>JAQJVL010001374.1:107500-201420 GCA_035578905.1 Stictocephala bisonia | reverse complement strand
TTAGTCCACTGCCATGCGTAGACGGAAGGGTCCACTACTACTGTACGTGTATGAGTAGACTGGAGGGTCCACTACTACTTTACGTGTATGAGTAGATGGGAGGGTCCACTACTACTGTACGTGTATGAGTAGACGGGTGGGTCCGGTACTACTGAACATGTATGCGTATACATGTCCAACATGTCAAAGTGATGATGGATGGTACTATACATTGAAGTCTATGAGTTATAATTAATATCATGCAACCCACATATTACGACCACATAGTGAAACTAACGTGATGGAAGGTACTGGTTATAAATAACATCATACGACTCATACACTAATGCCAGATGGTGAGGCCAAAGTGCTGGATGGTACTGAGTCCAAAGGTCTGTGAGAATAACATCACTGCTCTCAGCTACTGACGCCATAAGATGGGCCCAAAGTGATGACCATGAGTTTGGGCTCAGTGGGCTCAAACTACTGGTGAGCTCAATCTACTGCGAACATCTATGAAAACCCAGCCGTTTGGCCTCACCTTGTGGCGTCAGGCTTGGGCCCAAACAGCTGCGAAAAGAGGCAAGCTGGGCCCAAACTACTGTGAAACAATCTTTATATATATATATATATATATATATATATATATATATATATATATATATATTAGCTCAGGAGGATTTAACAATGAATAAAATTTAAGCAATTTTTATTAAAATATTTCCATGCCTTTATTTTGCTATAAATACCTTGTTCTTGCGATTTTCCCTGATCTAATTAGATAAAACATATCATACAATTTATTAAAATTAGCTTAATTTTAGGAAAATTAAATTTAAAAACATATAGTTCTAATTTCTACATTCATCTAACTGTAATGTATAATGTAATGTAGAAGAGGGCAATGGAAACGAGGGTGTTAATGAATGACAAGAGCGCGGGAGTTTGTGGTTAATTGTTCCAATTTCAGCCATCAATACAAGACGTGGAAAGTGTTGTGTCAACTGAAGTTTACATTAGGACTATAAATAACTGTCTTGGATGGGAAGGGAGGCAAAATAATATTATGGACAGAGTTAATAACACCTTTTTTCATAATAAGTACTGAAAATTATCATAGTACAATTTCTGTTACCTATTTTATTAGGAATACTACATTGGTTACAATACAATAAATAACATTTCGTTACCTTTTTGAAGATAACTGTTTTCCTTTGGTTAAGGTAACATTTTCCTTTTCTACCCCCCGTATATAATTTTTAGAAAAGGAAAATACTTTTTTCAGTTTTCCCTCCTTATTTACCAGTAAACTAAATTAACCCACAGTTAAATGTTATTACTTAGACAGATAGGACTGACAGGAAACATCTGTTTTTTTTTGTTTTTTTTTACTTTTTAAAATAATACTTTACCTGACAATGAAGTAAGGTAGTTCTCTGTATCAGATATGTTTAACATTTTACTACAGTGAAAGTTTCAATATGTTTTTATTTTTAATACAAATATATATATATAAACAGATATATATATATATATATATATATATATATATATATATATATATATATGGTCAATAAACTATATTTGTACATTTTTTAGTTAAAAGATTGGAAATCCTTTAACTAGCCAACTCTAGTAACACCAGTTTCAGAAATGTCACTCCATATACGTTTAGTTAAAAGAAGATCAAAAACGTTTTCTTTCGACCAAAGTACACTGTCATACATGAAACTAGAGTTGTACGTGACTTTAACATAAAGCACTGTAGTGTTCCAATGTGGCCTTCTAATATTGTCCTGACTTCCCTCCAATTGATATTGATCGAGGTATGTAAAGTATTTCATTGACAGGAATACATTCTTTATCAAACAACTATGAAGTCAATAATGCTACTGTTTACAATACTGTAAAGGATAAATTACAAATTATTTGTTGTATATATAAATAATTGATATTTGAATATACTTACAAGAGTGCTACATCTTATCATTAAGCACCATAGTAAACTTAAGCTGTACACAAACATCTTCGTCAAGTTTGTCTACGTATCGTTAAAAGTGTACCACGAGAGTGCTAGAACAAGCGGAATATTAGGATTAGAAAGTTTGTCTTTGATAGCTCCCTCACACCTCTGAATACAATTTGAGATGGATTTTGTGTCCCACTGCCTCCTTCGTCACAACAACATGGTGTGATTTTATCATCCTAGCCTTAGACAATGTTTGGATCGGAAATTCTTAAACATAACTGCCAAATGAACATAGGTCATTATAATTTCTCTTGTTATTTAATAATTCATATTAAATCATGTTCATATTATGTCATATTAAATCATATGAGCATGGCCCGGCTAGATAACACTTACAATGGAATAACATCGAGACTTATCCATAATGGTTGTTATTCGCATCTACATCTTCTATCGCTTTTTTTACTGATTTCGATTCTGTATTATTCTTACTTAGACTTGATCAACACATAAATATAATTTATTTTAATAAAACTCAACACCGGGTTGAATTGTGTAAAATTCTAACGCAAACACAGTTTGACTTCTCCTTCTTACCACACCAACAGTAATTACAAAAAAATTACTTAAAACTTTATGTGTTATGTAGGAAATAATAATAATTGTTTTATAATACTTAACTCGTCTGTTCATTTGGACCTGCAAAGCCTGTGCGTGAACTTTATTCAAATAGTGAAGTACCGACAGTTATCTCAGTTGAGGATTTGAACTTTGGAACTGCCCACTGCATCTGAAGCCTTAACTACTGGGCCAACACGCCTACGTAACTATATCAAGTTACATTGACTTGTAATCCTAAAATATCCAATGTAATACCACTACTATTAAAAAAACGATGTCCGTGATGTACTGAGCTTAACAAAGAGGAATATAATCTTATTTTCGTACATAATCATATTTTATACGAAGATTGGTAGAATTTATTTCGATTATCATTTTTATCATAAGAACATTTATTATGTCGTAACTAAAGGTAGATGAATGGTGTACATGTATAACATGTATACATAAACAACAACTCAATAAAAAGGACAACAATCAATTACACGAAAATATTGCATCAGTTATCATACACTAAATATACTTTTTGCTTAACCTCTATTTTGATTATTGGTACATTCAATGGAATATAGTTCAAGTACAAAAGCTAAAAACTACGATTAAGTAGTAAAATATGACAAATATTTATTTAACTATACTAAGAATATCAGAACACTACTCGCAAATACAACAATGGTAAAATGTGCAATATTGGTTTATTTATCAATTAATTATTATTACAGTGCCGAATAAAATATTTTATGTTAATTTTTTGAATTTCAGATAAGTAAATTATACTGTACTTTATTAAAATGAACCTATAACTAGTTTACTTTTCTTAAATGTAGTAATGACTATCATTACCAAACCTAAACAAGTCATAGTATAGTCTCTAGTCTGATCAATAAGGCAATGGGTGTTTACCTTAGTTCTACTGGTGAGATCAACGTGAGACCGGAAAGACTTGGACTTGCTAAGTGATCAATTCTACAATTAACTTAAATATCAAAGCAGATTCATTAATCAATATTGTTAGTGTTTAGTATAAATGATTTTTACTATAAGAACATTTATTATGTCGTATTTAAAGGTTATGAATGGTGTACATGCATAACCTTTAAATTGCCGAAAGGTATTTGTTAGCATGTTTTGTATTTTGTTGTTTAATGTTTACTGAACTATCATAAGGATTGTAACAACACAAAATTAAATACAGTACTTTTATATAAATGTAGTTAATGGTAAACCTTATTCATTTGAATTCTTCGACCTTTTCCGTTAATTCACTACCACTAATATTCCGTTACTTCATTACCACGACTCTTTTTATAGTAATTATGGTTAGGTTAGTTCAGTTTAGGTTAGGTTAGGTGGTTACTAAAGTTGATCAAAAACTGGTAAATGCAATGATTGTTATACCGCCGAATGCGCTCTCCGTGTGTAAGTTCTTGGAAAGCGACAAGATAAGGCCAGCAATTTCGGATTCCTAGTGGATAAGGATACCACAGTGGACGTTAACATAATTGGGGAACTGTTTTTAGAGGAATAGAATGTTAGTCAAATGTTAGGGAAATTAACGAAAAAAAAGTAATGGTAGTGAATTAACGGAAATGATCCGAATTCTTAACTAACATAGGTTATAATTTATTTTAATATTAATTGTTTTAGATACATAAAAAAATAATGTTGAGATAATTTAACGTAACAATTAATATAATAGTTTGGATATATACCTTTTAATTCTACTTATTGTAGAACAGTATTAGAAACACATTATGTAATGTTAATGAGTGAATTTTCTCAAAACTTATAGTAACAAGTATAAATATGAATTATATTAAAAATATAAAATAAATTACTTATGTACATTTTTTAATACATAGTAATCAATTAAATTTAATTGAGTCACTTATTCAGCATGATCTCATTCAAATTTCATGGACTATAAAAGACTTCAAGTCGAGTGGACTTGTTGACTTAAACACTTGGGTGTCTCGGATGGTCAGTTTTGTTGTAATAAAACTACTTACTTCACTAACTATAACTTTAGACAGAAATCTGGGAATATATTTTTATTTTCATAAAATATATGATTCTTTAGTTCTGGGATTTTATAATATTATTCTATTTATATACATATTTGTAGAAAAATAACTTAACTAAACATTTTTCTTGTTTGTAATATTTTCTTAGTAATTCATTTACATGGTTTGTTGTGAAATAATCAATTATGAAGTACATATAAATATATATATATATATATATATATATATATATATATATATATATATTACAAGCATATCGAAATAAATATACCTAAAACATGTGATATCATTAACAAATGATGTTATTATTAAGTTACAACATTTACTATCGGCACAACAATGTTATGTACCAAGTTTGTTGTTTGTTTACTAAAAGATTAAGAAGCTTATGAAACATTCAATCATAACATTGTTTTACTCAATTAATTATATATTATGGCATACAACATTTATAAATGTAACATAAGTTGAAACAATTAAACAGCATTTTTTACATGTATGAAACAAATGTATCGATACTATGCCTTTCATAAGGATTACAACGTGACCAAGTACCTAGTTTTACTACCTCTAGAAGCAAAGGAAGCGTTGTTTAAGGAAATTTGTAAAACTTTTCTTCTTAAAATGTTTAAATAAACACTCTTAAATTCTTACACCTTATATAAAACACTCCTTTCAACTATTTCTTAAAAATATAAAAGTGATAAATTGACAGATTTATAAGCGATAAAAGTGTAAAGTTAATACACAGTGAAAAATATTTAATATCCCGATACTTTCTTTATTTCAACTAGGACAACAATTATCATAACCTGTAATATATTTTTAAAATGCAAATGCCATAAAGTATAAACAAGGAAACCGATGATGGGGTTGAACTTTTCTTAGACCTCTTAAGCTCTTACTAAACAACCCCATTTCCACAATTAATGTGCTAATGTTAATGCCTTTAAAAATATTCAAAATATCCTACAGTTAGATTTAAACTGTCAATTTCTTAACATCATAACTTAAAATGCTTACATACAATCACTATAATTCCATCTTTCCTTATTATTGTAGTTTTTATTCCCTATAATAATTATTTGTAGGTGGGTTATTATGAGCTTAAAAATTCTTAGGTCTTAGGGAGTGCTTAAAATATAAACACGACACTCGCTAACTTACGGTAAGTGAAAGTCATTTCCTTCTTCGGGTATAATCTGAGGAAATATAATTTAACTAAATTTTCAAGCAATCTTCTATGTAGCAAGAAGTTTTTAATAAAAAAATTATCACACATTCCTACAGAAAGTTTTTCTTACATTAAATGATTACAAACTGTTCATTTAAATTTAATTATTTTTTATTATAATTAATTTATTTATTTATATATATTGTTTACTTACAAACAAAATAAATAATATTTTAATGCTTTATATTTCCGATTATTTGCTTCTACCTTTTACATATTAAATAGTGAAGTATGTTAGTAGATAGATTCACTACACTTAAATACATATTATTAACAAACATATTGTAAAATATTTTAGCCATTTGCTATTTTAACGACTATACAGAATTAGTCTTAGTCAGTAGTCGTATTTTGAATATTGATATACAAAACCTTATCTTATCACAATAATGTTATGATATTTGTTATTGTGTAATACATTGGTAGTTACAAAACGCGGTTGAAAGTTTTTGTAGTTATGAGTAGTTCTTTTCTTGTGATTCTTAAGACTTTATATTGGCAATTATGTATGTAAACATATGAAAAAACTATTACATTATTGCTTGTTATCTTGGAATAAAGGTAAACAGGATAAAAGTAATAAATCTAGCTGTTATTTTATGCTGTACTATTTCCTTATAGGTAGGCCGAGAAAGTGTTAAAAAATAGTACATAACTTAAAATGGGCAGAATATCATATACATAATTCTAAGCTTCATGGTACTAGCATCATTTGAAGATCAACAAGTCAGAGTGCATATTAACATAACCTCAGTTATACCATAGTTTAGAAAGGGATAGTAAAAATAAATATTTACACTAGTAACAAAACAAATAAACTTACTGAAATAAAAGCAAATCAGTCGGAATAAGTTAGAAAGCGTGGGTTCGGAGAAACTGTAGCTGGGACTCGAGGATATTGTGCCATTTCCTGTTTTGAATTATGACCCATTCCGAACACAACCTCTCTCGAACTTCCGGTTAGTTCTGACCTTTCGAGGGATGACTAGGTTAAGTTTTCAGATAGTTGTATATCTGTAAAAATTACGTGATTAGTACTAAGTTTAGTTTTCAGATAACGGTATATCTGTAAAAAATTACGTGATTAGTACTAAGTTTAAGTTTTCAGATAACGGTATATCTGTAAAAATTACGTGATTAGTACTAAGTTAAATTTTCAGATAACGGTATATCTGTAAAAATTACGTGATTAGTACTAAGTTAAATTTTCAGATAACGGTATATCTGTAAAAATTACGTGATTAGTACTAAGTTAAATTTTCAGATAACGGTATATCTGTAAAAATTACGTGATTAGTACTAAGTTAAGTTTTCAGATACGGTATATTCTGTAAAAATTACGTGATTAGTACTAAGTTAAGTTTTCAGATAACGGTATATCTGTAAAAATTACGTGATTAGTACTAAGTTAAGTTTTCAGATAACGGTATATCTGTAAAAATTACGTGATTAGTACTAAGTTAAGTTTTCAGATAACGGTATATCTGTAAAAATTACGTAATTATTTTCAAACATACAGTAAGTGAATTTAAACTGATAAAAGACTGTTTATTTCAAGATTTTTTTATTTCCATCGTATTGCTCACAAATCTACCCGCCCTGACTGCAGTAGAATTTAGCATATTAAATCTCGTATTATTATATGTTGAAAAAATAGTAAAACATTATAAGTATTAAGTAAATACAAAATGTATACAACTCTTACATGTATGATTGCATTATTAGCACCTTCATTTAAGTATACTTAGGTACATCGGTAATATTGAAGTTTATGTCACACTGATTAAACAGATACTATATAATAATGTTCATGCCTATTATTAGCCGATCAGTTTTTGCCTACGTCATGTCTTTAATTAATGAGTGATAATACTTTATAAATTATAAAATATAAAGTCAAAACTTAAAAATATTTATCATATTTAATTTTCTTCCCTTTAAATTGTATGTTCGCACTTTTAATGGGTTTTAATTTAGAACTCATATAAAATTATACAATCGGTCGGAAGTTTAGCATGCCATTTAAATATTTTAGTTGAAGATATATAGTAGAAAATATGTTATCATCACACAGTTTTCTTATTTTGTGTATAAAATAAAGAAGCTGTATTTAACTAACTAAAACAAATGCTAACACAAATAAAATTACAAATATTCTACAAAACATATTATTACTTCCAGCAATACAATCCGTTCCCTAGTTGATTTTCCCCTCATGATATGCGAATCTACAAAACATAAGCATACCAACCATTCTACGAAAGAGATGAGATAACAAAAAAACAACGGAAATCTGTATTTATCAGAAGAGTGTTGCATTATTCAACAGTATATTGCTTAGCCGTATTACCTACTTTATTGACATATTTCTCCTATAGAACAATTTTCTTATACATAGGTATAGTCGAATGATACTTAATTTTAACAATTTGTTAAATAACGATTTTTAGTTTAAATTAACAGCCTATAAATTATTTGTTACTATAATTGGTATTCAAATTTACATTATGAATTACAGTTATAATTTTATTTCCATAATTGATAATCATGAAAAGAAAAAAAAATTCAGGGTGGAAAAAATGGAAACGCTTTCACAACTTTTGTCTGACTTCACTTGTAAAAATGTAATCTTGTGCATCATATGGTTACAAAGACTAAACTTTTTAACGGCGTCAGTGACATTTCATCTTTTCAGGGGAACGGCCCACGAGGAGATGAATATGAATCTTCAATGTAAGACTAGGTTGAGTTCGGTATACAATTAAAGGTCAGATCAAGAGAAATAGATTGCCGCAAACCAGACTTAGAAAATTGTATCCCTTCTAAAGCAGCGGTCCAAAGTAGCGGTCATTTGAATTTCAAAGTAACTAATTTGAACAATATTATTCATCCGCTATTTAACGGTTTCAAGTAAATTATTCTGAGCAAAAATTGTCCTTTTTGTAACACAATTATAAAAAAAAAATTAAATAATAAAATTATCTATGGAAAAAAAATAGTATTGTTGCGAAAGCGTTTCCATATTTTTTCCACCCTGTGTATATTTGAAAAGGCTGAGTCATAAATAACTCAAAAAATATGTCCAGGGTACACTACTTTATTAAAAACAATGAACAAACCAGTATAATTAGTCATATTGTAATTTAATTACTGTAATTAATGAGTGAGGTATTTATAATTAGTAATTAACGTATACTAAAGGGCTTTCTCAGGAACATAGTTGTTCACTGTTTTATCAGGTATTCTCTGAATTTAATATAACAAATATTTCAATTCCTTTTTTAACATACAGAACTATTTTAAAAATCTTTCAGGCCAACAATAATGATTTTTGAGACATGAACAAAAGGCATTTTTAATTTAATAGGTGACCTATAAAAATTAAAACGGTCAAATATACTCTATTAAATAACTGCTAATCAATAAAAAGAAATATATACTATAACAATGTTAATACTATAGTGACAGTAGTAATAAATAGTGATATCTGTACTAAATACCTAACTATGCTTTAGTACAACTATTGTCCATAACATTCTTCGTATTTATATGGTTAATAGTGTCAATTTTAATATGCTTTGTAATATATAGATGGTATTATTGTTTTCCTATTTCAAATATTTTACATTTAATCTCATTTTTATCCAATCTGTAACTTATATGTGTCAATAATTTTACTAGAACTTTGAGGAAATAGCCTGGCTACCTTAATAACTAATTCGGCTACTTTAATTACACACCAAATTAGTTATTAAAGAATAACGCACCAATAATTTAGACGGGAATTATTATATTTAAGTAAAAATGTATGCTAAATGACTTTAACCCTGTGAACTTGGTCTTTAACAAAATTTAAACTTGACTTAATATAAAAAATGAAAATGTTTTTAATTGATATTTGGCGGGGACTATCAATGGGTTGACTAAAATATGTGCAGCAATGATGTTTTTTTCTACTTTTGTACAATAGGATTGGACAGGTCGACTAATAACAATAATATTGAATTTATTATCTATTAAAAGGTTTAATTATTTTGAAAAGTAATAGATAATGAGTAAAAGAAACATATTTCCCAATAATTAAAAATTGAACACTTACTTCATGTTTACAAACGGTTTATTGCCACAAGTTACTCAACACTAAACTCTGAGGTCGCTAGTCAACTAGAGGTAATATTTTGTCAGTTTCCAAAAAACACAACTCGAGCCTCCACAATTTACTATAATAGAACTATACTAATGGGGGAGGACTGCTGACTTTCTCTTTCCTCTGATTACATTTTTAATTTATTTAGGCATTTTTATTAGAACAAATAAGTGTATTATTTTAATTGATACAGAATTCTTTAAAAATAATCTACTTTAAGTTAATTACACAAACTTATCTTAGTTTCTTCATATATGATAAGCACCATCGTGGTCTGTGAAGTTCACATTAAAAGTATGCAATGACGGTTCCATTTTGACACGTTATAACATTTAGAAATTGAATTAAATAATAAAAATTAAAAAATATTGATTTTATACATTTCACCAATTACTCGGGTTCAAGGTCATCGACCACCGCGGTGAAAAAGAACTTGTGCACAAAGACCCTTTGCCTGAACTAGGAGTGGACAGAGTAGCGTCCTTTTGTGTGTCTGTAGGCTAGGGCTTTTGGGTTCGAGACCTTCCGTTCTGTACATGTGCACTGGTTGGTCTGATATATTGCAACTAGTTGCCCAATATTTGAACAACTAACAAGTTACTTTGGCTTGACTGTCGCTTTGTGCCAGCTCAGCACGCATTCAGAATAAAGTTTCATATTCCTCATCGTGGGTCGTTCTCTAACCACAAGTATATTTTGCAGTATGTGAAAAAAATGCAGAGAAACTATTTCCATTGTGAAAACGAGGTAGATCTCGTAGTGTCCGTAAGCCTGAAAACATCAATGTGGTTAGACAATCAGTTTTTCAGTCTCGTAAATGATAAGCGCCCTTCGAATGTCTGACATAGTGTTCGTCGAATCCTACACTTGGGATCTTAATTTTCATCCTTACAAGATCTGTGCTGTGTAATAACTGTCACAACGTGATTGGAGGGGAGTAAAATCACGTTTGGAATTTTTTTCACTAGACGCCGTTGTTTTTTTCCGTAATTAAGAGTATTCCCATCTGTCTGATAATGTGAGTAAGCAGTTTCGTAACTTGAGTGAAAAAATATCCTCATGACATTAATGAGATGCCTATTAATAGTGAGGCACAGGTATTCCAATATAATCGAAGAGTTTTTATAACTTGCCCTACAAGAGCAGGCTTTCTAGAATGTATGGTAGCAGCAGGGCGCTGACACAGCTCTTACTGTCCGAGTATCAATGAACATTTGAGGCAAATATTTATTGGCCGATCGATTTCTTGGGGAGGGGACATTTTATGGCCAGCACGATTACCCAAATTAACTCCACATGAACTTTTTTGTAGGATTACAAAGTCTGAGTTGTTTAAACAACGTCCTCGTGATCGTGCAGGATGTGAAACAAGCAATACGCAAGGGCGTTTAGCGCATCCCTTAGGCCATGCTCGAGAGAGTTTACGAGATCTTCAGAGTTCACTTGCAACAGTGTATTGGTAATCAAGGCCAACACTATCTGATATGCTATTTAAAACAAATTAGGACAAACTTCCTATATTTTAGAATAAGTTAAAATAAATAAATAAGCTTTTTTTTAAAAAAAACTTGAGTTTTTATTAGGGTTTAACGATAGGGACGTAATGTATATAGCACCTATGTATGCATGTACAAATGTAATATATTACCCTGCTTAGTTTTTTATTTTCATGTGATTCATATCTTACAATTTGTAGTCTACATGTTAAATAAAGTTGAATACATTACCTTTAGACTATGGTGACGTCACGGATGATGTATTATCATTGGGTAGTACAAGACATTACCATTAGAGCATGACTAAGAGATTAGAATGCTTCTACCGTCCTAGTTAATTTAGCTTAAGGTACGTATAAAAACACTTCATGAAATATAAATACTTATAGTTGTAAATACTTAACTTAAAATCGATTACTTATAAAACAAAGACATACATCAAATAATCTTACAACTGATACATCTTATATTTCCTAGACCCTTAATCAATTTGATAATAGGAAACTGACCAATCTTGTCAAATACATGACTCTAGTGACAACTCTAGTGAATAATATAGAATCTAGTGATGTCTTTGTGCGGTTTCTAACCCAAACCTAATTTAAATATTAAATCATCGTTATATGCTTGCATAAAAATTGATTCTGCTGTGTTGTTATTGTTTTTAGGAATACTTTTATTTAATCCCACGTTCTTCACATCAGGAGAACACGTCATCTCAAGTTCACGTGCACGGCTATTTACCTCTATAACTAGGCGGTTGCTAAATAACTTAATTAGGTTTACACTTGCAATAATATGCCAACTTACAATTTTAAACAAATACAATTCGAATGAAATTTTCAGCCTTACCATAGCCTTAGTCATGATGAAGGTCACATGGGAAAGAAACGGCTCATGTGACAAGATAAATGTTTACAGTAGTAGATTATATTCCAAAAAACGAGGTTCGTTGAAAGAACCGCAGATAGCGTTCTGATTTGTGTTTACTCTTTGGCTTGAATAATATGTAAAAAGATTCACTAAAATTAAATTACTATTCGAACTGATAAATCAACCTTCATGTGATAAGTAAAGATTTACGTCAAGAAAATAAGTTCTAGATGAGTAGTTTTCTTAAATAAATGCTAAGAATAACTTTGCTTTTCCTCATCTTTTGATGTTATTATTTCCAATTTTAATATCTTAAATGTTTATAAAATTATTTACATGTATTTTTTAACAAAGAGATGGTAATAAACTATATTCAAATGAATCAATGGATAACGCCCAGTAAAAAAGTTATCCATCTAAGGTAACTACTTAGAGTATAAACAAGTCGAACTTTCCCTTCAATCATGGTTCGTAGTCCAGTTAAATAATCTAAGAATAGTAATAATTTGCAGAATCAACTACTGTCGGCACAGACAATATGTGAACCTGAGTTTGAAAGATGTTTTCTAAGAAACTAAGAGATCTATGAAAACTCCAATCTTACCATTGGTAATTTGTTTAGTGGTGTGTTGTGACATTTAATTTTCACAATTCAATCTTTGGAAATGCGCAGGCTAATGGCTGACCTGGTCTTTCTTCGCAGACTAAGAGGGTGAGACACCGTTCAGGCGTAAAGTGTCTTCATTCCTACAAAGTGCCCCTGTACTTTAGGTGGTGCCTCTACATGGCCACATTGTCTACCCCTATGGTTATTTGATTT
Source organism: Stictocephala bisonia (assembly GCA_035578905.1). Taxonomy (NCBI): domain Eukaryota; kingdom Metazoa; phylum Arthropoda; class Insecta; order Hemiptera; family Membracidae; genus Stictocephala; species Stictocephala bisonia. The sequence goes on along the minus strand of JAQJVL010001374.1, from coordinate 188,257 downwards.
GATATTAGTGAATAGTTTATATTGTTATTGTACTGTTAATTGTCGTTTTATTCACATAAGAAAAAAATTTCCGATGTCAGTTTAAAATTAATAAATAAATATAAGTTCTAACATTTTTGTTTTAGTTGGAACAAAAAAGTACCTGAATGTAAACTAGATTTTGTATATGAAATTTACACTGTTATTATTTAAAAAGCTCGTTCTTGTAGTATATTTAAATTTTAATACGTTATTGATAGGAAATTTTTCTATTCGTTTTGTAAATTTTAGAATGTTTTCAAGAAAAAAAAATATCCTACCAACTACTGAAACATTGTTTTCTTGGCATTTAGAGGTCATAAAATTAATTATTTGGCCTTGTTGTAATTCTTATGATACATCATTTTCATATATTTCAGTAAATCCAAGGATATTATATTGATTTCATTCAATTTAAATGTAATAATTTAAAGTTATTTTAATTCGATTTAAATCCTTAAATATTTGACAATGATGTATCGTAAGTGTATATGTAATAAGGATTACAACAAGACTAAATAATTAATTTTACGACTTCTAGAAGCCAAGAAAACAATGTTTTAGACAATTGGTAAGATATTTTTTTGTTGCAAACATAAACGTCTAAAATTTACATAACTTATATAGCAAACATTGCCATCAACCTCCTATTAAAGTATAAATGTGCTCGCTACATGAACGGTTGTTTAGTCGTAACGGTGTACATTTTATGTACAGTGAAAACTTGCTAAAATTCCTGTACTTTTTTGTTCCTATAAGATAAATTATTAGAACTTATAATAAATGTTTGACTAATAAGATATGTTATAACGCACGACTAAACAAGGAAATAAATGGTTTCATTGGAGTTTCCATAAACCTCTTAGTTTCTTAGAAAACAACTTTCAAACTCGGGTGCAGATAGTTTCTGCGCCGACAGTAGTAGTGGGTATATGACTGACACAGTGCGTACACGTGTGTTGTGAGGCATAATATTTTCATAAATTTATAAAATAACAAGTTAATATATCTCTTGAAGGAACATTTTGAGCATTTAAGTTCTGTAGTAATACTTCATCATTGGAGTGAGGCTTTGGAGAGCTTAAGCTGGTAGACGAGTAACTTAATATCCGGATTGAAAATACATTTACACTGTATTTCACAGCACCACGTTTCAACAGATAATTTATGTAATACGAGTAATAAATACCAATCTAAGCCGAAATAATAAATCTTTCTTAAACCGAAAAAACCACAACATCCTGTTTATTGCTTAGTTGTATAAAATTAACTGTTGTTAGTAAACTATAATCAGTAACACGTAATAAAATGAATTTACATTGACTTTCATATTTCGAAAGTACACTTAGTTTTGAAACTAAAGTATGAAACTAATGAGTAAATGCAATAACTTTCACAAGCAAAGATAGTGTACCCAATTTAATACGCTAAATACAAACACATTTGTATAACTAATTCACAACAAATGAAACACATGTAAATTGGTATTAGTTACGAAAATTTGATTAATTTGTACCCCCAAATCAGCTATAATTAATTTAAAGAAAATAGTTTTTTGTTGATGTGAATTTATGGCGCATTTGTGTTTTTCTTTTCTCAGTGTTCTGGACTGTGTTGTTCTCAAGAAAATTTCTTTATTTTCATAAGTTTTACTATAGTTTTTCTGTTATCTGTCCATTTATTGTTTCACACTACATTATTTTAAGTATATTTAATGTTCTTAGAGCTGCAGATAACTTAACTACTATGTGCACTCTCAATCACACAGTAGTTTGTTTTCTTGGCTCACATGAGGGGTGGGCTCATGAACTGAAAGTCTTCGGATCTATCTCGGCACCGGTATTCACATATAACCTTCCACCCACATAAATATACGTACAGTAGTATTGACCCATCCGTCTATCCATATAGGTACAGTAGTATTGACCCATCCGTGTTAGTGACCCACCTCTACACGTAGAGTGGTACTGTCCCACCCGCCCACACCTACACATACAGTGGTATAAATAGTACCGCCCAATGTAGGCCTAATAGTACGAGTATGGGCGGGTGGGTGGGTCAATATAATCGTATATGTATGGGCACAAGCCTCTACTTAGAAGCATACAATTATATGTATTAAATAATTTAGTATTACTTTACTTTGTAATAATAAAGATTGCAAAGAATGAATTTTAAGTTCGTAAAGTTGAGCTAGTCATAGTGAGAATACTAGCAATTCCATGATATTTTTGTGTTGATATTGTACAATTCAAGGTTAAATAAAAATATATTTTATACTCTATGTTCAGACCTAACTATTTCTTCAGCATGACACGAACTGTATATGTAATGTAGTGCCATTACGTATACAGTCCCCAGAATAAATGCCTGGCTGCACTGGTAGTCCTAACATTCACAAGAAAGGACAGTGTACACAATGCATTACATTAAATATACACAAACTTGTGTAAGCAACTTAAAACGTATCAATATTATGCATAATATTTTCATTAATTTGTTTTCCAAAAGTTTTTATATATACTCATAAAATAGAATATAACATAAAATATACTCATTATTATATTACGTACCAAATATAGTAGGCATATACCATCCCATAAAAAATCAAATACTAGCAATATAAATATTAAAATATTTAGATAAAAATATTTGCGTAAGTGCTGAAGTTTCTGTAAAGGTATATAACTTCCTTTGTTTTAGGCTACGAATATTATTTAAAATTTAGTGTTAAAACCTAAGGAAATTGTCTGTAACACTGAATTTGTTGCCTCAATTTCAGATAATTTTAGAATACATCTTGCATTCAATCAACAACTAAAACAACTGGTATAGAAATTTTATAAGGACACATACACACATAAGTCTCAAAATGTTCATGACCTGATTATCATAAAACAACTTGTTTCGAAACATTCACTAATTAAAGAGAGTCGCAGATGGTCAGGTAGTTTAACAATAGTTTAATAAATAGTTATAGTACATTATAAAAGTTGTGGTTGTTACAAATTATTTCCTTTCTGTTTCTCGGCAATGTTCAACATTGGGTCTAATGAATTCCAATCTGTATACATTATAACTGAATGAGGTACATCATGTACAATCCAATTAACACATCGGTATACATAATGTATAACCACAGTCAGGCCACTTATATTTAAATAATATTCTCGTTTTGTAACCATACACTCATGTACACTTATATGTTTTAGTATTTCTTCCCTATGAAGTAGAAGCTGATAATATATTTTTACTGTCCCAGAATATTAACAAACATAAATTCTTACTTGATTTGAAGAAAATTCATTCATACAAATTAAATCAAACACAGAATTGATGCTTGAATTAGTTACTATTGAAGCAGTCAGTTACTATAGTATGGTATCCATTGAAAACAGCCATATTGTCCATATAAGAATGTTAGTTTAAGATTATTAATTGAATGATGGTTGTAAAGTAAATAACTAATTTATATTCTATGATTTTCAATTAATTAAACATATCTTAAACTACCAGACTCTCCCTCATTCGATAAAACACAATAGAACAGTATATGAAGGCTGCGGTGCTAGGCCACCTTCAATGGCAGAGGTACACTTTAAATCACCCCTTCTTGTCAAGCGTCTCATTTAAGTGAGTGGTGTCGGTTTAATTTTCTGGCTGAAAGAAAGCTCAGTAGTTATGGTTGAATGTGAATGTGAGTATTTTGTCATTTAACATAGTATCATATACAATTATTAGTATTTTTAAACTTATAGTAGTGCAGTGAAGTTGAGATTGAGTTGATATTGATTATTTAAATATATTCAAATTACTAAATTTTTAATAAAAACCAATAAATTTTAATTTCAACTAGGCCTTTCACCAGCAAAGATGACATCATCAGGCAACACAACTTTATTTCTTTGTAAACAAACAAGACAATAATTAGTTGGGGAAATAGATTATTGTCTTGTTTAGTTATTATTGGTGAAAGGCCAAGTCGAAATTAAAATTTGTTGGTTTTCATTGAAAATGTTATAATTTGGATATATTAGTGTTTATATACTTATACTGACTAAACAATATAAATTTATAATAATTTTCAACAACTTACTCATTATCAACAAAATAAATGTCAATAAAGTTCCAAATGATGAAATACTTAGTACATTTCTTATAATGAATTGGTGTGAGAAAAACAAAGAAGACGTTTCACAAACAGGAAATACCTATAAATAAAGGTCCCAACATTTGAAAAAAGGTAAATAAGTTAGCTAAGAAAATAAAATCAAACTTAAATGTCTAATGAAAATAATGATCATAAGACATGTTTCAAGAAATAAAAACGAATGGAACGAAAATATCAGAACTTTCAGTTGAGAAACTTAAACACCCTCTGGGAAATTGTAAAGTTTAAATCTGTTAGAAAAAGTAAGGAGCTTGTGAACCGACGGATAAGTAGACACCTTTTAGGTTGGTCCTTGAAAAGAATTTTGGCAGTGAAAAGTACAAATTGAAATACTTAGAATATACCTCAAACCTCCCAATTAACGTGACATATAAAGTGACAACTGGAGATCATTCACCTCTTGAACACCGAATTGATCACACCTCTGAACATCAATTTCCTTTAATAGAGTTATACAAAAAATGAACACTAGTGCCTCTAAGATAACTGTTTATGGGTAACGTAGTAGAGTTTATAGAAAATAGGAAGTCTTTCCATCATTTTTGAACTTTGTAGGTGCGTTATAAGATAATAAAGGTAATGTTAACATAATTATCTTACATAGTTCATATGCAGGCACAAACAATAGGACACTTAGTATTGTTGTACTGAGTGTTCATAAAAACCCTTCCAGACTGGATATGATAACGTACACCAAAAGTAAGTAAACTGTCCCAATAAACACATGTTCTAAAGACTTAGTTTTACGTCCATCTGTGTTTTACATAATTCATCATATCTTAATAACCATTAGATATTATCTTCTAACCCGGCATATGTATGATGACTAATATGACATATCTAGTATATAGTAAAAAATACCTACTTTGCACCATTCAAAAATGGTGGCTACTTTTAGTTTTCAAAGCTAAATTGCTCAAAAAGTAAAAAATTTTCAAAACCATTACAGAATACACAAAATTTTATAAAACTGATTTCCTAAAATATAGTACAAAGAGTGTTAAGATCAGATCATGAATCACTGACAAGGTGTAATTTTTGTAATACAGTAAATATTAATGTTGTTAAAATTTATCTATTAACATTTACTGTTTTATAAAAATTACAATTTACAGTTGGTTGTGATCCGATCTTAACACTCTCTATACCGTATTCTATGCTTTATACTTTTTTATATATTAAGCTTTGAAAATAAAAAAAGCCACTTTTTTTAAGCATAAAAAGTAGGTCTCTCTATTCTACATTAGGTCATATTATTCATCATATATAAATGTGAGGTTTTAAGATAACATCTTAAGGGGCTATGAAAATTTGATGAATGGTGTAAAAAACACATTCAGACAGACAGGCGGAAAAATTAGCGATGAAGAACATGTGTTTATAGGAAGTGTTATTCTAGCTTTCATGAAAGTAATCATACCAAAGTCTTGAAGGATTTAGTATGAATACATTGTATGTAATATATACCTTCATTCAATTAAACGAGAAAGGAAAATGAAGGTAAAAGCAATCACTATTTTTCTTTCACGCTTAAAAAGTGCACTGGTCCAGGGCAGGTGATGGATATCTCCATTTTTTGTGATGGTTTTATCACATTCATCACTTTTATTCGTTTAGGTATTTTTGTAGTACATAAATCTAGAATAGTTAGCGTAATATTTTCTAAAAAAAATTTTAATATGCTTTTATAATTTGCAGAGTAAAATACAAACGTAAAGGGCATTATAAATTAATTAAAAGAGGAACAACAAGATAAAATCTACTTTTTTGACACGGTTCTTAAAACTACTATAACAAACGTGGTATTAAATTTGCTAATATAGTAGTATTGAGCACTTTAAAATAACGTCTCCGACTTACTGTCCTATAATATTACTTAACATATTCTGGACCTTGGACAGTGACAGCTGTTACAACTAAAGCCGTGTATTGTCGTAAGTATGACCCAATGGAATGACTCATTTGACATGCAAGCTGTAGTAGACATACACACCCTTCTCTGACTTACTGCACTGTAATATTACTTAACATATTCCGGGCCTTGGAAAGTGATAGTTGTTACAACTAACGCCGTGTATTAATGGAAGTATGACCCAAAGGAATGACTCATTTGACATGCAAGCTGTAGCAGACATACAAACCCTTCTCTGACTTACTGCACTGTAATATTACTTAACATATTCCGGCCTTGGACAGTGATAGCTGTTACAACTAACGCCGTGTATTAATGGAAGTATGACCCAAAGGAATGACTCATTTGACATGCAAGCTGAAGCGAGACATACGAACCCTTCTCTGACTTACTGCACTCTAATATTACTTAACATATTCTGGACCTTGGACAGTGACAGCTGTTACAACTAAAGCCGTGTATTGTCGTAAGTATGACTCAAGGGAATGACTCATTTAACATGCAAGCTGTAGCAGACATACAAACCCTTCTCTGACTTACTTTACTGTAATATTACTTAACATATTCCGGGCCTTGGACAGTAACAGCTGTTACAACTAAAGCCGTGTATTGTCGTAAGTATGACCCAATGGAATGACTCATTTCACATGCAAGCTGTAGTAGACATACACACTCTTCTCTGACTTACTGCATTGTAATATTAGTTAACATATTCTGGACCTTGGACAGTGACAGCTGTTACAACTAAAGCCGTGTATTGTCGTAAGTATGACCCAATGGAATGACTCATTTCACATGCAAGCTGTTGCAGACATACAAACACTTCTCTGTCTTACTGTACTATAATATTACTTAACATATTCTGGACCTTGGACAGTGACAGCTGTTACAACTAAAGCCGTGTATTGTCATAAGTATGACCCAAGGGAATGACTCATTTGACATGCAAGCTGTAGCAGACATACAAACCCTTCTCTGACTTACTGTACTGTAATATTACTTAACATATTCCGGGCCTTATACAGTGACAGGTGTTACAACTAAAGCCGTGTATTGTCATAGGTATGACCCAAGGGAATGACTCATTTGACATGCAAGCTGTAGCAGACATACGAACCCTTCTCTGACTTAAACACTCTAATATTACTTAACATATTCTGGACCTTATACAGTGACAGCTGTTACAACTAAAGCCGTTTATTGACGGAAGTATGACCCAAGGGAATGACTCATATGACATGCAAGCTGTAGCAGACATACGAACCCTTCTCTGACTTACTACACTCTAATATTACTTAACATATTCTGGACCTTATACAGTGACAGCTGTTACAACTAAAGCCGTTTATTGACGGAAGTATGACCCAAGTGAATGACTCATTTGACATGCAAGCTGTAGCAGACATACGAACCCTTCTCTGACTTACTACACTCTAATATTACTTAACATATTCTGGACCTTATACAGTGACAGCTGTTACAACTAAAGCCGTTAATTGACGGAAGTATGACCCAAGTGAATGACTCATTTGACATGCAAGCTGTAGCAGACATACAAACCCTTCTCTGACTTACTACACTCTAATATTACTTAACATATTCTGGACCTTATACAGTGACAGCTGTTACAACTAAACCCGTTTATTGACGGAAGTATGACCCAAGGGAATGACTCATATGACATGCAAGCTGTAGCAGACATACGAAGCCTTCTCTGACTTACTACACTCTAATATTACTTAACATATTCTGGACCTTATACAGTGACAGCTGTTACAACTAAAGCCGTTTATTGACGGAAGTATGACCCAAGTGAATGACTCATTTGACATGCAAGCTGTAGCAGACATACAAACCCTTCTCTGACTTACTTTACTGTAATATTACTTAACATATTCCGGGCCTTGGACAGTAACAGCTGTTACAACTAAAGCCGTGTATTGTCGTAAGTATGACCCAATGGAATGACTCATTTCACATGCAAGCTGTAGTAGACATACACACTCTTCTCTGACTTACTGCATTGTAATATTAGTTAACATATTCTGGACCTTGGACAGTGACAGCTGTTACAACTAAAGCCGTGTATTGTCGTAAGTATGACCCAATGGAATGACTCATTTCACATGCAAGCTGTAGTAGACATACACACTCTTCTCTGACTTACTGCATTGTAATATTACTTAACATATTCTGGACCTTATACAGTGACAGCTGTTACAACTAAAGCCGTGTATTGTCGTAAGTATGACCCAATGGAATGACTCATTTGACATGCAAGCTGTAGCAGACATACAAACCCTTCTCCGACTTACTGCACTGTAATATTACCTAACATATTCCGGGCCTTGGACGGTGATAGCTATTACAATTAACGCCGTGTATTGACGGAAGTATGACCCAAGGGAATGACTCATTTGACATGCAAGCTGTAGCAGATGTACAAAATCTTCTCTGACTTATTGTACTGTAATTGTACTTAACATATTCCGGGCCTTGGACAGTGATAGCTATTACAACTAACGCCGTGTATTAATGGAAGTATGACCCTAAGGAATGACTCATTTGACATGCAAGCTGTAGCAGATGTACAAAATCTTCTCTGACTTATTGTACTGTAAAAGTACTTAACATATTCCGGGCCTTGGACAGTGACAGCTGTTAACATTAAAGCTATGAATTGACGGAAGTATGACCCAAGGGAATGACTCATTTCACATGCAAGCTGTAGCATACATACAAACCCTTCTCTGTCTTACTGCACTTTAATATTACTTAACATATTCTGGACCTTGGACAGTGACAGGTGTTACAACTAACCCGTGTATTGACGAAAATATGACCCAAGGGAATGACTCATTTGACATGCAAGCTGTAGCAGGCACACAAACCCTTATCTAACTTACTGTACTGTAATATTACTGAACATATTCCTGCCTTGGACAGTGACAGGTGTTACAACTAAAGCCATGTATTGACGAAAATATGACCCAAGGGAATGACTCATTTGACATGCAAGTTGTAGCAGGCACACAAACCCTTATCTAACTTACTGTACTGTAATATTACTGAACATATTCCTGCCTTGGACAGTGACAGGTGTTACAACTAAAGCCGTGTATTGTCATAAGTATGACCCAAGGGAATGACTCATTTGACATGCAAGCTGTAGCAGACATACAAACCCTTCTCTGACTTACTGTACTTTAATATTACTTAACATATTCCGGGCCTTATACAGTGACAGGTGTTACAACTAAAGCAGTGTATTGTCATAAGTATGACCCAAGGGAATGACTCATTTGACATGCAAGCTGTAGCAGACATACAAACCCTTCCCTTGACCACTACTAATAGTAATTCTTTTTTAGGTGCCCCACTTACCGACATCGGGCGATATTGACCGACTCAACTCAACGAACTCACACAAACTCAAATCAAAGTTCAATACGAATGCTTCATCAAAATTCCGAATTTTCCACTAACAAATTAGAAGAAATCCAAATCATGTGTGAGGAGTTACAAACAGACGTCCTTGTGGTAACTGAAAATGGATTCAATAACAATAATATCGATCGTTGTCAAATTCCAAATTTCAATTTAGCCAGCTCATATTGCCATCAACTCTCCAAAGGAGGAGGTGTCGCAATTTTCGTGAAACAAAATTATGCTTTCGACACGCTCATTCTCAATGAGGCGATCGAAAAAGATTTTGAAGCAGTTGGTATCAAATTTCACACACAAAATTCAAAAATAGTCGTAATCGGCATATACATATCTCCCAGTGGAAATGAAGGTATATTTTTCTCAAAACTCGAATCATTACTAATGCACCTATCAGCACATAAACAGAATTATGTGCTGATGGGTGACTTTAACATTGACGCGTTGGTCGACAATTCTCTAATCACCAAAGATTGATCGACCTGCTAAGAACGTTCGGCCTGGAGTTGTTAATAAATACACCAACGCGGGTGTCGGCAACAACTCAAACAGCGATCGACAGCATCATCACCAATCTCTCAGGTGTCGCAGTTTACGTGGTCAATACAGTGATTTCCGACCACTACGGCCAAGAGGCTGTAATTAGTGGGGATGCAATTGTAAGGGAGCCCAAAATTACCAAAACAATAAGAGACACAAGGCCAAGTAATATCGCCCTTCTCAACGCTTCCCTTTCTAAAGAAAAGTGGAAATATTACAATTCATCACAGTCAGTCGAAAATAATTTTAAATATTTTTCAGACTGCCTGAATTTGTACTTAAATACATGTTGTCCTACTAAAACAATCAATGCTTTACCAAAAAAGAAAAATAACAAATGGATAACTAAAGGAATTTTGGTTTCGAGAGAAAAACTCAAATTTTATTCCAAAATTTACAAAACAAATACAAATCAAAATTTCAAATTGTTTTACCAAAATTACAAAAGAATTTACAGAAAGGTTATCCAAGCCGCAAAATCGTATAATGTATCCAAAGCAATCATTTTATCAAAAATGTTCCCAAAACTGTGTGGGACATCATAAACAATAAGCAAATAGAATGGAAACAAATTAAAGTTAAAGTTGGGGAAAGACTTGTGGACGATTCGACCGATGTGGCAAACGAGTTTAATAGATTCTTCGCGTCTGTTGCTTTTGAGCTCGGGGCCTGTCATTCACCTCCACAAGAAACCCCTATGCGTATACGGAGCCCAGTTATGGTACTGGCTCCGGTAGTTGAGGAAGAGGTCGAGCAAATTATTCAGCAGCTCCCACCCAAAAAATCAAACGATATATATTTAATGTCCGTGTGGCTCACTAAAAAGTTTGCATAACAGATCATTACACCATTGATGCAATTGATAAATTCATCTTTCGAAAATGGAGTTTTTCCCTCACTCCTTAAAGTTGCAAAAGTATGTCCAATTTTAAAGAAAAACGATCCTTATTCCATAAATAATTACAGGCCTGTCTCAATTTTGCCAGTTTTAAGCAAAGTATTCAAAAAACTCTTTTTAATTAGAATGGTGCAGTTTCTAAACAGACACAACCTTCTCTCTGACAACCAATTAGGTTTCAGGAAAAACAAATCGACGGTAGACGCTGTTGTGAGTCTAGTCGAAAAGGTTGTTGAGGGATTAGAAGATCGATATTACACACTTAGTGTATTTATCGACTTGTCAAAAGCTTTCGATTGTGTTGACCCCTCTAAGCTGCTTGACAAACTTGAATTTTATGGTATAAGAGGAGTATCGCTTAAGTGGCTTCACTCTTTTCTGAACAACCGATTCCAAGTTGTCCAAATTTCAGACAAATTCTCTGAACCAATAGAGCTGAGATACGGAGTTCCTCAGGGCTCAATAATCAGCCCAATTCTTTTTCTCATCTATGTCAACGACATAGGGCCATCGCTAATGCACGGGCAACTCATTCAGTACGCAGATGACACGACCCTTTTATTCAGAAACAAATTAACACCGATCCTTGAACAACAAGCTTTTTTTGATTTAAACAATTGTGTCCAATATTTCAACAGTCTCAATCTTGAAGTAAACCCCTCAAAATGTAATGTTTTGTCATTTTCATTGCGACCATATGATGACATGGAGAGACCACTCATTTGGCTGGCAGATAAACGGTTAGATGAGACTGTTAGTTCAAAATTCTTGGGAATACACCTGGATCGAGGGTTGACCTGGAATTCGCACATGGACCATATTTGCTCCAAATTGTCCTCAGGCATTTATGTTTTGAGAACGTTAGCAAAATTCTGCCCAATTCAAGTTCTAATGACGGCGTATTACGGTCTGATTTACCCCCATCTCACCTATGGTGTGGTGCTGTGGGGAGCTACTGCAAACAATCAGTTTAGCAGAGCATTTAAATTGCAAAAACAAGCGGTTCGTATTGTTGCACAATTAAAGTTCAGATAAACCTGCAAAGAAACATTTAAACAATTGCAACTGTTGACATTGCCTAGCCTTTACATACTGGAGACAACCCTATTTAGCATATCCAAAGCGTTATGACAAGTGGCCGGGACATACATACACACAACACAAGAGGCAGAAACAACTACCGAACTGAGAATCACAGGACGGTAGTCCACGAACGCTTGCCCTCACACGCAGGTGTTCGTTTTGTCAACAACTTGCCGGATTCAATTAAGAATGCCCCAACGCTCAAGGCATTAAAAACTCATCTCAAACGCTGTTTAGCGTCTCATGCATTTTATAGTGTGGACGAGTTTATGGTATACAACTGGGAGACCGCATAATCAGAAGACTGACAACCGGTGTCGGAAGTGGGGATTTGGTATGAGTGACTATGAGTGCAACCGTAAATTATGTATGTTTTGACAGAGGCTTTTATGTGGGATGCATGTTTTAGATTTTTATATAGGGATGAAGTTTGCTATACATTTTTGTAATGTCATTGCAAATAAATATTTGATTTGATTTGATTCTCTGACATACTGCACTGTAATATTACTTAACATATTCTGGACCTTATACAGTGACAGCTGTTACAACTAAAGCCGTGTATTGACGGAAGTATGACCCAAGGGAATGACTCATTGGACATGCAAGCTGTAGTAGACATACACACCCTTCTATGACATACTGTACTGTAATATTACTTAACATATTCCGGGCCTTGGACAGTGACAGCTGTTACAACTAAAGCCATTTATTGACGGATGTATGACCCAAGGGAATGACTCATTTGACATGCAAGTTGTAGTAGACATACACCCTCTTCTCTGACTTACTGCATTGTAATATTACTTAACATATTCCGGGCCTTGGACAGTGACAGTTTTTACAACTAAAGTCGTTTATTGACGGAAGTATGACCCAAGTGAATGACTCATTTGACATGCAAGCTGTAGTAGACATACAAACCCTTTTCTGACTTACTGTACTGTAATATTACTTAACATATTCTGGACCTTATACAGTGACAGCTGTTACAACTGAAGCCGTGTATTGACGGAAGTATGACCCAAGGGAATGACTCATTTGACATGCAAGCTGTAGTAGACATACACACCCTTCTCTGACTTACTGCACTGTAATATTACTTAACATATTCCGGGCCTTGGACAGTGACAGCTGTTACAACTAAAGCCGTGTATTGACGGAAGTATGACCCAAGGGAATGACTCATTTGACATGCAAGTTGTAGTAGACATACACACTCTTCTCTGACTTACTGCACTGTAATAAAACTTAACATATTCCGGGCCTTGGACAGTGACAGTTTTTACAACTAAAGCCGTTTATTGACGGAAGTATGACCCAAGTGAATGACTTATTTGACATGCAAGCTGTAGCAGACATACAAACCCTTTTCTGACTTACTGTACTGTAATTTACTTAACATATTCCGGACCTTGGACAGTGACAGCTGTTACAACTACCGCCGTGTATTGACGGAAGTATGACCCAAGGGAATGACTCATTTGACATGCAAGCTGTAACAGACGTACAAACCCTTCTCTGACTTACTGTACTGTAATATTACTTAACATATTCTGGACCTTATACAGTGACAGCTGTTACAACTAAAGCCGTGTATTGACGGAAGTATGACCCAAGGGAATGACTCATTTGTCATGCAAGCTGTAGTAGACATACACACCCTTCTCTGACTTACTGCACTGTAATATTACTTAACATATTCCGGACTTTGGACAGTGACAGCTGTTACAACTACCGCCGTATATTGACGGAATTATGATTCAAGGGAATGACTAATTTGACATGCAAGCTGTAGCATACATACAAACCTTCTTAGACTTACTGCACTGTAATATTACTTAACATATTCCGGGCCTTGGACAGTGATAGTTTTGCATACATACAACCCTTCTTAGACTTACTGCACCGTAATATTACTTAACATATTCCGGACTTTGGACAGTGACAGCTGTTACAACTACCGCCGTATATTGACGGAATTATGACTCAAGGGAATGAATAATTTGACATGCAAGCTGTAGCGGACATACAAATCCTTCTCTGACCTACTGTATTGTAATATTACTTATAATATTCCGGACCTTTAACAGTGAACCTGCAAGTTTACAATTAAAATTATTTTTATTTATTTTTGATTTAACTGCTGTTTTGGTGCTTTTAGCTTGTTTGTGTGTGTGTGTGTGTGTATATATATATATAATTATGTATATATCTTGTCAATATAAACCAATAATAAATAAGATGGTAGAGGGCAAGTATATGCATTTTTGTAAAGAATTTTTCTTCATAGGTGCAACGATATGAGGAGTTAAATTTCATTAAATATGTATTTAAAATTCTACTTTAATTAAAGGCATATAACTGAAAAACTTCCAACTTTATTCTATGAAGACAATTATAAAATATGTTATACTAAAATATCTATTTTAAACTCATTCTCCAGAATCTAAGTATTTCAAAAACATGTAATTTTATAGATTTTATAATTTTTAAATAATTAATTTTTTTATTTATCAAATTTTTGGTAGACAAAAGAGTCTAGTAACGAATCATAAGTTTTATTCTTTATAAAATTAGTACTGTTCCTCCTAAATAATATTTAATGTGCACAATCCAATTAATACTTTTTAGTACAATGCATCTTTTTACATTAAACTCGCCAATTTTATGTTGTTAATTCTTCTAAAAATGTATCTTTTATTTGTGTTTTTGTCTTTTCAGGTACTCCTAAACAATACTGAACTGTTCATATTCAAATGCAATTTTTATAAGTGCAATTTTACGTCTTATTTAAAAACCTCTATTTTAATTCTGAATGTTGTCCTTTTTATAGTAACAACGGATTCTCCTAATTGGCTATTTCGATAAAATTAGTTCCTGAAGGTTAAATTGAATGTTAATATTACAATATTTTTTTTTCATTATTTGAATCTAAGTAAATTTAGAAATTTAAATACAAACAAATATTATTGTTGTAAATATAGGAAAAATAATTAATTACCTTGTTTCTTATTTGTTTTAATAGTCAAAGTATTTTCCAGTTCTTACATATCCAGGAAATGAACTTTGGACCAAAAACGATTAACTGTTTGGCATCAAAATGTGTAACGGTCCTAAGCTTATATTATATTACTTCAAACCTATATAACGATTCAAATTATTAATATTCTGTAAAAGATCGAACTAGTTGAAAAAATGTAAAAATAATTGTAATTCATTTCACAAGATTCATTTAAACGGATTAATACTAATAAAAATCTTTGAATCGATTGGTAATAAGTGAAATAACAGTATCAAAGAAAAAACAGTATCTTATAAAAATCACTTTAACTTTTCAATACTATCAGATATTTACTGACGACATCTCTGTTAATTCCCAAAGACAGACGACGTTATGAATGTGCCGACGTCAAACACCTCTCAAATTGTAATTACATTTCATGCTCCACCTCGGACAGCCACTGCCCTTGGTAATGTACTTACCCCTCACTCCTAGGGACCTGGATATTGTGTCACCTCTCCACGAAATATGTTAACAGAGAAGGTAGTAGACGATTTCCCGCCTTGAAGGGTTAATTAAGAATACAGTTAAACAATCCTCTTTATTTAGAAGTGCATAAAATAGGTTTCATTTGCTCAACGTATAACTTATGTACTAGAAGAATTTGGCTAAAATTCAAACAAGAGGATGTATAGGGTCAAAATACGCGGAGTAAATGCAACTCAGTGAACGTAAGCGGAGGTATTCCGGGCCTTGCCCTCAGTGCCCTGTCTGACTGTCGGTTGGAGTTCTGTCTGTCCATTCTGTATTCCTCCCTCCACTGTGGGAAAACGGGAATCCCGCACTATGATCTGGCAACGCCGCGCCAGTTAGCGACCGTCTCAACGCCTTAATTTGAGAAATACCACGAACTGCCCGTTTCATTATTTCCTATACCGTGGGGCTTCTGTATCTGTCTATATTCTGTGTCTATATTCTGTGAAAGTACTAATAACTAAAGCTTCCGGTAACGACCGCGTCAAGGTGTTATTTACAGTATTTGCATCAACAAACGTTTCACCCATGCTGTTTATATCTGAGACTGCCTCCTCAGTGTGAGTCTCAGATATACCGCTGAGATGCCACATTACAGCACGGGCTGTATTACGTTTAGTGACGTAAATAACAATACAAGACTAAAAAAACGTGGTCGTTACCGGAAGCTTTAGTTATTATTAATGACACCGGCCGCTTAAGTCTACGAAATAAAATTAGTTAAAAGTAATTTAATAAACCAAAATAACTAATAATGCTTAGTACAACTTAAACACAGAATAGTAAATTTAACATAGGGAACAAGTTTGGTGACATGTCGTATTTTAACGTTTGGATGCTCAATGAAAGAAAGAAAATATTTAACCCTTTTGGCCTGTGAATGGTAAATGCGATTCACGACAGTATTATATGTACAAAATGCTAGTATATTTTACCATACGGCCTTCTATATGCCCATGAATATTAGGAAAGCCTACGTACTATTTATGGATGATTTAAGTAGGTGTAAAAGGTGCGTCCGACACCACAAGGGGCGAGCTTTATTAAAGTACGAGTATGACAGTAGTTGGTTTAATGTATACCTTTACGTAACAAACTATACGATTGTCAGCGTTATGTATACTTTTATTAAATCATGAAATATTACTTTTTATCCATAGAAGGTATGGGATATTGACCGATCTGGTAATCAATGGTTAGTGCCACTGACTGATGCACATGTCAATTATTTGTGGCATGAATATTTACAAGTACTGCCGGAAGTACACAACCAGTCAGAGTAATGGACTGGGGTTGTTGTCATTACATATTTAATTACTAGTCTGACATATTCTGACTACTAAATTCAAAAGAAATGGTATAGTTGCAAAATATCTTTAACTGTTTTTATTGAATTATTTACTTGTAATGTTCGTTTGTATTAAATTTTTGTCTATATTTAAAACATTTAAGATCTAAAAATGTGTTAAGTGTGGCAGTTTTCGTCAGTATTATTTTTCAACGCTTGCTATACTATATATTTGACAATAAATCAAGAAGAGATTTATTTGTTATATTTTATTTATTAATAATAATATAACTAACTTCACATAAACCGTTTGGATTGTAACCTACTGAGAGCATCGGTATGAAAGAGATGTACTGAGTAGTGGAATGAAGATAGAGAACTATTCGTCACAAACTGTGTCATTCCTTTAACATTATTAGACATGTATTAAGACGGTATAGTATTTATTTCAATTTAATAAGACCTATGAGTTAAATTTAAAATGAATACCGTGCTTTTCTATTTTATGCATTTTGTAGATAAAAGCTTTATAAAACATTTTCGTTTGATTTTTAATTTATTAACACACTTTAAAAAAGTATAAAAAGAGCTAAACAGTTCTAAAGTTAAAAAGTGGAACATCTATCAGTAAGACCATAACTTACCGAGCTTAGTAATCTCAGTATATTATGACATATTACCCACCCACCCATACACATACACGTACAGTGATACTGACCCACCCACCAACCCATACACGTACAGTGGTATTGACCCACCCGCCCACTCATACACGTACAGTGGTATTGACCCACCCTCCCACCTATACACGTACGGTGGTACTGACCCACCCGCCCACCCATACACGTACAGTGGTATTGACCCACCCGCCCACCCATACACGTACAGTGGTATTGACCCACCCGCCCACCCATACACGTACAGTGGTATTGACCCACCCGCCCACCCATACACGTACAGTGGTACTTGTCAGTATATTGAAATTTTGAATGGAAGATATGTTATTTATTTTACATTTTTTACAATAAGGTTAACAAAAACCCGCCCGCCCATACATATGTACAGTGGTATCGACCCACCCGCCCACCCATACACGTACAGTGGTATTGACCCACCTGTCCACCCATACACGCACAATAGTATCGACCCATCCGCCCACTCATACACGTACAGTGCCATTGACCCACCCACCCAGCCATACACGTACAGTGGCATTGACCCACCCACCCATATACGTATAATGGCATTGACCCACCCACCCGTCCATACACGTACAATAGCACTGACCCACACAGTACCACAGTACGTGTATAGGTGGGCGGGTGGGTCAGTACCATAGTACGTATATAGGTGGGCGGGTGGGTCATTAGATTTATGTGTATGGGAGGGCGGGTACTTCCGTGAAACCGTAGAAAAGTTCCAGACCTATACAGATACTAATGAAGATGGTAGGTCATGTGCTAGCAGCATAGTAGCAAGCCCCGCCCATTACAGCATCATTGAGCATTTGTCAGTTCAACACTAACAAATCAAACTAAGAACGAATAAATTAAATGGTCATTAACATGTGAGTAACAATTGCAAATAAGAATAACACAATAAATAATAATGCAAACATCGAATAACAATTTAAAAAAAAACTTGTATAGTTCAACTCAGTTATTTTTTCCAGCTATACACTGTTACGGGAGTTGAACAAAATCCCAAGCATGAAGGCGGAAGATTCCCTTCCACTACTTAAACCCCCATAGGCACTAAATATATAACGCAGGTATGGCCTTGTAGAGAATAGGGTTTCCTTGTTTACTTTTTGAGCGTTGTTAACATACAATTGACATTGGACATTTATTTAAATTGTTTAAGTCGTATGAATGAATACATGGCCACGATATAACTGTGTACGTTGTGAAAATGTTTTATGAGAGTAGTATCGACCCCTAGCCTCAATTAACTAACCAATATTAACGTGGTTTACGTTGTTACGTACTGTAGGAGTTTTCTTAAGCAAAAAACCAACGAACGTGAAAAAACTTGACTAAATTTACTGTAAGAAAATTTTTGAAATAGATTATTTTGATATACTGCAACTAATAGATAAAAAAAATACGAAAAAAAATGCAAAATAGTATATTGCTTTACGTGTGTTAAAATATAGGGACAAAGTTTTTTTAGTGACGATATTACAAAGCTTTTAGTAATAGACAAGCAACTTAAAAGTATATTTTCCACTAATCTATACTAATAATGTTCAGTATTGTTTCACAAAACAATCAATATCAGAGAAGTATTTACTGTTATGCAGTAAAATTAATAAAGATTTATTTTGGCATAGTATTTATTTTTAGCGCTAAATATGTAAATGCAGGAGTTTGTTTCTTTCAACTTAAATACCTATGTATTATATTTTTACCGTATTTACAGTAGCAATTCATGAATACAAAATGCCTTTAACATTGTTTATAGTAGTCATGATTTTAATATCTTTCCTATTGTAATACTCAAAAAAAATTTTGTGATTGGCAAATGTTTCGCTGCTTAGTATTTAAGGTTACGATTTGGCTTTATAAACTAAAAGCAGAAATTATTATTCGAATACTAACCATAATTTAGTTTTTTACTTGCAACACTATTTTTCTTAAATATGTTGAACATTTTTGTAGTCTAATAGCTACTGTAATCATACGTGACATGCGAATACATTGGAATTTTAAATTTAGATTATTTAAAATAGCATTACATGATTTTACTCAAAATCAAACAATACAAATTAAATTAACTAAAATTGTCAGAAATATACCAGTACACCAAAATAATCACAAAAGGTTTAAAACCCTCGAGCGGGCGCTTGCGGAGTTTTCCTCCGCACGTTTAGTTTTTGTTAAAATAAATGTGCACAATTGGTGTCGGCATTCGTGTCCGGCTACGTACCTCACGAGCCTCATTCCGGGAATCCCCCAAAGCTATTTTTACCCCCTCCTTCCCCCTTGGTTCCTTGTCAGTTACAATTCAGTGACGCAGTGTCAGTTTGCGGAGGTTTTCTCCGCGTGCGCCCTATCGCGTAAGTGGTTAGTGCGCACGCGATGTTATTTATATTCATAACACGTCAAATTGGCCAAACTATGTGTATATTTATACATATACCAAAATATATGTGTTTTTATTTATTATTTATATTATAATTATTATTAAATATATTTTGTATGCATAGATGTATAATTGCATTATTGCGGAGCAAAACTCCGCATGCGCCCTCTCACATAACACCAACAGTGATACCCTCTTTATACTAGAAAATTACTTAATTTGTTTAATTAAAATATTACTTATATTTAGTTGAACAATTAATGTTATTAACAATGACATTTGGTTCCTAATAAAGTTATTCAACATTTAAATAAAATATTGCGTTATAACCAGAAGTAAAATGGGTAAAATTTGTGCAATTTAGTGTTGCGGAATAAAACTCCACATGCGCCCGCTCCCGTTTTATAAGTGAAGCGCCCGCTCGAGGGTTAAGAAAAACAAGAAGAAAATATTATGGTTACATACATTGAACATGAAGATAACCAAAATTACTCGAAATTACAATATTATGATCAATCAAATTATTATTTTTTTTAGTTACAAGAATAAGCAAGAGGATAATTTTAGGCAAGATATTTTAGTAAACATATTATTATTGCACACAACAATGACATATGTGACTAAAGTATATATGAAATGGGATACTATAAAATGTTACATATTCCTAGACCCCTCTGGATATACGCTAAACTTGGATTACCATATAATCCATATTCAATATGTATCGATCTGGGACTGGTGTAGGGTTGATGGATGTATTGCCAGGAGGGCATATGGTATTTTATTTGGATATCCTTTTAAGCATGTGTTTTAACTGAGTATTATTCTACATATACGATGGTTAACCCAAATTATTTATTTTTTTGTTGTACTACCAAATCTGCGATATTAATTAAATGAAATATACATCTCAAAATTAGCCACTGTAATTTATCGTGGTATTATATTCAATCTTATCAATGTAACCAAAAACTATGTATTCACTCATAACAAAATCTCTAAAATTATTGAAGAGATTCTTATGAAATTTGGAGGGAAATAATATGGTAATAATATGTTTCCAAAATGTATATTTCAGTATGTTATAAAACTATTGATACAAAAAATGTTCTTGCTGGACAACATTATGACATCTATTAGAATTTCTTTCGTTGTGAATGTAACTTTGTAGTATTGGTACATCAATATTGATTGGAGCCCGAGAACAGATTGAGACGTTCAGACAGCAATAGACACCAATCATTGTAAAGAGGTCATTGGCTGCCAAAGTCCCTTGATCTGTATTTACACCTGACTGCATCTTTAGAACTTAAATGAGCAGTAGTTTGACCATCTGTGGGGTAATAATTGCTTTGACTTTCTTTGATATATCTTCACTGTAATTATTATATAGCAATGTTCATGCAGTCAATTTTAGTTAATTTTCAAATATGTATGCCTCATATCAAATGTATCCTGTTTTCATATATTAATTACCTACCAATTAAAATTACGGATATTACTTTAGCAAGTATAAGGTCATGGACGATGTTAAAAGTTATTATGATATTACTTATCAAAACAATTTTCTAAAGTTAATCAATTAATTATATTGAATTAGTTGGAATCTTGGAGCAGCCTCTGGCTGTTCCTCCCGTCTTCCCTGTCTATCTACCTAACATCTCATTGTTGTACCTAGCTACAATTACGTAGCTAACGGATTAATACTCATCGTATCTGCGCGTGTGCGTGTGTTTGTGAGTAAGATAACTAACTCAGAAAAACTTATGAGTAAGAAAAAACAAATAGTCATATGAATGCAAACAAGAACACAAAGCAGAGCTACATGCAGTTTAACAAGGTTTCCAATGTGTGCTTACGATTCATCACTGCGGTGTACTGGAGTCATATTCCACTTTCAACACCGATGGAACTCTGGGTGTGGCCGACGATGCAGGGTACAATGTGTGGAACCCTCAGAGTCAGTGGTCTAGTGGTTCCAACCAACCACAATAACCCCTTTGGGAAGGTGGAGGTGGAGCTAAGAAAGAACCTTATTGGGCTGGTGGGGAGACTTGCGTGAAGCTACTGGTAGTAGTAAGGATCCAGAAGATATGGCAGACAGCACACCACCAAGACTTGGTTCTAGTCAATGACTAACACAGTGGGCATAGATATGTTGACGAGAGGAAATCTTCGTGAAATCAGTGGAACACTACTATTGGTGCTAGTGAAGGAACATAAAACTACTAGGTTATTGTTTAACATGCATTGTAACATTTAAAAAAGAGCTAAAGTATTTTTTACTGCATTGATGTAAATAATACATTTTTCATCTTTTCAATGAGTTTTACGTATAAATTACTGTATTCAATGTAAAGCATCGTTATATAATGTAACTCATAACTCAATATCACTTCTTTTGTTTGATCTATTAAACAATACTTGTTACAGCTTAATTTTTTAAAATGTCAATTAAATATTAGTTTAAAAAGCTATAATAAATGCCACTTTTATAAAATAAACTCTATTAAATTTTTAACCAATTTATTTTTAATTATTTAAAAAATGCTTATAGAGAATCATATTGTTGCCAAACAGAGCGGGCGTTTTTTTAAAATCAAATAGTTATGTAAAATAATTATATTATAAGAGTACATTTCCTGTATTTCAAAATTTAACTCCATAGTGTTCCAACATCAAATACTGGAACTACGATATTTGGAATGCCACGGTCTCAGTAGAAGGTTCCTTTGAGTTACGACCAAAAGTGTGACCATAGACTAGTAGCCAGCCGTAACCATAACAACGCATTATCATCCTGCATGGTTGTCATACTTAAGTTATTTATCTTTATTATAACTTACTTGTATGACGATGTGAAATGTTGTGCAAATAAAAATGTTATGATCACGTTTTAAATAGTGTTTATGCTGTGCCTGTACATTTTAAAATTTTAAAATTTTTATTGTTTATATATGGTTAAATTTTTCCAGCCGAAGGGTGATCTTGGCAACACCGCGCGTCAGAGCTTCACACAAGCATCATTAAGTGCCTTTGTGTTAAGTCTAGACGTTAATCAGCTTGAGTATAGCTCCCACTATCCACAAACACACCTCAACAGTGTTCAGTATACCATGTGGATAACTTTAATGTATAGTTGTGTAATAGTTATGTTTCATTTCCTCATCGGGCTCAGTCCAATAAGTATTAGGCTTACTTTGACTTCATGGAAAATGTCATAATTTATATTGTGTATAAGGTCTTGCCTAAGACCGCTTAACTGTTTTAATTAACAATGTTGAACTGTCAAGTTTACATGTTTTTTCTCTGAATCTTATTACAGAAATTATTTTGAACCTTTTTCGTTAGTTCACTACCACTACTTTTTCCGTTACTTCACTACTACTACCTTTTTTTTCAATTACGGTTAGGTTAGGTCAGGTTAGGTTAGGTTAGGTGGCTACTTAAGTTACTCACAAACTGGTAAATCCAATATTGACTTACCACCGAATGCGCTCTAAGTGTGTAAGTTCTTAGAAAGCGATAAGAGAAGGCGAGTGATATCGCATTCCTAGCGGATGAGGAATACCAAATCGACCTAAATAAGAGTGGGGAACAATTTTTGGAGCAATATAATATTTATAAAAGGGCAGTGAATTAACAGAAACAAAAGTGTAATGGTAGTGAATTAACGGAGAAGATACATTATTTTAAAGGGAACTAACAATTCTTAAATAATCCAATAGAATGTTTCATTATTGTGAGCCTTTTCTCCCGCAAGGTAGTCATAGTCAGACATTAACAAAAACTAATTTTAATAACATATGCTTACAAAATATAATAGAATAATTCTTGTAATATATAATATATTTAGAAAAATAATTAAATTAAAATAATGTATATAATATTGGTAAATATTTGTAACGGTATTTATTATAAAACAAATCAAAATATTTGAGTGGCTCCTACCATTCGAAATTATCCGTTTTTGTACTATAATTAAACAGAGCATTTGCATTCCTATCTATTTATATACACACATTTAGTTATGATTTTTTTAAAATCAATACCATTTGTTATAAATGTTATATTATTATATTTTTTTAATATCTGTTTTCTTAAAATCATTTTTTCGATGTCTGACGATGCCTTTCTTGTAGGTGAAAGGCCTTACAAGAATCAATTACTTATTGGATAATTTTAGAATTTAATATTTAGAAATTAAAACTAAAGTATTTCTTTATGAAGGTTCAAAGGAGAACTTCACTAATGGTTGGAATCAGTCATAAGTCAAGAACATTATGGTTTCTTAACCAACTAGTTGTAAAAATGACTTGCAAATTCAAACCTTTAAGGGCTTTGTATGTATTTGTTTTACTTAAATATTTAAAACTATTATCTAATAGTTACCAATTAAGTAAATCGTAAAGGTGTCTCACACAGTAGTTTACTAATTCGGAGAAAAATTAATGTTTCTAAAATAGGTAAGGATGAGTCAAAGGTTCCACGTAGGTTAGAGATTGCAGACGCAGATAACGGATATTGTATCATTTCCCACTTGCAATGTCGGAGAGTTCCACCTGCTTCCTCTCTCCCAAACGAAAATAGTTTTCCCAAACTGACAACAATAATTAATGTCATGATGAAAACTGTTGCTTTACTATTGAAAGGGTGAAAAAAAAATATTATTCTCAGCTATTCTTCTCTCCTCCCTCACAATCTATCACTCATGATAAGTAGTTTGTTAGTAATACAAACAAGTATTGTCCATGACCTCATTTAAAAAATATAAACTATTTTTAATATAAACTAATATACTTCAGCTAAAATAATAAACATTATTAATTAAATCCAAAAAAATCCTATTTCAATGATTTGCGTGTTTGAAAACTTATAAATAATCATAAATATTTATTTATTATTATTCATTATATTATGGTATAAATTAAATGATATTTCGTGTAGTAATATTACACTGCATAAGGTGGAAAAACATATGGAATACTTTAAAAACTGTTATATGACTTCCCTTGTAAAAGTAAAATATTGTACATTCATCAAGGTTACAAAGAACCTACTTTTTGACGTCTTTAGTGACATTTCATCTTTTTAGGGAGATAGCCCGTGAGGGGTTTAACGAAAATCTTAAACCTAAGCCTAGGTCAAATTTGGTATCAAATGAAAGGTATATTAAAGATAAATTAATTGCCACAAACCGAACTTCAAAAAGGTTATCCTTTCGAGAGTATCGATAAATTGAATTTCATAGTTACTAATTTGAACAATATTATTTCTTCACGATTTAATGGTTTTAAGTAAATTATTATGATAAGAAATGAAACTTTATGGAACACAATTAAATTATCAAATTATCTATTGGAAAAAAGTAACCATTTTAGAACTGAAGTCATGCGGAAGTTGTTAAATCGTTTCTATATTTTAATTTCTAACTTGTATAACTAATATTATATAGTACGCCGATGTTAAGACATTTGTATTTAAAAAAATATAAATCAACATATTAAAAATCTTTTAGTTTTTTAACATATATAAAATCAGTAAATAAGTTTTTACGTGTGTATTGATTTTTGTATGAATCAAACTATAATTTAAGATATGTGGTTTAGTTAGTTTATTTAAATACCTTGAAGACCTGTATGATTAAACCATTTTCTGTTTAGGACATTTAATAACATTTAAATGATATTTTTTCTATCGGATTATCACCAAATAAAAAGGCTATTAATTTATTCTACAACATAATATTCAAGTACTTTACCAATAGCAGGCATATCTTCATCCAATATTTCAATTTAAAAACAAATCTAAAAATAAAGTTTGTTCTACATTGAAAAAAAAAAAAAAGAAAATTGCATTCATCATAATATGACGATTTTGAATACTGAAATCTGTGTTTTACCTCAACGACAATTTTTGTGTTTGTTACGTTTAGGTATACTTCAAAAATAAAAAACCAAACAATAGTTGAAAACTTTGTGCTAAATACCTTTTTCCTGACATAAGTTCGAATAACTTTTTAACTAATTTAATTTAAATATAAAATGTGCGTAAAGAGAAACGTAATACGGGTATACAGTTTATTTTAGCCTTATAAACTACACAATACCACTGTACGTAAATGTGTGGACGGATGGGTCAATACCACTGTACGTAAATGTGTGGACGGATGGGTCAGTACCACTGTCCGTGTATGGGTGGGCGGATGGGTCAATACCACTGTACGTGTATGGGTGGGAGGGTGGGTCAATACCACTGTACGTGTATGGGTGGGTGGGTGGGTCAATACCACTGTACGTGTATGGGTGGGCGGGTGGGTCAATACCACTGTACGTTTATGGGTGGGTGGGTCAATACCACTGTACGTGTATGGGTAGTGGGTGGGTCAATACCACTGTACGTAGATGGGTGGGCAGGTGGGTCAATACCAATGTTATTTTCACGAGATATGCTTTTTATTGGGCGGAAGTCACTGATTTTATTGAAAAATTAGAAAACCCAACGTCACAACGTTTAGTATTTTAGATATATTTCCGTTAGGCCTATACGTTAAGAGCCATTCGTTTGTTTATTTATTTAGTTTGATGTAGAAATATGATAATGTTAGTATAAACTGTAATAACATAACAACTGTAAATTGTTATAAACTGTAAGTTTGTTTACTTGTTAAATAGTTTACTGTCTTTGCTGCATAGTAGAACACAAATTAAAAAAACACTTCTAAAATTATAAATTTTTTAAATTGGTTTGTGTTATCTTTAATGCTTTTTTCCTATGTTTTACATATTTTTTTCTTTTCTATCTAATGTTTTTGTGTTGTATTTGAACAATATTTATTTTATATGGAGTTTTGGCTTGTTTTCCAGAGCCATTTAACTATAACATAACCAAACTAATATTGACCAGTCCAAAGCCCTGGGTGTGTGGTTCTAGCATGCGCATCACTGGATTTCCCTCTCCAACGACACTTGTACATTCGAATAAAAAAATAAACATCTCGGACACGATACCTAGAAAATACTCCCACGTGATTGGTGGATTTAGTTACCAGTATTTAATTTCGCCAGCTGATTTCACCCATGTGACGTCACAGTCTACTGCACAGCCTGCAGTCATACCTACCGTATTTTCTAGTTAAATTATTTTCGGATTGAACAAAATCAGCCGTTTTTTGTTTAAACTTTAAAATTTATGTTTTCAATATTTAACGAGTTTTTTACATTTTCTTACCTCGTTTACATGTATTGCAATAAGAAAACTACTATATATATTTACTGTTATTTTTTAATATAATTAGAAATAAAATTACATCACACATCTTTTTTCAAGTTTATAATATAAACCAACCAAATTATGAATAAAAAACACATGTTTCATGATTAAATAAAATGTATTATAAATTAATACATTTCAATAATTCAAATAAATTCAAAACAAACACCATCGAACAAACTATATAAACATAGCAGCCAACCTAAATAAGCTTTTTGAACAGACTGTACACATTAAACGTAGGAGAAGTATGGTGGGGGATATTTACTACCTAGCTTGCACTAACTCTCCTATTCACCTAGAACCATGGCCCAGTCTGTAATTTTTTTACCACATACTGAGTAATTGTACAAAATACAATAATTTATTTCCGTGTTGGCACAGTTTCAAGTGAACGGTTTGTCGTGGATGTCTTGGTACTTCAATAAATTGCTCCTATAATGGATCTCTGGGCTGCTTTATTACACCAAGCTCTCGGCTTTGAATACAAAATACCCTTGCTTGAATGGAACGAGTAAAATATGTTGAGTAATGTAATAGTCTATTAAACGTTTCACATTACTATTTTAACTTATTACTATTATATAGTAATTTAAATAATTTACATATTATTTTATTATTTACATTAAACAAATAATGATTCAAAATAGTATTTTAAAGGTAGTTCAATAATAAACATAGTTAACCAATCGTGACTAAATTATATTGATAAAAATGTTTGTAGTTTGAAATTATTTTTAATATTTAGGTCTGTTTAGTGATAACCCCAAAGGAGGAATACTATTCTGATTTTGCTGTGAAGT
Source organism: Stictocephala bisonia (assembly GCA_035578905.1). Classification (NCBI taxonomy): domain Eukaryota; kingdom Metazoa; phylum Arthropoda; class Insecta; order Hemiptera; family Membracidae; genus Stictocephala; species Stictocephala bisonia. Next base: position 160,206 of record JAQJVL010001374.1, on the reverse strand, counting down.
AAACAAACAACCGTTCACCGAACATATTTCCCACTTGTTCAGGTTAATAACAACCCCAAGGGTGGAGACAAGTGAACAATCACCCACTTAACAACATCCCTAGCTACGCCAGGTCAATGACAACACCAAGGGTGGGACACCTACAGCAACGCTACTGCTAAGACAAACGAACAATCACCCACTTAACAACATACCTAGCTACGCCAGGTCAATGACAACACCAAGGGTGGGACACCTACTGTGATGTGGCTGGAAGACAAACGAACAATCACCCACTTAACAACATACCCAGCTATGCCAGGTAAATGACAACACCAAGTTTGGACATGGCTGCAAGACAAACGAACAATCACCCACTTAACAACATGCCCAGCTACGCCAGGTCAATGACAACACTAAGGGTGGGAAACCTACTGTATGTGGCTGGAAGACAAACGAACAATCACCCACTTAACAACATGCCCAGCTACGCCAGGTCAATGACAACACCAAGGGTGGACACCTACTGTGACGTGGCTGCAAGACAAACGAACAATCACCACTTAACAACATGCCCAGCTACGCCAGGTCAATGATAACACCTAAAGTTGACATCTACTGTGATATGTCTGTTAGACAAACGAAGAATCACCCACCAATCCGAATTAATCACAGCTTGGTTCCTGAGGTTTATTTTTGTGGTAACCTACTTTATCATTTACTCCATCCTACTTCCCTATATACTAATTACCTAGCTGCAACACAACATCTTCGTTGGTTGTAATGAAACGTCGTATGACACATACGTCTTTAAAAATGAAACAATTTTTTCCCAAGAAGGTAACATTTGTTTAAGATTATTTAGAACAAAATTATTGTATTTTATTGGACATTACAAACTCAGAAATAATTATGTAGATAATTATATTGAATTACTTGAAATTTAAGAGTGTTCAAAATTTAACCTATGAATTGATTTGACAATTGTATATTAAACTAGTAGAAAGTACCCGTGCTTCGCTACGGATTACGATTAAGGAACACTTACATTAGGACCTATGTACGGGTTATGTATTTTCGCCGAGGAACGAAATAATTAATTGTTAGTAACTCGAGTACATCTGCCCGTTGGTTTACCAGAATTAAAATTGAGAAAATGAGTCTGGCGTATCCAGTCTCGCCACGGGGAGGCCGGCAGGTAGAGATCATATTTACAACTTATTAAAAAAAAAAAAAAAAAAAAAAAAAAAAAAAAAAAACATATATATAACATTTAATTAAAAACACCGGGTAGTTTTATTTGGTAAGGCAGTCACCCTAGCCTCTGCTGAATCAATTACACCGGGTAGTTTTATTTGTTAATGCAGTCACCCTAGCCTCTGCCGAATCAATCACACCGGGTAGTTTTATTTGGTAAGGCAGTCACCCTAGCCTCTGCCGAATCAATCCCACCGGGTAGTTTTATTTGGTAAGGCAGTCACCCTAGCCTCTGCCCGAACAGTCTCACCGGGTAGTTTTATTTGGTAAGGCAGTCACCCTAGCCTCTGCCGAATCAATCCCACCGGGTAGTTTTATTTGGTAAGGCAGTCACCCTAGCCTCTGCCGGAACAGTCTCACCGGGTAGTTTAATATATGCAAGTACGTAAATATATTTTAGTACATTTTAGTCTGATAGATATATACGGACAGCCAAAATTGATGTTGTTGTTGTTTTCTTAAGTGCTTAGTACCTCTTTGTAAACAACATTTTTAGTCCTTTTTTCTGGCTGAAGGACGACCAGACTGTCAGATGAGCTTACTCTAGAACATGCTACGTATAACTGGCCATGGGAGAAACAGTCATTTCTCAGATCTACCCCAGCCATCTTCAAACTTTGCCCTTGTGCCTTGTTAATAGTCATGGCATAGCATAATTATTTTACAGGGAACTGCAGACGTTTGAATGCAAAATGGTAGTCTGAGGGAATAAGAGGAATTCGGGGAATAAAAACAGTTTCTCCTTGACCAACGCCTGTAAATATTGTTGCTTCAATAACATGTTTATGCAGAGTTTTCACCTGCAGTCTGGTACCGTTACAGAGTTTGGGAGGGTTTAGGTTGCGGAGTAGCATTATTGGAGCACCGACTTTTAGAGAAAGAACATGAGGTGGAATTCCACGGGGGTTCAGAGTGTGGAAAAACTCCGCTGGATAGTGAACAGCGTCTTCTGTCTCAACCACTGAGTCCACAGATTCATACCTCACAACAGCAGAAGGCAATTTTTCTAACAACGAAAGGTTTATTATATTTGCAGAGTCGTGAGTTGGGGTAAGAATCGCCCTCTCTTGCAACCATGTTGGACTATTGTTCACATTGTCATTTAAGTTAGGATATATCTTGTCAAGCAGTGTCTTCATATCACTAACAGTATGACAAAGATTTTGAGGTATTGCACATTTACCTTCATGATCTTCTAGCAGTTTACCATCACCTATTTGTAAAAATAATGTAGAAAATTCTTCTGCTTTCAAATCTCCATTCAAATGAACTCTCATGTTAACTCTCAAAGACAGGATTTTAATTTTTGGCCATAAGAAGGATGACTTAAGGCACGCTTTCACCTCATCAGCCCGAGTTCCTCGAGGTATCACGGGCAAGGTTTGCCTGAAGTCTCCAGCCAGCAGAACTGTTACTCCGCCCATTAGACGTTTGCAGTTCCTGATGTCTTGAAGTGTCCTGTCCAGAGCCTCTATACCTCCTTTGTGGGCCATGGTACACTCGTCCCAAACAATTAATACTGTTTCTTTGAGTACCTGGCCCATATTGCTTTGTCTTGATATGATGCAAATAGGTGTTTCTGAGTGGTTCAGGTTGAGAGGCAACTTGAAAGCTGAATGAGCCGTCTTCCCACCATCAAACAGTGTCGCAGCAATGCCAGAGGATGCAACTGCGATGGCAATCTTTTTCTCACTCCTTATTTTTGCTAACAACAAATTGATCAAAAATGTTTTTCCGGTACCACCAGGAGCGTCCAGGAAAAAGAGTTGCCCAGATTCTGAAATAATACTGCAGGTGATTTCTTTGTAAATATTCAGTTGTTCTTCGTTCAGCTTTGGAACATTTACAGCAACCATTTCACAGAGCTGGACTACATCGAAAGAAATTTCTCTGAGGCGTTCCAGGTTGTTAGTGATGGACTCTTGCTCGCGAAGTGGTGTAGGAAGACCATAGTTTTGGAGACGGTTGCCAGACATTGAATACACCAAATCTTCGAGTAAAGCCAAACATTTGTTGTACACAATGTCCATCCGCTGTTGCACATCCCCAAACTCTGTATCCATCGACCTCTTTACGTCATCCGCCAAACTGTCGCGGTGTTTTTCCCATAATGTGAGAGGACTACTTACTTGGCAAAACACCAACATGATGGCAAGTAGTTCGCGGATCTTGGACGGGGAGTCTGAGAGTGAAGCTTCTTCTAGTGTTCGATCCCAGTGAGTGTCGTCTTCGAGCAAACCAAGAGCTGTACATGCAGACTGAAACGTTTGGTGGACCACTCCATTTACGTTCCTAAGATATTCAAATGACGTAGGCCCTTTAACTTCGTGTAGGAGAAGGCGTAGAAAATAGCACTCAGAGTTATTAGGGTGAACAGTATATACCCTGTCTAAAACCTGATCTTTTTTCACCCCGGGATAGCCTGGTACTGATTTCCCTTGCTTTCTTCTACAAAAGGTATTCTTTTTCCATACGAAATATGACGGAACTTCAGAGTAAAGGAGGGTTCTTGCAAACGCATCGGTTTTGCACAGATCGATGAAGCCCAAAAGAGTAGTTTTTGGCGGGTTGTTTAGCCTTTCCATGACATTTTCTTCGTTAAAACAAACTCTTTGGCCGTTTTCAAGATGAACTGCAAGATGCATGACTGGGGGATGGTGATCGTGTATTGGAAAGCAGAGAATTCGCCAGACAGCTTCAGAAGTACTAATGTAGCGTCCTGTCTGGTACCTTGTCACCTCGTCAAGTTCATTTTCAACTGTAAAAGCTGCTTGATCGGATCCTTTGTTGACGTATTTGCAAATATATTTGATAGACTTGACAGAGTTGCAGTACTCGACGTTGATATGCGCTGAAAAGGTGCGAGACAGGACAGGGTTAAAAGGTACCACCCATTGATTGTCAAGCTTTACCCCGTTGATGTCAACAACAAATCCACCATCTGAAGGAGAACGCCTACGGTATTTAGGATAACCGTCTTCCCCAGTCTGTGTTTCTCTTAGTAGAGGACGGGGATACTTTTTGCTGCAAGCTCCATTACCATACAGGGCGAATTTCTGTTGAGAGCACCACATGGGCCGTGGATCATAGTTGACTTCACAATCTCATGGAGGGCAGGGTCTAGCTCTGGGTCAGGTATCTCTGCACAAATAACTTTGTCAATCATGTCTGGTTTAATCTTTTCTTCTAGCCAAAGGAGAATGTGTACATGAGGAAGGCCTCTTTTTTGCCATTCTATGGAGAACATGTGACATCTACATGCTCCAAATATAGACCCTTTCGTTAGTTTCATCAAATGCTTCACTTTTAAGTAGAAAACCCGCGCTACCAAGTCATGTCTGTGCTGAGCCTTCTGACCTTCCTTGAGCAGTTCACATATCTCTCGCCATTTTGGGTTGCACGTAAAAGTTATAAAGAGATCTGGACGACCAAAATGGCGGACATAGGTCATGGCATCCTGAGTACGCTCATGCATGTAGCGAGGTCCTCCAGTGAAGCTTGATGGCAGTACATCCATCTTACCCAGCTCCGATACCTGAGCATCAGCTTTTCTCATGGCATCCTTCAAGTGAATGTAGTCTTCACTCCTCAACTTTTTTTGGTTGTTTCGAATGAAGTTAAGCCGTTCTGTTTAAATTTTTGCGTACATATCAACCAAAAATTGGTTGAGGAGGTTGCGAAACAAAAGTAAATATGGTTCTTCGCCTTCTCCCTCCATTAAATTATATCCGTAGAAATCAGCTGCAGACACAGTTTTTTTAAGTGCTGTCTTGGTGTTTGGGTCACGCTGAGGGATGTTGATACAATAGCCATCTTCACCACGGCAGAACATGAGAGGATACTGAAGAGAATCATACGCTCGATGTAGCTCACTGATTCTTATCAGTTTGTCTTCCCTACTGTATAGCACAATGTCTCGCTTTTCAAACACCTGGCCTACAATCAAGACAGCAACTTCGTTAGTGGTAGGAGTATTGTAACGTCCCTTGTGAGCACTCGAAGGCTTCTGGTCAGCAGTGATAACTACCTGCAAATCTTGCTGATCTTTGGGAACAGAATCAATAGCAGCTTTGAACTCTTTGATATATTTGTTATGTTCATGAAGAATTTTTTGGAGCTGGCCTACCAATGCTGGCTTGACATCTTGAAAGTACCCACAGCGAATGTCTCTTTCACGGTTATCATCACCAACAAAATATATCTGAAGGAAAGACGGCTGCTGTTGTGTTTGAGGCATTAGACTCCCTATTCTATGATAAACCTGGCCTTGCACCTTATATGTTGGCATGAAATGGTCTCCTTTTATCTCTTTTGCTCCAAACGACGTCATTTGGAAACAACCGTTGTATTTGCGAATATTATTAAGAAAATGCTCAGCCTCAGGATGGTCGTGAGAAAGAAGGCTATGTAAGAGGTCGGGATATTTTTGAAAGGGAAGCAGTTGAACTTTTCCATTACTGCAACACATTCCGGGGCTTTCGTCTTTCCATTTTAAAGCATGGCAGAAATTGCACTTTTCTCGAGGTCCAAGTTGAACTATTTTATCTGTAGAATATTCAATGTTTGGGTCATACTTGAAACCTGAGAGTTTCTTGATTGTCCATGGCAGTAACTTTACTTGTGTACGCCTCTCATTGTACTTTGACGTAGCCTCATGATTAACTTCAGGATGGTTTTTTTGAGTACTTCTTTACAGACTTTCTGTTAATCTCGGGGTTGTTCTCGGTATATTTTTTAACAGCCCTTCTGTTTACTTCTGGGTGGCTCTCGGCATATTTTTGAACAGCCCTTCTGTTTACTTCTGGGTTGCTCTCGGCATATTTTTCAACAGCCCCCCTGTGCACTTCAGGGTGGCTCTCGGCATATATTTTAACAGCCTGTCTATGCATTTCAGGGTGGCTCTCCGTATTTTTAGCAACAGACTCCCTAACCTGCTTTTTTCGGATGGAATCAGTGAATCTTTTCCTTCGTTTTCTACCTCTAGATTTTTGAGGTGTGATCACTGTTACGATTGATTCGTCCGAACTCATGTCTAAGGGAGTTTCAAGGTTTGATAGGATGGGCTGAGAAGAGCCTGGTTGGACTGCAACAGGTTCATAGACACAAAGGGAAGATGGGCCAGGTTTGGATGTAATAGGGTCGGTGGGCATAGATTCAGAAAAACCAGGTTGGGATTTTAATGTTGAGGCATAAGATTTTGAGGTATGTAGACTGTTTTGAAAATAATTTGGTACATAAGGTTGTTCGCAAGGTATAAGAATGTCAAATTGCCCTGCCATGTCATCACCAGAGAACTTAAGTCTTTTTATTTCCTGAACCTCATCCCCATAACAGGCTAAGAGTTTTCTGTCACGAAAGAGCTCGAACTTATAAGGAAAGACCTCTGCTGCAACCATGAGCTCACAAAAGGTTCCATAGAAGTAAGGCTGTGACATGTCGGCGATGTACTGACGTTTAGTTCTGTAAGGGACTTTATTTATGGTCAAGGTGTAAGGCTTAAGTCTGCGCCAGTTGATGGACACGTGACGCACAATGTCAGCGCGCACTCGGAGTGTTAGTGAAGCTGTACAGTGGACCAGATAAGATAAAGAGGAGAAAAGGCAAGCCCCGTCCCCAGTGATCTTTATGACATGGTGAGGTACTGCCACACCATCAATATCGAATGTTTCAATAACCATTGTCGTGCAACTGTTCAGAAAAAGTATTCAGATGAATAAAGAAAAATTTAGCTTTGTATTTTAGAAGAAGAAGATGAAGTGAAAAGGTTCAAACCCAAGCAGATGATCTAGAATTGAAGCAAGCAGTAAGTAAAAGAAGCAAATAGTTAACAGAATAAAATACCAATATAAACTCAAGTAGAAAGGGAACACCCTACCCAAAGTGGAGTGGCCGGAGTTGTAACTACAGAGTTATGTCAACTGTATCAAGTTTGAACCAGGAGAACTATTAAGAATGTCAGAGTTATGACATGAAAAAAGGTAAAAAAATGATGGTATGAAAGGATGTGAGGCAATCGAATACTATGGTAGCAAATAGTGGGGCAAAAGAAAATATTTAAGAAAAAGTAGGTAGTATTCAGAAGCAATAAGCAATGGACAGAACTGAACAAACAGCAAAGCAGTGTTCAGGTCAAAAGCGTGTACTGGACTGATATGAGCCGAGCCGTACTGCTGTGCGGTGCTCGTGAGGTGTGGGGAGTGGGAGGGAGGGCAGAGGTCAACTGATAAGAACCGGCCTTCTACAGCCAAGACTGCTATCGCTAATTTACAATCAGCCGAAGAATCATAGTATCAAGTTTATTTGTGATCTGTTGTCTAGGTTTAGAAACTATACAACAATCGTCAAGTATCGAGTTTTTTGCTGTTTGGTTTGAAACGTGATTGAAATGTTTTTTTTTTATAAGCACTTATGCAAAGTATAAAGAGTTATAGTGCCGAGCAGAACCAAACTTGTTGTAAAATTTTTAATACAGTTCATTTAAGACCTAAAAGAAAGCTTAGCACCAATTTTAGTTGCGATCTGCTTTGTAAGTTCAGAAAATACGTCCCAGAATTCATCTTAGACCTAAAAGGAAGTTTAGCATAAAATTTTCTTTTAATCTAATGTTTAAGTTCAGAAAATTCGAAAATTAAACGTCGCGTTTTATGTGGTTTGGTCGAGAACCCGATTTAATTTTTTGAAACAGTTTCTCAGAGAGTACCTACAACTCTAGAGAAAGCTACATACCAATTTGCATTCGAATCCGCTCCTTAATCATAATCCATAGCGAAGCACGGGTACTTTCTGCTAGTTTTTTATAGTGCTGAAATGACCCGAACTTTGTGAAAACTTTTTTCTAGAGTTCATCTAAGACCTAAAAGGAAGCTTGGTACCAAGTTTTGCTGCAATGTGATTTGTAGGTTCACAAAAAATACATAAATTTAAAAGTCGCGTTTTTCGCGGTTTGGTCGCGAACCTGATTGAATTTTTTGAAACCGTTTCTTAGCGAGCACCTACTACCCTAGAGGAAGCTACGTACCAAGTTTCATACGAATCCGTTCGGTGGTTTTTGAGATTTCGTGTTTAGTCAGTCAGTGAGTGAGTGAGTGGTATTTGGCTTATATACGAGTATGTATAGATTATGCCTATGCCCTTATGAGGAATATCATTCGAAGCTACGTTAAAATTAGTTATGCTATGTGTAGGTAATTACATTTTTATAATCAGAATGCTAAAATTTGGAATATGTTATTTCAGTAAACAGATCAGTAAAATTAATATAACGATAAGAGATCGTTTATTAAAAAATAATACAATGACTTTTTTCATAAAAACTGTAGGCTTTTACAGTCTTTTGCATTAAATTCAAATATACTAGTAAAGACAAAGTAGATTGCTTCAAATCCTTCGTTTATGAAATGGACGTAATACAGGGTGTTTAAAACGTATCAGGATGGTTGTATAATTGTTTAACTGATGTAAAGAAAAAATAAATTACTGTATTCATAACATAGTCATTTTTACGCCATTATCAAGTTTAATCGCTGTTGTGGGTTGGTCTTTAAATAGAAAATCTCAAACAATAACATGCCTCGAGATTTACGCAATGTGAAAGGGCTTTTTTATACGTCACACAATCACAAATCCATTTAAAAAACAATTAGTCGTTTATTAATTACAGTTATTTTATTTTATTTCTTTGTCCTGAACTTTTGATATGAATAAATTGTATCGTTATGATTTTACTTATTTAAAACTTTATTTGCACAACAGTAATGGACATAACAAGTGTCTATCATTAAGGACTTTACAGTCTAGGGACGTCTTCTTGAAGAGGTGGAAAGTCTCTGATAGTAAAAATACTTCTTATAACCTTTATTGAGACGCAACGCTTGACTATTATTCAGTAAAATAAAAAAATTAAAAGTTTTCCTTGTTTAGGCTTTTCCAATTTCACCTATATTAATTAATGTTCAACAATAAAAGGTATTTAGTACCAAACGTAGGTACTAAATACTTTTACGATTGGATTTTTGGCCGTGTGTTTAATTTTTTTAAATCTTTTATTTGATTTAAATCTAGATAAATGCTAACATTATAGGCTTCTTTCCTGCGGATCATCCCCATAATTGAAGAAAACTTGTAAATGGCTTAAGACACAACATCGTTGAAGTATAATGTAACTGTGGTTAATATTCTTTCTTAAATCAAAATAGTAAATAAAATATAAATCCGATCTGATATTTTTATTGCCGATTCTAGTGTTAAGCCTGGTGAGAAAGACAGGACTACGATTGTATATATACTCAGTACACCATGAGAATTGTATGTAAAATTGTCGTTTCACGGTCCTTTTTATATACTATGAGTACTCCTCATATATTTTGTAAACTTCCTGAAATCCGACATTATTAATTACATTACGTGAAAAATATTATTTTACACTTTTTATAACGTTTAAAAAATCCATAACCTCCTTTATTTCACTACACTAATTAAAATATATCTGCAAAAATAAAATAACAGATCACAAACATACTTCACATGTTTACGAAGGAAGAGTTCAAATAATATTGATGAACCTCTTAAAGTCAGTCCTTATTAAAGTAAAAAAAAAAAAAAAAAACTCGAGATATAATAAAATAAAATATAAATTGTATTCTAAAACTGTGTACAATCAATTAATTGATAATAGGAAAACCTTAAGGTCAAAGAGACCTTAACTATTTCATGGTATATGAGCGTAGTATTAACATGTATTACACCAAATAATACATACACAAACTCAACCCATCAGTAAATTATTACAAAAAGAAAACTAAGCAGCAAGTTAATAATCACTTTTTCCAAGAAAAGTAATATTCAGCCCAAGCTCTGAAGGGTAGAATGACAGGCCGTAAATCAGAACTGAAAACGTCTCAACCCTACATTTATTAAATATAATTGCTGCTTACAGTAAGTTATGCTTAAAATATTCGCTCACAAGAAAACTCAAATTAATAATTATGTATGCAAATCCTACGATATTCAAAATTATAATTTAACAGGTGAATAATAAAATTGCAGTGATAAATAGCAAATGTTTATCATGGAGTTAAATTGAGTGTAACTGCATAAGTGTAATTTTTGGAGGCTAGTGATCTAAAGGAAATTTAATTTAACTGAATAAAAATTTTGAAGAAAAAACGATTTGGACAGAGAATTGAAAATTTACAATTTGATATACGTACGAATAAATTTTGATTTTCTTTAAGTTTTAAGGTCATGTATTAAAACTATTCATTTCTAATTTAGTAAACGGTAATTTCACCAATTTAAATATAAGATGAACACTAAAAGCCGTTTGAACAAATTTATTATATCTAATACTTTTTATGTACTGCAAAAGTATCATGTCTGAGAGGAAAATTGGAAATGTTTAGTTTGACAATGGATTCTACATGTTTCAATTACAGAATATAAAATAGGATATTTTCCTTTGATATTTGTCTCGAGTCGTTAACTGTGTGGTTATAATAAATGCAAATGGGACAATTCATCATTTTTACAATGTTGACTAATTATATATAATAGATTGAAATTTAAAAAGAAATTATTTACAACATTTATATATTTGATGTGGCTTTACAATTGTTTAAAAGTATATTTAGAACAATTTTGCAGCATATACTTACCTGATGGCTAAATCAGCTACGAGGTCAGCATACTTTGGGAATGTCACGTACAGCTCTAAATCAGCGTTACAAACTTCGTAAGCAAATCATTTCCGAGCAATATCTTGAAGAAAACCACAAAATTCTACTTTTGTTATCAACGGATTTTTATCCAGTTTTACGTTGTGTTAGATATTAAAAATCCTACAGTGTAAGTTTTTATCTATTTCATATGTTTCAACGCACTATTGTTAATATTAACATAATAATATTTTCTTAATTCTAAGCTACTTACAAGTATAAACGCTTTAAGAATCAGACAAATAAAAACGCGTATGGAATGAGCATAAAAACACATTATATTAAATAAATTATAGACACATTTTATTCCAAATTTTTAGCTAGTTTTTCTATTTTTTTTTTTTAAGTTCTTCACAAAATATTATTATGGTAATCATGTTAGACATTTGGTAAGTATTAAATCGCTTGTCACTAACATTATAAATTTTCCTACGAATGTAAAAATCTAAAGATGTATTAATGGTAGTTCATATCGAATGCAGTCAATGTAATGGTGTTCAAAGCCATTGAATATACAGTGCTATTACCTTTCATATTTAAATGTCTGATCAAGGACATAAAAATGTGGTAAAATGAAGAGAGAAAATATAAACAAAACTTGAAAATTATACTGACAAATTCCTTTACAAAATCAAAATAACTCACACATAAACATTAAAAAGTAAATAACAAACAATTTACCGTGACTAATAACATTTAAATTAAAACCATACAATATATTTTATATATATATTTCAATATATTTCAACAATATTATTGTTATATATTTATTTATATATTTTGTTTTAAAGATTTTAGTTGATTGTAATTTGTATTATTACATAGTTTGGTAACTAAAGCATCATTTCAAAAATATTATAAACATAAATATATGTAGTTCAGTTAAGTAAGGTGAAGACATAATGTTATACACTTCATATGTCGTTTTAGTAGTTTTAAATCTAAGACTAGTAAGACAATATCTAATATCTGTAAAAGTATTGTTCTTAATTTGTTTAGAAAAAGGTTCAATATGATGACCAATTTACTTCTAGAGTAAAAACTCCAAAAAATAGTTTCAAACTACACTGTATGGTAAAACCACTGTACTAGATAGAAGAGGGAAATCCACTGGAAATTCTACATTCCAAGTGAATGCATGTTTAGTCGTGAGGATCACTTTAGTAGCACTTCTGTATTGCACTGTTATGTGTGAGAAATGGTAGAATACAATTTATAGATTTACATGAATTAATATAATTTATAAAATGTAATTGTGACCATAAAATCCAAACTCATGTATGCCATTGAAACACGAGTCATCTTAATTAAGATATTACTGGACTATTCACCTATAAAATCAGTTTTCTTGTGAATAGGGTGTAACCAAAATAAATAATAGTAAATTATTTTGTATCAATTGGTAAGAGAATTACAAAATCTTAAAAACTTTATTTAAAGTTAATGATTTCATGTTTAAACTAAGTAAAATGTTAGTAACTAACTTTTAATGTTAATTTTATTAAATTGTTTTATTGTTTTCATATTTCTGTTTTACCCTATAACCTATTTTTTGTCCATACACATAGTACTAACTAATATGAAACATAAGTATGTTTGTGAATACGATAAGACTGGACACAGAGCTGCATTACATTATTTAAGTTAGATGGTGGCATCCAATGATCATAATCAATTATTTACAGTAATATTGTTATCTATAAAAAAACACTAGAGGTAAATTGGTCTTATTAAACCTTCTTCTAAACATATTATGAACAGTAATTTTACCGATATTAGATATTGTCCTGCTAGTCTTAGTTTTACAACTACTGGAACGACATATGAAATGTATAACATTATTTCTTCACCTTCCTTAACTGAAGTAGTTATATTTATGTTTATAGTATTTTTGAAATTATGCTTTAGTTACAAAACTATGTTATAGTAAAAAATTTCAATCAAACATAACCTCAAATATGTTATATGCAATATAAAAATATATGTTATTATTATAATGAGATTTACTTATTAATAAAAATAAAATGTATTGCTAATAATATTACTGTAAATATTCATTTGATTATAGCCATTGGACACCACCATATAAGTTAAATAATGCAATTAAGTTCTGCATTCAATGTTATCGTATTCACAAACACACTTATGTTTCATATTAGTTAGTACTATGTGTATGGACTAAAAATAGATTACAGGGTAAAACAGAAATATGAAAACAATATATTTTCTTGCTCTTTGCCTTCCTCTACTTGCTCCCCATAAACCATTGATCAGAGTGGAGAACTGACGAGACATTGAGGGATAGAACCTGCACAGTACAAGGGGAATACTACTGATACAACGTAACAGCCTGCGCTATCTCTACTAAAGTGATTACGCCTTTGACCGCTTGACCATCGGCTTTTCCCAATTTGATTTCTAACTCGTTAAACAAGTAGATTCCGAAGATCATACTAATAATTAGCAAATGTATCATACTTTGCTACAATTAGCTAGATAATGTATGCTAATGTTAGTGGTATAAGAGAAACTATAATTTTAATAGTAATTTTACATTCATATGTACAAGATTTATTTAATATATCCATATTGAAATTAATAATATTGTATAAATACGAAATACATTAATAATGATAGGGTCCACCAAATATAAATTGGCGTAAAGGAGTTTAACTTTATATTATTTGGGAGGGAAATTTAGTTGTTGAATGTACATAGAATGACTAACTAATTAATAACTATGATAATTACTTATTAGTAACTTTATTTTAGATAATTTAAGGCATATCCATTACATTTTTTTAAACATTTTTAACCATTAGTTTCGGGACCTACGATCTCTTACGATTCAAGTTTGCTGCATCATCATATGTAAAACTCTTCAACCAAAAGATATTGTGACCGGGTGGTCTGTACATGACGAAAGTTTGTAAAGAATATTGCACTTAGTATTTAAGAGTACCAAGATATTAGATACATATTAAAAAATATACGGCACTCATTGCACTTTACTAAGTGGTAAATGTATTCACTATATTCTATCTTCGTTATATGAATACCAAAAAGTTACACTTAGGTTAAAAGAGTTGTAATCTATGGACTTAAGTGGGAAGTGTGCCAAACCACTTCAACAATGTTGAATATATCGTATTGACTAATGTCGGCGCAGAAACTATGTGCAACTGAGTTTGAAGACTGTTTTCTAAGGAACTAAGAGGCCTACAAAAATGTAATGTTTTCTTCGTTAATTGTACGTTATGACACATGCATTTTAAAATTGTATTGCTGGTTTTAATAATTTTTATCGTAGTTGGAACAAAAATGTGCCGGAATTGGAACTAGTTTTCACTATACATCAAATGTACACAATTATTACTGAGGAACCCGTAAATTTATCGCGTTTATATTTTTATACCTGGGTAATAGAAAAGTTTTCTACAATTTTTATTAATTTTAGAGTTTTAACTTTTCAAACAAAAATGTCTTATCAATTCCCTGAAACATTGTTTTCTTGGCTTCAAGAGATCGTAAGAGTAATTACTTGGCCTTGTTATATCTTTATGACATGTATTGTTACGATACGTTACATTCATATGTGTAAGTATATGCAGTGATATTATATTGATTTAAATCAATTTAAATTGATCAATTTGAAGCTTATTCGAAATGGATTTAAATTTAATACATTTATTTAAATATATGACAGTATTTCATCGTAAGGGTTACAATCACACTAAGTAATTAATTTTGCGACCTCTCTAAAGCAAGTAAACAATGTTTCAGCGAGTTTATAAGTTTTTTTTTCTTGGAAAGTTAAAATTCTATAATTTATAATGCTTCTAGAACACATTTTCGTTAACTATAAATTAAAATATAAATGCGATACGTTAATGGGTTATTGAGTAATATTATTTTGAATTTAATCTAAAGTAAAAACTAGTTAAAATTCGCTCACTTTTATTCTTCCAATTAAGTTAAACATTATTAACAATAGTAATAAAATTGTTACATTCATACTTTATAACGTATAAGCAAACGAGGAAAACAATGGTGCAATTAGAGTTTTGGCAGGCCTCTTAGTTCCTTAGAAAGCAACCTTCAAACTCAGGTGCACGTAATTTCTGCGCCGACAGTAGTGACTTTTACTCTTTCATTATGGTGTCACACTGTGATGAAGGATTTAACTAATTTTCTTATTTAACCTTCTTTATCTTTGTTTTCTGTAGTCTATGTTTCGGTATTGCCAAAACATTAAGGGTATTGGTATTTATAGGTATTATATGAGAATTGCTACCAGGTTAGGGCAGAACAATGATATGTTGTTTAAATAAACATTCAATTGATAATTAAAATGCATAGATTAGGGATCTATCATGCATATGGATTATTTATCAACTTGGTTTCTAATTATGAGTTCTGAAATCGTGTACGGTTAGTTCTCTCTTGGATTTATCATGACGTTTCACAAAGCAAAATTTAGATTCGTGTATTTTAATTGTAATTTAAATAAAAATCAATATAACTCCTATTAAGTAAATTAATCAAATACATCTATGTATTTATATTTAGTTTTTATTACAATTGTTATATAATATAAAATGGAAGAACACGTTTTTTTAACAAAGGGGTGAACAGGAAACTATGGTGCAGTTTGTGCAAATTAGTAGAGACAAGTTATCTCTCACTGCATCTCGTGCAGTGAGAGATAACTTCTTTGTGGTAAGGCACCTTCTTTGTGGTAACACATTCACCCTCTTCAAAGGGGTTTCTTGTTACCTAGAACTAACATAGTCTGAAACAATGTTTACAACGGTAATATATTCCCTGTATTCTAAAAATACTTTATATTTTATCTAATACCATCAAAATTTTAACGAGTCGTTCATTTAAGAAAAATACACTTTAAATTGAAAATTTAAATAAATTATTCGAAACCGATTTGTTTTATTCCTGTATTGAAAAAATATATTTGCAGTAAATTATATGTCCTATATAGAATATTATAGTTTCTTATAATTATTTATTTCTCGGTCGAGATTTGAGAAGTTCAAAATGTGAAATACGTTAAATCAAATCATCTTTATTACATTATCATCTAGATAAGTACAGTGTTACAATACTAATACATCAAGTCAAGTTTATATTAGTCAAAAAATTCTTTTAAAGTATAAAAGGGCCTTTCCTGTAGCCATTTTTTTCAAGTGTCGAGCTAAGAGCTTCTTGTCACAGTTCTTCAGTACCTCCGGTAAAGCATTCCACATTTTGGCACACATGTAGCTGGTCTTCTTTTCTGTAGATCTGAGGTGGTGTAATAGTCATTTGCGTGCCTTGTATTGTAATGGTGGTTTTGTGACCCACTTCTAGTTGTATCCGGCTTCTTTATGTGTACTTAGGTTATTGTTTCTAGAATGAATAAGTTGATCAACGTCGTTATTTTACTTACATAATAAAAACATTTTTCTACAGTCTATACAATCCAAACAAAGTAACCTTAAAAAATATAACTTTTCTTGTGTTATAAACATTTGTGTAAGAGACCATTTTCTTGCATTTATTTACAGACGGTGCCATCCATTTAATTATACTTTATATATGTATACTAATATTTACACGCCTAACGCATGTTTTTTGGTGATATTATTCACAATAAATGATCGTATAAACAATCCTTCAATTTTAAATACATACAATTAAACATGCAATCAGTTAGTATTTTTAAGTGTAATTAAATAGCAATAAAGTTTTAATAAATACAATTCTTCACTTTGAATTAAGGCTAATATTTCTCCAGACAAAAGTAAAGTATAAACTTATATTTAAGGGGTAATAAGGAATGGTTGTAAGTCCAAACTGCAAACATCACTCCTCTTCGATCCTAGGGGTAGCACTATAGCTCATGTTTACGGGCAACAATATCATGAATAACGGGTTGTTGGAATAGTTTCTTGTGATACAACTTGGTTTCATACTCAACCTTACAAAACTCAATCGTGCTTTGCTTTTATTTAGTAACACCCTTGATTATATGCACATATACATTTTATTTTCTTATAATATATGTCAAATTTAACACAGTGTACAAACATTGTTGCTTCAATAATATTCTGTATTGTTATATAGCAAAACACTCTTAAAAGTAAAAAAATTAACGTTCTTTAAATCAAACTAATAAATGTAATAAAGTTGTTAGTAAATATAAAAGCTTGTCTTTCTTCATTACTGAAACTAAAATTATGAAGAGTCATATGACACTGAAAATTAAAATACTTTATGCATTATTCCTTAAATAAATAATAATAATAAAAATGCCTTTATTTACATAAGCGTTTCTCAGTTTTACACTGCTTTTCAGAGCAACTCGAGTCAAAAATAAAACTAACATGAACAGTGAATAACTAATCCTAAAGCAACAAGTGAGACATATTATATAACTAGACAACTAAACATTAACAACTTCTAATCAACTATTTCACCATTTATTAGCATTTCCCTAAGCTTTACCTTAAATGTTTCATGTGAGTAAGGCTTGAAGTTATCGGGGAGGTCATTGTACAATGTCGGGCCGAAATAAGTATAGCTTTTCCTCCCAGCTTCAAGCCTAACCTTTGGAAAATGAAGTTTTCCTCCGTTACGTGTGCTGCGCTGTGAGACCTCATCCCGGAATGAGAGTCTCTCGCTTAGATACTGGGGCTCATTGAGCTTTAAAACTTTGTGAGTCATGCAGCAGGTCAGCATCCTGCATACGGCCTTCATGGGAAGGAGGTTTACAGACTGCCTGAAAAGACTAACGTGGTCGTACCGCCTTAAGTTAAAAATAAAGCGTACGGCAGAGTTTTGGATTTTTTGAATCCTTTCTGTATCCTCTTTGGAAATACTATTACCGTATGCAGGATAGCAATAATAAAATACTGATAATACGAGAGACTGCATGAGTCGTAGTTTTGCAGATTCAGGTAGCAGGCTTCTAAATCTATATAGCCCCCTCAGTTTGCCCAAGGCACGCTGGGAGGCGTAGGTAACGTGATCAGAGAATGTGAGGCCACTGTCTAGAATGACACCAAGGGTCTTAACTCTGTCACATACTGTCAGACGATGGCCATCGAGTGACACGCCAAACCCAGACTCACCGAGACCCTGCACCACATTCTTTGGGGCAACGTGGACAACCACACACTTGTCTAAATTGAGTTTGAGACCGTTCACAACTGACCAACTAGAGATCTTATCCAAATCAGAGTTAATTTGATCAATGGCAGGTTTTATACTGCTTTGGTCATAAGATAAGTGATAAGTAAGGTTTCCGCCACCAACAATATATGATTTTGATTTAATTCTGTGAAAATCTTATAAACCATTTAATAGTTTTAAATTTTTTACTATAAAAAACACTTACACTTCTTTACATTAAATACGACAAAGTATTAAATTATTATTCAATAATGGAAATAT
This sequence comes from Stictocephala bisonia, assembly GCA_035578905.1. Lineage (NCBI taxonomy): Eukaryota > Metazoa > Arthropoda > Insecta > Hemiptera > Membracidae > Stictocephala > Stictocephala bisonia. The sequence continues at coordinate 141,808 of JAQJVL010001374.1, read as the reverse complement.
AGCAACTATTTAAACTTTGTAAACCCTTTGTCACCCTTATATCACTAAAGAACACAACACAAATCAACGATTCTATATAGTAGCACTACACAATATTGCCAAATATTAAACACTACCACTTATAATGAACAAAACATACTACCTTATTCGACAATGATGATCATACAATCAAATTCAAGATACATTTTTAGAACGTTAATTTAATTTTTGCAGTTATGAAATTGTTTCATTTATGTTTCATCAACTTATTAATATGTTTATTATGAAATTTAGTTAATTCTAGGTTATAAATGGAATGTTCTTTTATCTGTAACTTAATTACGTTAGGGTATTAAGTATAATATACAAGTACAATTGTAATTTATATAATTTTTGTGAATAATATACTTTAAGAATATGGCACTTTATACACAATTGTTCAAAATATACATTTATTTAAAAATTAACTAATTTTATTCATATTTTTTAGTTTAAATGAAATATAAATCACATGGTACCAAAAATTTTCACGTGTACCAAAAGAACTATGGATGACAAATATTTCAATTTAATGAAAAAAAAAAGTGTTAGTATGTTAGTGATTTTATTAAGTATTTATATAATGCCATGGACTAATAAAAATAAAACCTTTACTATTCACGCCCTTTTTATTCTACAATAACTAGTAAATATGAGTTGTGGTATTCATGCTTTTGTAATATGTATTGTTTGTTATAATCACATAATTGATATATATTTTTAACAGTTGTATGTGAGCTTTCTAATACCAGCAAAACTATCTAGTACAAACTAATAATTAAATCCCACATTAAAACTTATTTTGTTAAATTATTTATTTTATATTCGTTATTGTTCCTAAAACTGTATACATTTTAAAAGTTCTACATAGAAAGTTACAATATAAATAAAATATACATTTTAATGCATCATGAGTAAATAGTTATTTAAAATTGAAGTAATTGTTTTCGCAAATAATAAAGTCAGTTTTATTGCATCCGTCACAAACGTGACGACGTTTTATTCCTCAACACGGACGTATAGCCTAAGCCTATTAATAAGAAGATAGAATATTTTATATATTATATTCTATCTTCTATCCTAATTAAAAAACTATTTATAATATTGTCATCCCACCTATAAATCACGATGTATTCGTTAAAGAGTAGTTTAAATGTCTTTTCCGTTCACATTAAGTTCTCGTTAAGTCAGATTACATAATTTATAATCATGAGTATATGATTATAAATTAAATATTTATAAACTCTTTCTATGTTTTTGTTACATTCAGCAATTGAAATTCAAAATGAATTTTTCAACAACTAATTTTTATTAACAAAATAATAATGAAGTTGATACATTTATTGGGAAGAGCTTAAGGGAGATCAAATAAGGGTTGTTTTAAAAAATATTCTTATTTTTAAATAGAACTAAATTTGTATTAACTTATAAAATCATCATTAGGGGTTAGGTGATTGTCACTTTGTTGTATTGGCTGCGTACATTGACCTACACCAACTGCCGCGTACCTTTAAAAGTATCATATCTCGTTTATTTTTTATTCGATCTAAATAAAGAGGATATCGGTAAATAAGGTATCTAAATAAATAAGGGAGCGGTCATAGCTAAGGGCTAAGGCATTGACTTGCCTTAGCCCCTTAGCAAAGGCAAGGGTCCTAAGGCATATTTGGTTCGATTCCCGATATGACCACTAACCGTTTCTGCCCTGCCGCTCCTGTGGTTCGGTAGTCACTTAAAGCCATTGGTCACCAGGTTTAAGTGTTAGAGAGGACTTCTTAGTCCTAACTTCGCCTGGTAAAGTAAGACGAACTTTAACTTTGTATCGTTAGATTTGTTTCAAAATTTTCTAAAAAAAATTTTAAACAATTATAATTCTTAAGTTGTTCTTGTTTGAAAATTTTAGATGGCCACCATTTTGAATTCTTACTTAAGAAAATTTTGAAATGTATTTATAGTTTATCCTTACTATTATTAAGATGTATACAAAATTTAAAAATATTATGTTTTACGTTTTTTGATAAAAAAATTAATTATTGAAAAAACTAAACTGTGGCTCTGTGAGTAACTGAGGACTTTCGGATATTTTAACTCGCTCTCAGCTCAGAAACAATACCTTGAAAGGTTGGTAGAGAGTTATGGAACACCCTATATTTAAATTATTTGAGCTCTAATGATGCTAAGAAATTTGCTTAACCTTTCGTTAAAATAATGATTACTGGATTACACATATTCATTACAGTAATGTGATTGCAACCGTATATAAAGTTTTAATGCATGTTAAGTTACCAGACCTGTAATTCAGTGGATACAAATTGAACAGTCCTATGTCTAAGTACAGAATCCCTAACTGCCAGGAATAAAAAAAAAAAAAGAAATATCATGCAGCTATAATTGTAACTTTAGACTTATTCATCAAACAAAAACTAATTGTAAAATTAGCCCAACACTGTTTATTTGTAGGAAGACCTTAATCTCTTCCTATGCTACCAACACATTATTGTGTTCTATTTTCTAGGAATACTTCTTACTTAAAACTTGCTTGTTACATAAATAGCCCAACTCTACACATTTCTTGTTTTCAAAATACATTAATTTTCCAAACAAAGCAACGAATATTTTACTATATCAAATATAAGTTTTCAGTTTTTTGACTTGCTAGTTTTTACTAGCCATACTCTAGTTCACTTGGGAAATATTTCTTTTTTCTAGTAACTTCATTATATTCTTCCAAAGACTCTACAAATGTTGATAACAAAGTCCACAACTCTTCCCAACAAAGAAACTAATATTTTACTATTTTGTGCAGCACATGTTTTTCTTCTAGAAAGCCCGTCATTTTATTATCACTGCTGTTAATTAATTGGTAAATTACCATAGTATCCTTATGGATAATTTATGGATATAGGAGATGATAATAGCCTTAATATTTAATTAGATGTGAGTTTTCAGATGACTAATAGCAAGCACGTAAACTTTATTTCTATTACAAAACTGATATCCAAGAGACCATTATTGCACACACAAAAATTTCTAACATTTATCTACTTACATAGCTCGGACAAGTTAGGATTAATGGTTTCGAAATTAAAAGTTTTTTTTAGTTAGCGTATTAAATATATTTACTCTGGTTGTGTAAAAAATATCTTCTAATCTAAATCACAAGACATTGGAGGCCAACTGAAACCACTTTAGACAAGACGTGTGTGGTGCAGGACATTAAATATGCAGGATTGTTCGACATTTTGAGAGCTAATAACTCACAAAACATTGGAGGCCAAAAGAAACCACTTTAGACGAGACGTGTGTGGCGCAGGATATCAAATATGCATGACTTGGTCCTACAATTTGAGAGCTAATAAAATTCCAGGACTTGTCAATGCACCAATATCCTTACAAGGTTTACCAATGCCTTTTAACCAGTTCAGAACATTTCAATAATGGCATTTTGTTTAAGAATAAGTGTGTCTAAAAAAGGTTTAAGGAAGAACCACAATAAAAAAATTAATCATGGTTTTTCCTTTAAACTTTTATTAGACCAATGTTTTATTATTGAATAAGACGATTTTTGTATGATTTTTAAACCAACATTGATTTTGAATTCATAATAAATCAAGTCAATATTAATAAATATTAGTATTTAATTAGTTATATATTTTAATTCCATCGTTCTGTTCATAAACAACTTGTTCTGAACTATGGTCAATTCAATTGCCGACCATATTTACGTTTGGATTCGGTGCAACTACAATTTCAACGACCACCGGCCAGTGTCAAAGTCAGGTGATAAAACTGCCCGTATATAATAACCCATTTGATCACGTGACTAAATAACCTTAGGTTTCAAAACAGTTAAACTGCCTCTATTTAACCCCATTGCACAATTCTTACTACATTAAACAATTTAAATATATATTATATCAGACAATTTAAAAGTAAAACATTTAATTTTATAATTTTTTTATAGATAAGGCAACTTTATAGCATTATTGAGGTATTAAAACAAAAAAGAATAGGTAAGGTTTGTTTGGCAGTCGTAAATGACAATATTCCTTTTTAATACATTATTATGAATTATATTTTATTAAGTGTGCATGTGTTAATGATTGAGGAACAATTATATAATTTTTACCGAATTAAATATATCTAAAAATGTGGATGAGGAAGACAAAAGTTGTTTGACATTTGTCATCATTAATTAAAAAATACCAATCACGACGTTTCCATTTGGTAAAACCTAAATCGAGCTTGAAACTAAATTAAATTAAACAAACATGTTCTAAAACTAACAAACGTATCTACATTAATTATCTACATTTTAACCTATATTTTAGAATGAGGTACAACAAAATGAACTTCTACTAAATATAAAATGTTAACAGTGTGAAATTAATATAACCAATTAGCACGATATCAACGAACAAATGTTAAAATACAATTAAATTAGTATTCCAAGCAGACTGAAATGAGATTACATTCACTAAGCATAAATGTATGGTACCTGAAATACACTATTAATTTAGTATAACATTAACCATGCACCAAATGATATCTGTTATTAGGAAGAACTGAGACTACTATCTTATCTAAATTAACTATTACAATTACATTTTAACTTGCAAGGACAATAGTTAGTAGGAATAGAACAATACAATAATAAAATATTACAAAATGATGAAGTCTTACGACCCGCAGTGACGATGGCGTCTAGACGTTCCAGGCACGAAGTGAGGATGATACAATCCTAATGCAGTGTCTACGAAGTTCACTCCAAGGTGATAAAACACGGGGACAAGACAAACATCCACAGTACATTTCACAAGAACCATCCACAGACTGACGTGTTCAGAGACGTACCCTTTGAGATATCCAGGAATGTGGTGACTCAGGTTCGGTGACGGGGTCATGGGGTGTTTTGTTGTTGTACGTGCAGGTGGTGTAGGATTCTGGTTATATGATGTCATTAGTGTACTGCACTTTTTGTCAAGAGTATTTTTAAGTAAAGGAACCCACATGAGTCTAACTTCTATGCTACTCATGGATCTCATGTGAAAATATTACGTAAAATCACACATCGGAGCTTCCATTAAAACCATCGATGTAAATGGAAGCTCCGATGCACATTTATTGCACTTTTATCTCATGTTAATCCAGATTTAGTGAGTATGCAGAATGGCTCATGCATATGAACTCTGTTTTGATGTATAAGTCTGCTCTATTGTATACAACCGTGAGATTTAAGGGTGTGTATTGTACAAAAATGATGGAATATTATTTCAATATATTGATATTTAAAATTACTGAAGTTAAATTTTCAAGTAAATTTCATAAGTTATTTTATTATAATTATTATTATTATTATTATTTTTATTTTTATTTTACGCTATTTCCCCTTAATATTTAATTTTCAATGATATTAAATCGTACCACATATTCAACATTTGTAATAGTAAAAATAACGCTTTCCGAACAACTCTTTAGTGCAATTTTATTTAAACACTTATCTAAATGGGAAGAGATTGTTTAAGATTGTCGTTCCACACAGATCCCTTTGTGTTAAAAGCCCCTCTTATTCAAAACTCTTTCCTGTTCCTACTTTACTTAATGTACACATATTCAAAAGATCCGAATACTTTACAAGATTACTTGTTCAACGAACCTGTTCTACCGTGCTTTATATGTAAATACCAAATACTTTCTCCAAGTAAATTTGTTTGATTAAATATTTGAACAAATATTATTGACAGTTATTTAACATGTAAAAATTACATTTTTAAATACAATGAAAATAAAAATAATGAAAGGTTTGATTTTGAACAATTTAGCAAATAATAATAAATATTGCAAATATAAGCAATAAATAATCGTCTTTGTATTTTGAACATATAGACCTATTAAATTAGATTGCTACATATAATAGAATGTTTACTGCAATATTAATAATTACGTAAATAATGTGCTAACAATCTCTTTAAATGAAATAGTAATAATTTAACACAATAATAATAATTTATATTTAAACAAATATTGACAGCTTTAACTAATACCTTTGAAATAAACTAATATTTAAGTGAGATAAATAATATAAAAAGAATTAAAAAAATATTTAAAACCGTAGTACTGAATAAATATATTAAAATGAATCAATCAATTACAATCATAGAACTAAACTCATTTTTTTGAATATGTTAGTAAGTAACTCAAAAATAAAAATATACATATTGGAAGATACTTTGGACTAAACTAAATGGCACTTTATTATTATATGAGAAGATTTTTTTAGCACCTTATCTCATTAACATACAATACTCAAGAATAAGTAAATTATAGGACTATAATAAACTATCAAGGTCATCTATCTATTTAACGTAATTACAGTTTTGCCTTAAATGATGACATGATATTATACTGTACATATTCATAGGTGTCAGTTACCATCAATGCAATTAAAGTTGGCTTATAACCTGGATGGATTGTTCTCATTACAACTACACACATGATTGTTCTCATTACAACTACACGCATGATTGTTCTCATTACAACTACACACATGATTGTTCTCATTACAACTACACGCATGATTGTTCCCATTACAACTACACGCATGATTGTTCTCATTACAACTACACGCATGATTGTTCTCATTACAACTACACACATGATTGTTCTCATTACAACTACACGCATGATTGTTCCCATTACAACTACACGCATGATTGTTCTCATTACAACTACACACATGATTGTTCCCATTACAAATACACGCATGATTGTTCTCATTACAACTACACGCATGATTGTTCTCATTACAACTACACACATGATTGTTCTCATTACAACTACACACATGATTGTTCTCATTACAACTACACGCATGATTGTTCCCATTACAACTACACGCATGATTGTTCTCATTACAACTACACGCATGATTGTTCTCATTACAACTACACGCATGATTGTTCTCATTACAACTACACACATGATTGTTCTCATTACAACTACACACATGATTGTTCTCATTACAACTACACACATGATTGTTCTTGTATGTTATGAACCATTTTATTAAACATGCTCGTAAAAGCTATAAGTTGTAGACATAGTGCACATTATATACAAATACTTATTTTGTATTAGTTAATAAATATAAAATAATAAATGATAAAATAGCTATTTACCAATAAAGATAGAATGTTACAAAATAAACATTAACTCACGAGGGAGTACAATATAGAGCACTTATTACATGAGAGGCGCTGTACCTTGCAAAATTAGTAGTATATTGAGATTGCTAGTAGAAAGAAATATTACTGCACACGAGATAGCACCATATTTGGTAATTTTGTTTAGAATAGTCATGGACCTTACTATTACAGTACCTATATACAGTAATATACTTTGTTACATATTCTTACTTTGCAATAATAATATTATTACAGAATATATGTCATATAAAATACCATACTTAAACCTCAATACCGACTGTCTACAATGTAGCAGACTTCAAACTGTTTCATCGTAAAAGAGATCATATTCATGAACCATTCAGCATATACACTAAATATGGATTAACTGGACATAAAAGTGCACTAAGTGTTCGTCCGAGCTTCCATTTACCCTGATTGGATGTATGTGTGATTACTTCACAGTGATCCAGTTTCAAACGTGTTTTTGAATTGGTTTTTAAAATAGAAACTTCTTCTTCAAGCTACAACTCATCAACACAAATCCTATAATCTAAATTCTATTTAGTATTCTCATCATAGTTAATTAATTCAGAAGGATGTGTCAGTAATATCATACATTTACGACTCTAAACTTAAGTTGAACATTATTCAATATTTAACACCTTAATAATGCCAAGATTGTCTTATACATCAATAAATAAAAAATAAAATGTTTTATTTTGAAATTTTCTAACACATGTATAGTTCAATATAGTATGAATTTCTATATGGAGTTATAATAGAGGCAGTGCAATTGATTTGAAACAGCCTGGCTTTTCAGTCACACGTGGTAAAATGGGAGATTCTATACAGGTTTTATCGCCTGGCTTTTACGCTTTGGCCGATGGGCATTGCAATGGATAGTTGCAACGAATCCAGACGTAAAACGGTCAGCATTGGTACTACCCATAATTCTTAACGAGTGTTTTAGGGACAGTTTAATGGGATCAATTGGTATATTCATTTAATTACAAATATGTATGAATTTTAACTGAATTTAAAATAAGTATACAATTAATGCATGACATTTTAATTTAAGATACATATTTTTTTAAACTTTCAATTAAAACATTACGTTGAAAAAAATGTTGGTTAGTGGCCTTAACTTCAGCAAAGATGGCAAAATCTTCAATATTAAAATAGTCTAGACTGGTCAAAAGTATTGGTAAACCTTGTAAGGACATTGGTGCATTGACAAGTCCTAGAATTTATTAGCTCTCAAACTGTCGAACAGTCCTGCATATTTGATGTCCTGCACCACACACGTATCGTCTAAAGTGGTTTATATTGGCTTCAATGTCTTGTACTTTAAATTGGACGTGTATTTTATTTTTTTATTATTTTTAAATGAACTATGTAAATATTGTTTGCAAATATAATCTTTTGTGCATAACTATAAATATAAAATGTTCCAAGCGTATGCATTTAGCTACGTTAAGAAATATATTTCCATTAGTCCAGTAAACGTCTATTGTGATTATTTTAATAATTTGGTAAAAACCTTTGTGCACTTTCTTTTCCTCCCCTTAATAAACGAAAGGTAGGCGCCACCAAGTGTATGCGCAATAGTTCATAACCATGGAACATTTAACATGGAATAATCAGGTGTGTTTAGTAAATACATATTTTAAATATATATAAATCAAAATTTGTCCAAGCTTGTATTTGTAGCTTAATGTTTATATTTCTATTACTCCAGTGAAGGTATATAGTAATAATTTTTTTAATGTTAATAAGGTTTCTGAGATTTATATTCCTCATCTAAAAGCTCACCTATAAACATGTAGATACAGTTGTTATTATCTTCTATATTCATACATTATAAGAATAACCAGCGTGCTGAATATATAGTTTATACGATCCATATTACATTATGTTTAACGAGGAAATACATAAACAACATTATCTTTATTGTGTAAATCAATCAATCATAATAACATGTTTGTTAATTTGACTAAACAGAATATCTGTATATCGTTTAAATAAGGAAAAATATTAAAAAAATAAAATGTATATCAACATTGACTATCAAAGAAAAATTAAAACTACCTCTTTGCATCGTTTACTATTGGTCTGTACCTACAGTAATACTAATCATTGTATCCAAATTAGAATGTAAAAATCAACAATATATATATTATATACAACAATATGTATGCAAGAACAACCTCAACACTCGTATATTTCAGACTAAAAAAAGAAACGACATGTAACCACACAGTGTTAGTTATATGGCTAGTTACACACAAACTGTTCACCAATCTACAAATGTTGTGTACAAAGCACAGGTACATTGTGTTTGCTAGCTCTTAGTTTATTTACTCGGTGGTGTTTGACCTTTGAAACTGTTGACAGCTAATTTATTTACCCGGTGGTGTTTTATTCTCATAACTGTGAAAATATAATATATTTATCTCCTTTCCATTAAAATTTGTCTAGTTTATACTGTTAGAACTGTTTTTACGTCAAAAAATCTGTAAACATACTATTTTAGTAATGGTCAACTTTTCAGATCAACATCCGCAGTCTGATTACTAAGATTAATGAAATAATTTCAAACACAACAAGGACCCACTTAGTAATTCCAGATTTAATTCTCAGATACACACTTCTCTTAAAAACTATTTTAAAAAAATCTGTTTACTATATAAGGGTTTATGTACCAGAACTAACGTGTTCAGACACTTTCAGAATCTTCAGACAAATAATTTATTACCCTTTTTCGGATTTCCTTAGTTTCTCCTCATGGGAATACATTTACTCAGCATTGACGTTTTATTAAAGTGGGGTAGAGAGAGTTAATGTTGTTGAAGATGAAATGGAGGACCACTGCTCTACCGGAACAGACAAGAGGAATTTAGTAATAGATCAAATATACAAGAATTAGAAAGAATCGACTCACTCAGAGGTTGTTTTACCACTTACTGAAAAGGAATAGTTCGTGTTACTTCAAAGTGTCCAGTCCATGTGTAGTTATTCAAGAATACTGACGAACGGCCACGTAAAAACATTTGTATCGAATATCCACAAGACCGACCACAAAGATCTTGGAGGTATAGAGGTAAGTCTACGAACAGTAAATAGTGTATTAATGTAAAATAATTGAACTTTTAGAAAAGAAACACTTTATTTTAAATAGTTGAGATTTTTGTTAGACAGTAAGCGAGGTTTACGAGGTCACGTGGACCTTACCCGAGGGGAGTATATTTTGGAGAACAAATGAGAGCTGGAGTTTGAGATGGGGTGATGTGTATTCTAGGGTTAGATAAGTCCCTATCTTCTTTTCGGTGTGAAATAAATGTAAATAAAATATTAAAAATGACATAAATCAAATATTTACAGTCATCTTATTACTCAACAGTTAACACTTAAATTATTAATATGATAATTTAATTTGTTTGCATATCATGTTTATGTATAATAGAAATTATATTTATTTACTCATATATAAATCCTAAATGAAACATTTCTGCAGATAATAGGTACCACGATTAATAATACGGTAAGTTTGCCTCAGTTTATAATGGAAGCCACAATGGGTTCCACTCATGTTAATCACGATGGACTAACTACCCAAGTCAATTAAGGGGGCTAACAAAGTTGATCACGACGGCTACCCGAGTTGTTCACAGGTGGCTACACAAGTTTAAGACGGTCGGTTACCCAAGTTGGTATTAGAGGCTACCCAAGTTGATCACGAAGACTACCCAAGATTTTCATGGGGGCCAACCAAGATGATCCCAAGGCTACCTAAGACTATAATGTTTACGAGGGTCTCCAGAGACTTATCACGGGGGCCTGAGTATATTTATCACAGGGGGCTACCTAAGTTATTCAAGTATTGATACCGATGTTGATCGTGCGGGTTACAAATGTGTATCGTGGTATGCTACCTAAGTTGATTGAGGGTGTGTGTATCTACGTTTATCACGTGGGGCTACTCTAGATTATAACAGGTGATTACTCAAGTTGATCACATGGGCTCCCAATATGATCCGGGGGGGGGGGGGGCTGTGGGGAGGATCTACCCAAGATGATCATAAGGAATTACCTAAGTTATGATTTGTTTTACGATTTGGAGGGCCAGGCTTCAAACTTGGTAACGTCCACTAAGTAAAAATGGCTTATTGTGCGCCCTTACAGGACTTCAAACCTTATCCAAGTTCCTTAGAGAACCTCGAGATTGCCTTGATGAGGTTTTCGTGGGCTACACCTTGTCCACGTTATAAATCGCCACCCAAGGTAAGGGCACGCTTCCTATCTAGGGCCGGGCAGTGAAAGAGGATGTGCCGTCCCGACTCTTCCTCCTCCCCACATTTCCTACACAAGAGAATGGGGGTTGGGAACCCCATATTGTTCATGTGTGCCCGTAACGTCCAGTGTCCAGTTATAAAACCAACCACCCTTCGGAGTTCTGATCTAGCAAGAGAAAGAGCTTCAGCCGTGTTGGAGTACAACGGCCCCACCAGGATCTCCTTGGCTTGCCCGTTACCTACGTTGCCTGCCAGGTCTTCTGAAACTTGCCGGTGACCCATGTAGAGGCAAATCTCTTAGCGAGGCTGTAGTCAACCCACTCTGGGCCAACGAGACGTTCCTCAGTGCCTTTCCTCGCACAGTGGTCTGCCCTATCGTTTCCCAGTACCCCTAACAGTGACTCACCTCTAGCATTTATGCTGGTGCTCCCCCATGCAGTGTGATGGGCGTTAGCATCCAACCCTGCCACCAGGTGTTGTTGGTGCATCACTCCGTAGTCAATGATCTTCCTCAACATAGGGGACGGAGGGAGCTCCTCGGAGTCGTAAGGCAGATATACTGATGCGAACAAGATTCCGACGTCATCGTCTCTTGTTGGCAGGTATACCTCAGTTACAGCCGTGTCCTGTTTAGCAGTGCCGAGCCCCATCACTCTCCCTCCAACGACCCATGGCTCCTGAATCAGGGCCACTCTTACGTCATCGGAGAGAATCTCTGGCATAGCGTGGCTGTGACCGTTCTGGAGTGGTGAAGGTTGATCTGTCATTACTTTTATAGGGGCTTGGGTTCCCCCTTAGGCTTCAATGTTATACTCTTCAGCACTAGAAAGGGCTGCATCGAGAGGGCATTCAGTCTTCTAAGGGAGTCTTCATCAACCATGATCACTAGGAATAGTCCATTAAGGTTTTGAGTGCGCCCAACAACCATCCAGTGATCAGTGTTATTTATTTATTTATTTATTATGATTAACGGTATATGCCTTTTTAACAAAATTGTATACAAGAACACTTAGGCTGAAAATAGAGAACAGAATGTACAAATAGAGTAAATGCTGGTCCAATTTTTTCCAATCCACCCCTACTTAGTTGTTACATGATCTTTTGTACTTCTTTTGTTTTGCAATTTATTTTTCGGGGTGGTTGTGGGTAACAAAGAAGGGGCATGCATTGTGACAAAATAGCAATTGATACAACATAAGTAATAATTGAAAGAAAGTGGAAAAAAGATACATTATTAATTCAACACAGGTACAGTAAAGTCCATTGATATTTTGATAATACACCGAAAGCCTGCTGGAATGTCCCGCATTATTTAGTTTTTTGGCTTAATTGTTGTGATTCTTGGGACACCATGAATGTACTTTATCGTAAGATTCGACTCGCCAGCAGCAGCTCTCCGACTCATTTCTTGACGTAAAGAGTCGAGGGCGGCCCGTTCATTAGGAGTGCGGTCTCGGGAGATAGATACATCAGACAGCGTGGGATTGACATCTTTAAATGCTTCCTGTGAAAATTTCTTTAGGAGTGACGACGCTTCACTTTGGGAGCAAAACACTACTTTTAGTGGCCGAGTTTTGCGGCTAGATTTTTGCCCCAATCTGTAAAAGGTCACCTGATCAGACTTTAATTGAAAAACATCCAGTATGGTTGTGAGCTTCTTTTCATAAAAACCATGTTCAGCTGGTTTTGCTTCTTCAGGCCCAAAAGAATCTCAGCTTTAGTAACAGCACAAGTTGTTACCGGAACGAACGTGGTCAGCTTCACCATCTTGAACAGGTTCTTGATCAGTCGAAGTCTCAGTTGTACAACCTTGAAAAGGCTCATATCTGAGATCAGTTTTTAAGCCATTCCCTGGTCATAGAATTGGTGCAATTAATCACGACTACTCCAGCCTCAACATGGCAACTTGAAACGTTAACGTTTGCTCCTTTGAGAGCACGCAACGTCAGCTGTCTTTTAACAGAGGCCACCTGCTCCTCCGTCAAAAGCTGTTCGGGATGCTCTTGCTTTTCCACTCACAACTTCTTAGCAACGGACTCTGTGTTACCTTGTCATGTACCCCTCTTCCTCTCACCTCCAAGCTCCTCCGGTAATAGTTGCGAACGCAACTCTTCACACCGGGGCCTTTGGAGGCGACAGAGGACGAAGCCTGCTGGCTGGTTTTGTGAGTAGCTACTCACGAGGTGGCTGTCTTGTCATCTTGGCTGCCTGAAGTGCCAGACGGACATGGCGGCTTGTTCCTCGCACCGTGCTTCTCCTCCCAAGCTTGTCGCCTCTCCGCCTTCGAAAGGATTCTCTCACTTTTGGCAAGAGCCTCCTCCTTTAGAAGTCTTCGGAGTTGGCCTCAGGGGGTTATTTTTCTTAGGCAGATCACTCATGTCCATCTTGATGGTCGGCTACCCTAGTTGATCATAGAGACTAACTCAGTTGATCACGGGGGCTACCCAAGATGATAACGGGTAATTACCCAAGTTGATCAGGGGGGGGGGGTGGTAAAACCAAGCTGATCATAAGGAATTACCTAAGTTTTTGATGGGATACTACCGAAGTTGTTCATGGAGGATGTTCAACAGAGTGGTAAACGTAAATATTGTGTAAGGTTTTAAGTTTTCAGCTTGTTTTAATAATACTTAAATGGGACGATATATTTAAAAAATCATATTTGTTGACAAGGAACTGCACTTTATTGCTCAAACTTTTTGTGAGGAAACAATAGAATATACCACGAAAGTGTATATGACACCTTTCGTACAGAATTTAAATTTTAATTTGAATATTTCATTAGGCGTTATAAAAATTAAATATTACATCTTCAATAAAACAAGAACTTCTACTGTGCAAACAGGTAAGCGTTTTCTCGTCAGCCAATTTGAATTTTTTGGGTTATAAAAAGTGCAAAATCTAATTGTTTAGCATTTTACTAACAGGAAATGTGAAGGTAAATAGTATATAAGGCTGCAAGTTTCTGGCTTCTTTTAATCATGATTAAAAAGAACTCTTCTAATAAAGCACGTTTTCGAAAAAACTTAACTTTATTGACTTTTTCTGAGGAAATTATTGTATGTACCCCAAAAATATCTATTTAACTTTTTGTCCATAATTTATTTGTTAAATTAAATATTTCATTTGAAGTATGCTAAACTAAAAATTAAAGTTTCAGTAAAACAAAAATCCCAACTCTGCAAACAGGTCAGCGTTTTCACGTAAGCCATTTTGGATTTTTTCTAGGTTATGAAAAGTGAAAAATCAAATTTAATAGTAGTTTTGATAACAAATTAGTAAAAATAAGTAGTGTGTAAGGTTTCAAGTCTTAAATTATCGTAATTATGCAGTAAAATACGAAAATCCTAAGAGAAAAACATTTTTGAACGAAATTTGAAAATTAACGATTTTTTGCGTAGTTATTATCAAAAATACAAAAAAATTTATGTCGACCAAAATTGTAGGAAATATAATTAGAAATCTGGAGAATGCTATATCAGATTTGTTCTACCACCAACGGTTTGCCCACAATATAGCTGTAAGTAAACCTATGCATAGAATCAAAAATTCCCGTCCACCATTTTGATTTTTTGGGGAGTTAAAAATTGATAATCTTTAGTTTTCGGAATTTTACCATCTGTTGCTCGCTAAAAGCTACAAGTGTGCCAAGTTTCTAGCTCATCAGGACGTGGGTTAGAATTTGTATACGTGAGTGAGTGAGTCAGTCAGTCAGTCAGTTACACATGCGGCTATATAGATATTAGACTCACTCGCTCGTTGGGGGTTTCGCCCCCAAAACCCCTTATGGTTGAAGCATTAATAGCTACTCAGACAATAATACTGGTTGGCTAGTAGTGCATGAGATTGCTACCAAAATCAATTAGAGATTTCTTAAGGATTCTCAAGATGATCACAAGAGGCTACTTAAGATTATCAGGGGGGTTACCTAAGTTGATTGAGGGATGCTACTGAAGTTGATGACTTCAGTGAAACCTAAGAAAACGTTTGAAAACGTAAAAATCCCCCATTGACAGCTTAGCTAAATTATTTCTTTAAAATTATCACGGGCTACCAGTGTAGTCAAATGACCACACGTGTTGATCATCGGTGGCTCCCAAACCCTCGTGAGTTTCACAAATGGTTACAGGGTGGGCTAGGCAAAATGATTAAAGACTGCCAAAAGAAGTCAGTGGCTATCTCTCACGATCCCGGAATACCAAATTAGAACATTAACGTCTCAAGCTGATAGGGAAGCTATGGCTAGAAGCTAAGTTGTTCACAGTTGGCTATATAAGTTAATTGCGGGGGCTAATAAGTTGGTAACGGGGGCTACTCAAGTTCATTACGTGGAAATAGCCAGTTTCATCACGAGAGCTTCCCACGTTGATCACGAGGGCTACCCAAGATGATCACAGGTGGTCATCAAATCCGTCAAGAAAGGTTTGAGCATCAGTAGCTACTAAAAATGATCACGGTAGGGTACCAATCTGACTGATATGGAAACTGATCACATATGCTACCTAAGTTAATAATCACTGGGGGATGCAAACTTTGATAACGGGGACTACTCAAGTTCATTACGTGGAGATAACCAATTTGATCACAGTGACTACCCAAGTTGATCTTGGGGGCTACCAAAGTTGACCATGGGAGTCACCCTAGTTGAGCACAGGTCATGGACTTCGAACTTAATCAGGGGCTACCCAAGTCAATTATGGGTGGATACCTAAGGTGAACACAGTTGGCTATCTAAGTTAATTACGGAGGCTACTGAAGTTGATAGCAGCGGGCTACATAAGTTGTTGATGGGTGGTTACCTAAATGGATCACGATGGCTACCTACGTTGATCAAGAGGGCTACTCAGTATGATAACAGGTGGTTACCCAAATCGATCAGAGAGATTTAAGCATCAGTTGGCTACTTAATCTGACCACAGATGCTACTCAAGTTAATCACGGGGTGCTTTGAAAGTTGATCCTGGAGTCTACAAAAGTTAATTATGGGGGAAATCTAAGTTAATCATGAGAGGCTATCCAATTCAATCACGGAGGCTAGGTACGTTGACCACGATGGGCTACCTAAGTTGATCATGGGAGCTCCCCAAGATAATCATAGGAGAATACCTAACTTCATTACTGGGGCTACTTGAGTTAGTGACAGTATACTATTTAAGTTGATCGCAGAGAAGTACAAATATTGATAACGAAGGTTACCTAATATGATCCCTAGGCTACGTAAGATAATTATGGGAGGCTACTCACATATATTACGGTGGGCTGCTTAAGTTGTTCAATGGCTGCTACAGAAGTTGATCGCGGGGGCTACACAAGTTTATCACGGTGTGCTTCCTAAGTTGATTAAGGGTGGCTACCCCAGTATTTCTTGGGGGCTATGCAACTTGATTATGGTGAACTACCTAAGTTGATCAAGTGGGGCTACCCAAGAAAATCAATGGTGGTTACCCAAGTTGATCATGGGGGGCCGCCCAAGTTGATCACGGAAGGTTCTTAAGATGATCACGGAAGGCTACTTTAAGATGATAAGGAGGTTACCTAAGTTGATCACGGGGCTACACAAGTTTACCACGTATTTCAGCATTTGAATATCCGCCATTTTGAAAGATGAAAATCTAATTTTAAAGCAGTTTTGTTAACATAGTAGTCAACTTAAATAGTGTGAAACGTTTTAGTTTCCACCTTGTTATATTAATGGGAGGATATGTTCCAAAAAGTCACATGTTTTTGACCAAAAACTAAACTTTACTGACTTTTTGTGATGAAAATCTAGTATATACAGTATATGAGTCTATAACCATTCTTATAGAATAAACCATTTGATGTGTTTTAAACGAGTTATTGCAACTAGGGCAAAACAAATACCTCTTCTGTGCTCGCAAGACAGCATTTTCATATCAATATTTTGATTTTTATTTTAGGTTATGAGAGGTAAAATATCAAATATAAAAGCAGTTAAATAGTGTGTAAGGTTTATAGTTTCCAACTTATTTTGTTCATACTTAAAGGGAGGAATTATTAAAAAAATCATGTTTTTTTTAAACTCAACTTTACCGGCCTTTTGTAAGAAAACGACTGTATATACCGGGGAAATGTATATGAAACTATTTGTAAACTATTTAATTGTTAGTTTAAATATTTCACTAGATGTTGTATAAACTAAATATTACAGCTTCAGCAAAACAAAAAATTCAACTCTACAAACAGGACAGAGTTCTTGCGTCAGGCATTTCGAGTTTTTTCTATGTTATAAAAGGGCTAAATACAATTGTATGGTAATTTTGTTAACAGAGAAGTGAAGGTTTATAATAGGTATACGGTTTAACGATTTTAGCTTCTTTTAATCATGCTTAAATTGGAAGAACTCTATGCAAAAATCTCATGTTTTTAACAAAACTGTACCTTACCGACTGTTTGTGAGTAAATTATAGAATGCGAAAAAATAAATATAAAAACTTTTGAATAAAATTTCATTTTTAATTTTAATTTGTTGTTATATGTTGTCTAAAATAAATATTACAGCTTCAGGAAAACAAAAACTTCAAATCTGCAAACATGTCAGTGTTTTCACTTCAGCCATTTTGAAATTAGTCTAAGTTACGAAAAGGGAAAAATAAAATGTTATAGTATTTTTTGTAACAAAGTAGTAAAGGTAGATAGTGTGTGAGATTTTAAATTCATAAATTCTTTTAATCGTGCGTAAATGGGAGGATTTATTCCAAAAGAAATTACACGTTTACCGAAGTTCTGTGAGTAAACTATGGTATAAAACAAAAAAAGGGTATAAAACCTTTTGAACAAAATTTACTCGTTAATTTTTTTGTGTCATTAGATGTTGGCTAAACTAAATATTAGAGCTTCAGTAAAACAAAAACTGCAACTCTGCAAACAGGTCAGAATTTTTACGCTAGCCATTTTGAATTTGTTTATGTTATGAAAAATCAAATTTCATAACAGTTTTCGTAGCAAGGTAGATAGTGTGTAAGGTTTTAAGTTCTTACAATATCATAAAAACCTATAAAAATAATTTTTTTAAATGAAAATAGGACTTTAAAGATTTTTTGTGTAGTTAATATAAAAAATACAAAAATATTACCTTAGTGAAATTGTAGGAATTTCAAATACGAATCTTGAATATGCTGTCAGAGTTGCTCTACACCCAATGGCTTTCCCACAATGAAGTCGTAAGTAAACCTCTGCACACAATTCAAAATTCCCATCCGCCATTTTGATTTGTTTGGGGGGTTAAAAATTAAAATTTTTCGTTTTCGGATTTTTCTCATAAGTTGCTTGGTAAAATTTACAAGTGTGCAATATTTATAGTTTCTAGCTCATCTGGAAGTGGGTTAGAATTTGTATACGTGAGAGAGTGAGTTAGTCAATCACTGAGTTACACATGCGGCTATATAGATATTAGATTAGAGTTTAATGTGAGTTATATAAGTATAGTAAGATATTTCTACAGTTTATGACCTAACTACTTCATAGGCAGCATGGGAAGTGATGGGCCGTAACTCCAGTCTGGGAAATGACACAATCTCCACTGCAGCTGGTAGCAATCTCTACAACAGCACGTTTCTAGTTGAATCCAGGAATAGTTGTAAAACATGAATTTGTACTTAGTAGTATGAGAGAATTCCTTGACTAGTTTTCTTATAAACATAAACACGTAATATGTTATGTTAACGATGTTACAAGTTTACTATTTTAATAGATTGTACTCGTCGGTTGGAAAATCCCTGTTGACTATTGTTTCGATTTGCCCAAGAGGATAGTTCATTAAAATAAAAGGTTAATACGTATTTTGTACAGCAAGATACTTTATTATCATATCTGAATATTCATTTATGTATAAACATCGTCAGTATAATAACGTAAATGAATCAATAATATGCAACGCTAATTGTATAACGTTTAATGATAACACAAGAAAATCTTGTTTATTATTTCCCCTTTGAATATGACTGTCATCATTCAAAATAATTATATCAATGTACTTCTCTATAGAGCTTTATAAATCTTTGAACTAATACGGTCATAAAAAAATAATTATAATGTTGAAAATTTAAAGCTGGGTAGTCTGGATGTGTAAAATATTGATGATAAGTGTTTAACCAAGATCACATGGTGTTCACTAATTGAATACATTTACTGTACATTCTTCAATATGTTACTTATGAGTAAATATTGCTTAATATTTTAAGTATATTCTCAATTATATAGGTTTGGATAATAGTTTTAGATTAAGTATTCTTGAATATGCACCAATCAGTTTACTTTCATAGGGCAACAGTTTGTAAGGATACTATTTGATCTAAAAATGTATTGTGAACATTTTATAACCTTTCATTTTTTCGAAGATTTTAAAAATTTATTATAAATTATGACCTTATAAACATGTACAAAAAATTTTACTGTTTACCTTGATAAACTCCAATCTTTATGGACTAAGTATTTTCATGCGCACAATGAACATTTCCGAACTATAATGCTTTCATTTATTTTCTTATATTAAAGGGCAAATTTATACATTTTTGACTTGCGTATTTGTATTTTTATATTGAATACAATAGTACCACTGATTTTATCGAATGCTTTTTATAGATTTTAAATAACTAGATCTATATTATGCTTGGGTTCATAAAAACACATAAAATTCAAATACATTTTGTATTAGAATATTAGCATTTGATAAATTAATGTTATAATAATAATAATGCGTTATTAATAGATAGCTCCCCTCTAAAATTACATATACTATCTTTTATTTACTATAATTTTGTCTTTTAGATACGAGATTTGTAATCTACATATAACATTGTGTTTCATAAATAATACATGTAGAATAATAATTTAAATATATGTAACATTTTACACTTATAATTTTAAGGTATCTTACTTGACTGTACTTCCAAACAAACAGTCCAATATTAATCTGATATTGTTAAATTACTTGAGCTTTTATGCCTTGTAAGTTGGGGGTTCTACAGAGTCGTTAAAGAAATAAATGTACTAGTACTATTATATTTACATTACTTTAAGTTATTTTACATTTACTTTAACATATTTTACAGGTATATTTGTAATAGTAAATTCATGTTATGTTTTATAAGTAACATACGAAGTTAAATATACTTAAACATATGCTTTTTCATTTTTCAATTAGTAGTTCATATAGTATTTATTACTATGATAATTCTATGGTGAAGATATAATAATTAATTTATTCAGTTTCAAGTGTTTTATAGTATTTTATAAATGATTGTTACCAGGCAATCCGGAATGAGAGCTCCTTTTGTACAGTGGAAAATTTGACAAGAACACCTGTTGACTTATAAGTGCCAATTACGAACACAATGGTGGAGTTCCCGATCGACAATCTGCCTAATGATACCTTCTTATATATTTACTACCAGATGATTTCAATGAGAGCTCCTTGCGTACAGTGCATAGCTTGGTGAACACTTTACAAGAACACCTGTTGACTTGTAAGTGCCATTTACAAACACAATGGTGGAGTTCCGATCGACAATCTGCCTAATGATACCTTCTTATATATTTACTACCAGATGATTTCAATGAGAGCTCCTTGTGTACAGTAGATAGCTTGGTGAACACTTTACAAGAACACCTGTTGACTTGTAAGTGCCATTTACAAACACAATGGTGGAGTTCCCGATCGACAATCTGCCTAATGATACCTTCTTATATACTTACTACCAGATGATTTCAATGAGAGCTCCTTATGTACAGTGGATAGCTTGGTGAACACTTTACAAGAGCACCTGTTGACTTATAAGTGCCAATTATAAACACAATGGTGGAGTTCCCGATCGACAATCTGCCTAATGATACCTTCTTATATATTTACTACCAGATGATTTCAATGAGAGCTCCTTGTGTACAGTGGATAGCTTGGTGAACACTTGACAAGAACACCTGTTGACTTGTAAGTGCCATTTACAAACACAATGGTGGAGTTCCCTATCGACAATCTGCCTAATGATAACTTCTTATATACTTACTACCAGATGATTTCAATGAGAGCTCCTTGTGTACAGTGGATAGCTTGATGAACACTTTACAAGAGCACCTGTTGACTTATAAGTGCCAATTATAAACACAATGGTGGAGTTCCCGATCGACAATCTGCCTAATGATACCTTCTTATATATTTACTACTAGATGATTTCAATGAGAGCTCCTTGTATATTTACTACCAGATGATTTCAATGAGAGCTCCTTGTGTACAGTGGACAGCTTGGTGAACAATTTACAAGAGCACCTGTTGACTTGTAAGTGCCATTTACAAACACAATGGTGGAGTTCCCGATCGACAATCTGCCTAATGATATCTTCTTATTTATTTACTACCAGATGATTTCAATGAGAGCTCCTTGTGTACAGTGGATAGCTTGGTGAACACTTTACATGAACACCTGTTGACTTGTAAGTGCCATTTACAAACACAATGGTGGAGTTCCCGATCGACAATATGTCTAATGATACCTTCTTATATATTTACTACCAGATGATTTCAATGAGAGCTCCTTGTGTACAGTGGATAGCTTGGTGAACACTTGACTAGAACATCTGTTGGCTTGTAAGTGCCAATTATAAACACAATGGTGGAGTTCCCGATCGACAATCCGCCTAATGATATCTTCTTATATATTTACTACCAGATGATTTCAATGAGAGCTCCTTGTGTACAGTGGATAGCTTGGTGAACACTTTACAAGAGCACCTGTTGACTTGTAAGTGCCAATTACAAACACAATGGTGGACTTTCCGATCGACAATCTGCCTAATGATATCTTCTTATATATTTACTACCAGATGATTTCAATGAGAGCTCCTTGTGTACAATGGATAGCTTGGTGAACACTTGACAAGAACACCTGTTGACTTGTAAGTGCCATTTACAAACACAATGGTGGAGTTCCCTATCGACAATCTGCCTAATGATACCTTCTTATATACTTACTACCAGATGATTTCAATGAGAGCTCCTTGTGTACAGTGGATAGCTTGATGAACACTTTACAAGAGCACCTGTTGACTTATAAGTGCCAATTATAAACACAATGGTGGAGTTCCCGATCGACAATCTGCCTAATGATACCTTCTTATATATTTACTACCAGATGATTTCAATGAGAGCTCCTTGTATATTTACTACCAGATGATTTCAATGAGAGCTCCTTGTATATTTACTACCAGATGATTTCAATGAGAGCTCCTAGTGTACAGTGGATAGCTTGGTGAACAATTTACAAGAACACCTGTTGACTTGTAAGTGCCATTTACAAACACAATGGTGGAGTTCCGATCGACAATCTGCCTAATTATACCTTCTTATATATTTAATACCAGATGATTTCAATGAGAGCTCCTTGTGTACAGTAGATAGCTTGGTGAACACTTTACAAGAGCACCTGTTGACTTGTAAGTGCCATTTACAAACACAATGGTGGAGTTCCCGATCGACAATCTGCCTAATGATATCTTCTTATTTATTTACTACCAGATGATTTCAATGAGAGCTCCTTGTGTACAGTGGATAGCTTGGTGAACACTTTACATGAACACCTGTTGACTTGAAAGTGCCATTTACAAACACAATGGTGGAGTTACCGATCGACAATCTGCCTAATGATACCTTCTTATATATTTACTACCAGATGATTTCAATGAGAGCTCCTTGTGTACAGTGGATAACTTAGTGAACACTTGACTAGAACATCTGTTGGCTTGTAAGTGCCAATTATAAACACAATGGTGGAGTTACCGGTCGACAATCTGCCTAATGATACCTTCTTATATATTTACTACCAGATGATTTCAATGAGAGCTCCTTGTGTACAGTGGATAGCTTGGTGAACACTTTACAAGAGCACCTGTTGACTTGTAAGTGCCAATTACAAACACAATGGTGGAGTTCCCGATCGACAATCTGCCTAATGATACCTTCTTATATATTTACTACCAGATGATTTCAATGAGAGCTCCTTGTGTACAATGGATAGCTTGGTGAACACTTGACAAGAACACCTGTTGACTTGTAAGTGCCATTTACAAACACAATGGTGGAGTTCCCTATCGACAATCTGCCTAATGATACCTTCTTATATACTTACTACCAGATGATTTCAATGAGAGCTCCTTGTGTACAGTGGATAGCTTGATGAACACTTTACAAGAGCACCTGTTGACTTATAAGTGCCAATTATAAACACAATGGTGGAGTTCCCGATCGACAATCTGCCTAATGATACCTTCTTATATATTTACTACCAGATGATTTCAATGAGAGCTCCTTGTATATTTACTACCAGATGATTTCAATGAGAGCTCCTTGTATATTTACTACCAGATGATTTCAATGAGAGCTCCTAGTGTACAGTGGATAGCTTGGTGAACAATTTACAAGAACACCTGTTGACTTGTAAGTGCCATTTACAAACACAATGGTGGAGTTCCGATCGACAATCTGCCTAATTATACCTTCTTATATATTTAATACCAGATGATTTCAATGAGAGCTCCTTGTGTACAGTAGATAGCTTGGTGAACACTTTACAAGAACACCTGTTGACTTGTAAGTGCCATTTACAAACACAATGGTGGAGTTCCCGATCGACAATCTGCCTAATGATACCTTCTTATATACTTACTACCAGATGATTTCAATGAGAGCTCCTTATGTACAGTGGATAGCTTGGTGAACACTTTACAAGAGCACCTGTTGACTTATAAGTGCCAATTATAAACACAATGGTGGAGTTCCCGATCGACAATCTGCCTAATGATACCTTCTTATATATTTACTACCAGATGATTTCAATGAAAGCTCCTTATGTACAGTGGATAGCTTGGTGAACACTTGACAAGAACACCTGTTGACTTGTAAGTGCCATTTACAAACACAATGGTGGAGTTCCCTATCGACAATCTGCCTAATGATACCTTCTTATATACTTACTACCAGATGATTTCAATGAGAGCTCCTTGTGTACTGTGGATAGCTTGATGAACACTTTACAAGAGCACCTGTTGACTTATAAGTGCCAATTATAAACACAATGGTGGAGTTCCCGATCGACAATCTGCCTAATGATTCCTTCTTATATATTTACTACCAGATGATTTCAATGAGAGCTCCTTGTATATTTACTACCAGATGATTTCAATGAGAGCTCCTTGTGTACAGTGGACAGCTTGGTGAACAATTTACAAGAGCACCTGTTGACTTGTAAGTGCCATTTACAAACACAATGTTGGAGTTCCCGATCGACAATCTGCCTAATGATATCTTCTTATTTATTTACTACCAGATGATTTCAATGAGAGCTCCATGTGTACAGTGGATAGCTTGGTGAACACTTTACATGAACACCTGTTGACTTGTAATTGCCATTTACAAACACAATGGTGGAGTTCCCGATCGACAATATGTCTAATGATACCTTCTTATATATTTACTACCAGATGATTTCAATGAGAGCTCCTTGTGTACAGTAGATAGCTTGGTGAACACTTGACTAGAACATCTGTTGGCTTGTAAGTGCCAATTATAAACACAATGGTGGAGTTCCCGATCGACAATCTGCCTAATGATATCTTCTTATATATTTACTACCAGATGATTTAAATGAGAGCTCCTTGTGTACAGTGAATAGCTTGGTAAAAACTTTACAAGAGCACTTGCTGACTTATAAGTGCCAATTATAAACACAATGGTGGAGTTCCCGATCGACAATCTGCCTAATGATATCTTCTTATATATTTACTACCAGATGATCTCAATGAGAGCTCCTTGTGTTCAGTGGATAGCTTGGTGAAAACTTTACAAGAGCACCTGTTGACTTATAAGTGCCAATTATAAACACAATGGTGGAGTTCCCGATCAACAATCTGCCTAATGATACCTTCTTATATATTTACTACCAGATGATTTCAGTGAGAGCTCCTTGTGTACAGTGGATAGCTTGGTGAACACTTAACAAGAACACCTGTTGACTTGTAAGTGCCATTTACAAACACAATGGTAGAGTTCCCGATCGACAATCTGCCTAATGATACCTTCTTATATATTTACTACCAGATGATTTCAATGAGAGCTCCTTGTGTACAGTGGATAGCTTGGTGAACACTTGACAAGAACAGCTGTTGATTTATAAGTGCCATTTTTACAAACACAATGGTGGAGTTCCCGATCGACAATCTGCCTAATGATACCTTCTTATATAATTGTGGTTTGTATAATTTTATAATATTTTGAACATTTGAGGTAATTGTATTTGAAATATCAAATTGTTAAATTATGGTTGATTTAAAAAAACAGCTGCATGAAATTTATCTGAATTTGTTTATGAATGGAGCCAGGTTTCTAATTAGTTTTTTGGAATATAGTGGTAAATTATATCCAAGAATTCCTTAAGATTAGTGTTACCTAAAATCATTTAAATTATATTTTATAATATTTATAATCTGAAAAAAAATTAATTGCTAGCCTTAGTACGTTTTAATTTTATTATGTATAACTAACGCGTCTGATTAAGTAATGGCGTTAGATTTAGCATTGTGTTTGGAACTACAAGAAAATGGGTATAAAACTTTTGTTTTCCTGGGATATCACAAAGTACACACAATAAAACTTGAGACACCGTTAGCTGCAACAAAAGTTCACCAAGTGTCTGATATCATGTACAGTAGAATAGTACTATATAGAGTTTTAACGCTTTTTAAACTGTCTTAAATTAACTTTCTAATTAATTCATATTTTACAAATTCCCGTAAAATTGTTTGTAGTAAAATTACTGTTAATATTTTATAGCATGGCATATTTTCTTAAAATGTACAAAAATACAGCCATTCAATTTTTTACTTCTTTCAAGAGATGTTTATATACCTCGTACCAGTTTACTAATTTAGACAATCATAACACAAAAATAAAATTCTCTGGTAATTCTCAAAGAATTAATATGTAAGTGTTACTGATAAAAAAATGAGAATGATGTTTAAAATGGAAAACTATTTTACATGTTAAGCTACTTATTTTTATTGTATCTCCAAAGGGTGGTCTTAGTCTGAACATTTAGAAGCATTTTACAATATTTTATAAATGAATGAATATAGATATGCATTATATACGCTCACTGGGTTATTACTATTTGATTTTATCGATGACTTAATCACTATTTACAGGATATATTTGACTATTAATTTAATTAAACAAAAATTCCGAATATTTCTATTTCCATATTTATTAGAAAAAAAAACATTTTTAAATATAACCATCGGACATTAAGAATATAAGTATGTTTAAACTATTTTAATTTTGCTGCCGAGTGGAACTTCAGCTAACTTTAAAAACAAATTTGACATCGGTAAATTACTCACTGTTTATGCTGTGGCCGTAGTTTGGCCTTACCTCCACTTCCGTCCAATTAACCCTCATAATGGATGCAAGCTAATTACTCCACAGACAGTGAGTTACAATAGTATATATTAAGTTATACTCACTGTTTATGCTGTGGCAATCGTTTGGCCTCACCTCCACTTCCGTCCTTTCAACCCTCATAATGGATGCAAGCAGATTACTCCACTGACAATGAGTTACAATAGTATATATAAAGTTATACTCATTGTTTATGCTGTGGCCGTGGTTTGGCCTCACCTCCACTTCCGTCCAATTAACCCTCATAATGGATGCAAGTTGATAACTCCACTGCCAATGAGTTACAACACTATATATGAAGTTATACTCACTGTTTATGCTGTGGCCGTGGTTTGGCCTCACCTCCACTTCCATCCAACTAACCTTCATAATGGATGCAAGCTGATAACTCCATAGACAGTGAGTTACAATAGTATATATTAAGTTATAATCACTGTTTATGCTGTGGCAATGGTTTGGCCTCACCTACACTTCTGTCCAATTAACCCTCATAAAGGATGCAAGCTGAATACTCCACGGACAGTGAGTTACATAGTATATTTGAGGCCTGCACACACTGTTTATACTGCGGCAGTGGTTTGGCCTCATCCCCACTTCCGTCCTTTCAACCCTCATAATGGATGAAGCTGATTACTCCACTGACTAAGGTTGAATGGAGTTGGTTGCAGAGTTAATGTCGCAAATGTCCTTGAACATGTAAATGTCTAAAAGTAACACGATTACTTGTACAACAAAATGTAACGGCGTATAACATTCCATTTAAAGCATTGTCGTATAACTTAACGCTAATCTACAGTGCTAGACTGTCAATAGTCTAAGGCTTCAAGACTCTATTCTTTATGGTCAGAGAGTGTGTGTGTGAGAGAGAGAGAGAGAGAGAGAGAGAGAGAGAGAGAGAGAGAGAGAGAGAGAGAGAGAGAGAGAGAGAGAGAGAGAGAGAGAGAGAGAGAGAGAGAGAGAGAGAGAGATCAAATTTCGTTAAAAAAATAGCCTCCACTCAAACGATGACCGACGAGGAGACTGTACTCAACCTTCTTGAAGTGTGAGTGCACTCTCCAATTTTCTTTGATTTCAATATAGTAGAGTCGCAAAAGGTTGTGTCTGCTATTTACCACAGTTATGGCGGAGTTTATGGACGTTAGTCGACGTAAAATGTATAAATTGCGTCGTGAACTACTTAAATAGGTCTACCGATTGTTGTATAGATTTGAAAAGTATAATGTGTAATGGGTGACAGATTATTTTTAAGGAGAGGATACAATTGAGAGTCGAGGTGGTAGCCCTTACTAACTTGCGAACAATGAAATTGTTTTTGAGATATGTGGGGATCCAGGATACCAAAGTGGCGTAGGATAAGTCAACAATTTGCAAAATATTTGTCTAGTGTACTAACTTATCTGTAGAAAAAAGTATAGTTTGGGTGACATATCCAACAACCGAAGATGGTTTTTAGGAAGCTAATATCATGGCAGTAAAACTATACATTTTCTTCAGCAATAGGTAGCATTGAACCCACACATATACCTAAATACAAACCGTTTCAACATGGCGACGAGTTTAATTTAATTGTTACTTGATGACTACACGAACAACGAATAATAGTGGCACTGAAATAGTAGGGACATTAATATGAATAATAATGTATAAGAGTTCATGTCACAACTTGTTTCCCCCACTACCATCTTCTGGTGGAGAGGTGACTCTTGAACTGAGAGTGCGCTCTTCCCCAAGAGCATACTCACTAGACTCTACGCAACTTTGTTAACTTCAGCTAGTTGGCCTTTAGTACAGCATTTTACCAACAGCATCAATTTAAGAGAATTGTCTTAAAAGTGGGCTTAAAAAAACAAACATAAAACTAGTAAAATTGGTCGGTAGCGTAGTTGGTTCAATCCCAGCTTCATGTGCTAAATGTTCTCAGTTCGATCCCAATCAGAGTCAATACATTTTGAGAAGGATCAGCTGATAACCACCGGCTGTTCATTTGTCATTGGGCTATTAATTAATGACACTTTCTAAGGAATAGTCGGCCTTAGTTTGTAACTATGACTACATTCGCTCATCTACACTCATCACACTCATTCGAAATCCATATTCGCCCATATCTTGACGATCGGCGTCTTATGAATAAATAAATAAAAATAAAAAATAAATAGACAAAATATAAAACTATAATTTAGACAAATATTAAAAAACTTATATAATTCAACCTATTTATAACAGAATATTACTTAAACGTAGTAAGAAAATTATTATCTCTAATAACTACGTAATCAATCTGATGGTACCTGTTAACATAATTGCTTGTTTTAGTGAGCATACAGGTGAAAAATTATCTTATTGAAATTTTTATTAATGTTTACTGAAGTTCAATCTGATTGTTAATATTATTTTATGTATTATTTTATACAAGAATATCTTTAAATCCTTAAAAGCTTAATAAATATATTCTCTAAAAACATCAATGGATATATGCAATAAATTATGTTATGAGTATATTATTTAGAGGTTGAAAAATTACATTCCCAATGTTCTACGAGTAACTAACTTTAAGATCAGTGGCAATAGGCAGCTGTCAATTTGAAATTGTGCTGACTCTCCTACTCCCACGGTAGGATATATCAAGACAGTTGAGATACATTTCCCCAGTAGTCTGCTGACTTGAAATCAATTACGATCCTACAAAAAACATGCAGCTATAAATGTTTGGTTATAATAGTAATAAATAATAACTTAATAATAATGTTTAGTTAATGTGAATTTTTTATAAGTGTACAGCTCGTTTTTTTCAATTACAAATCTTAATGCAACACACAATATTTAATAATTTAAAATAAAACGAGTACAAAAAAAAACAAAATCAAATATAGGTTGTTTAAATATTACATTATAAAGGGCATTCAGATGCAATATAATAATTTTAAAACGATTTCTGAGGAATTTTCTTACAATATTTTACCATACACTTATGCTTTCGGTCTTTTTCATCAAATTACCTAAAAATTATTTACAATAAAACTAGGTCAATGTTTCAATAAATACAAAAAACCTATTAATTGATTATTAAGGTGTATAAATTAAAATTAAAACCTATATATAGTTATTCCGGTAGCACTTATGGGAGAACAAAGTTCATTAGCAAATAAATATTTGATTATCTATTTAATACTATATAATTTTGTAAAGTAAATTTGGACGATTTTGCAATTAAGTAAAGTGTTTGCCAAGAAGGGTTAAAAAAGAACATGAATGTAATTATGAATGATACTTCACTACGAACTAGAAATTGGAATATATGGTTCTAGCTTTACTTCAGTCACGAGAGCAAACACAAACTGGAACTAGTATTTACAATCTATTGTAACGAATGTTACTAAAATGTATTCAAAACGGAATTTTAAAGATCATATTTTAATGACCAAAGTTTTGAGTTCAAAACCAAACTCATTTTTTAGTTCTGCTTGCACTGTCAAATGTCATTTAATGAATTCCACCTTTTCGTCATTTAACGATGACTGCTTTCATTAATTAGTGTTGTGTTTAAATACATTTGATCTCATTCCAGGAAAAAATATCCAGAAATATAAAATTACTTGCTAGCAAAAATGTTATCAAAATATAAAGAATCAATTATTTGTTTTTTAGTATTTAGTAAATGCAATTTATTTTGTCTGGATTTGTTTGTATACAAAATTCTACTACATACACTGAATACTATTTAGGTTTTTTTTAATTTTCGTAGAGTTGAAAAAAAATGTATATAGAATGATATTATTATTGTAAAACTATTTTGCATATGTATTTTTTAGCACTTGAAAGTCTTGTTTTAAAATATAGCATACATGTCAATATTTATTGTTAGAGGGGGAAGCTTGTAATATAGGGGGTAAATCTATCTCTAAACCATTATATTTATTGAAATACCTGTAGACATTTTATGTTCTATCATATTAGGTAGTGAAATCTATGAATTTATAAAATTTTACATGTAACATGCCTTTTTGAATATTATAAACCAATCAACATTTTGTTTGCAGATGTATTCGAACAAATTTACTTAGTTTTTCGGTGTACAAAAAAAAATAAAAAAAAAAATTTCCTGATGTATACAAGTTTATATATTTACTGTATATATTTAATGTTTTTCCAATATCTTGTGTAGTTAGTTAAATACGGGATGCATTAAATAGCATTAATAAAGAATCATCCACAAAAAGATATTCTAATAGGAACTTGTTAATATCTAACAACCCATTGGTTATTCTGAAGAATATATATTTAACATAGCTATAGATGCTAACCAAGGACTAAATATGCTATACAATTAATTATTACTATAGTTTTTCCTAATTTAAATCATGTCATTACCAGACATTTACGAATTTATAGTATATATATTATAATATCTTAGTAAAAACCTATATATATATATATATATATATATATATATATATATATACTTATTATATACTCTTAACTATTTGGTAAAACGATACCATTTTAATTAATTAGGCAAACCTATAGTAATCATTAATTGTATAGCATGTTTAGTCCTTGGTTAGCAATCTAAGTAGTCAACCACCTATTTACAAAACTGTAGTAATCATTAATTGTATAGCATATTTAGTCCTTGGTTAGCAATCTAAGTCGTCAACCACCTATTGACAAAACTGTAGTAATCATTAATTGTATAGCATATTTAGTCCTTGGTTAGCAATCTAAGTCGTCAACCACCTATTTACAAAACTATAGTAATCATTAATTGTATAGCATATTTAGTCCTTGGTTAGCAATCTAAGTCGTCAACCACCTATTGACAAAACTATAGTAATCATTAATTGTATAGCATATTTAGTCCTTGGTTAGCAATCTAAGTAGTCAACCACCTATTGACAAAACTGTAGTAATCATTAATTGTATAGCATATTTAGTCCTTGGTTAGCAATCTAAGTCGTCAACCACCTATTTACAAAACTATAGTAATCATTAATTGTATAGCATATTTATTCCTTGGTTAGCAATCTAAGTAGTCAACCACCTATTTACAAAACTATAGTAATCATTAATTGTATAGCATATTTAGTCCTTGGTTAGCAATCTAAGTAGTCAACCACCTATTGACAAAACTATAGTAATTATTAATTGTATAGCATATTTAGTCCTTGGTTAGCAATCTAAGTAGTCAACCACCTATTTACAAAACTATAGTAATCATTAATTGTATAGCATATTTAGTCCTTGGTTAGCAATCTAAGTAGTCAATCACCTATTTACAAAACTATAGTAATCATTAATTGTATAGCATATTTAGTCCTTGTTTAGCAATCTAAGTAGTCAACCACCTATTTACAAAACTATAGTAATCATTAATTGTATAGCATATTTAGTTATTGGTTAGCAATCGAAGTAGTCAACCACCTATTTACAAAACTATAGTAATCATTAATTGTATAGCATATTTAGTCCTTGGTTAGCAATCTAAGTAGTCAATCACCTATTTACAAAACTATAGTAATCATTAATTGTATATCATATTTAGTCCTTGGTTAGCAATCAAAGTAGTCAATTACCTATTTACAAAACTATAGTAATCATTAATTGTATAGCATATTTAGTCCTTGGTTAGCAATCTAAGTAGTCAACCACCTATTTACAAAACTATAGTAATCATTAATTGTATAGCATATTTAGTCCTTGGTTAGCAATCTAAGTAGTCAACCACCTATTGACAAAACTGTAGTAATCATTAATTGTATAGCATATTTAGTCCTTGGTTAGCAATCTAAGTAGTCAACCGCCTATTGACAAAACTATAGTAATCATTAATTGTATAACATATTTAGTCCTTGGTTAGCAATCTAAATAGTCAACCACCTATTGACAAAACTATAGGAATCATTAATTTTATAGCATATTTATTCCTTGGTTAGCAATCTAAGTAGTCAACCACCTATATACAAAACTATTGTAATCATTAATTGTATAGCATATTTAGACCTTGGTTAGCAATGTAAGTAGTCAACCACCTATTTACAAAACTATAGTAATTAATAATTGTATAGCATACTTAGTCCTTGGTTAACAATCTAAGTAGTCAATCCCCTATTTACAAAACTATAGTAATCATTAATTGTATATCATATTTAGTCCTTGGTTAGCAATCTAAGTAGTCAACCACCTATTTACAAAACTATAGTAATCATTAATTGTATAGCATATTTAGTCCTAGGTTAGCAATCTAAGTAGTCAATCACCTATTTACAAAACTATAGTAATCATTAATTGTATAGCATATTTATTACTTGGTTAGCAATCTAAGTAGTCAACCACCTATTGACAAAACTATAGTAATCATTAATTGTATAGCATATTTAGTCCTTGGTTAGCAATCTAAGTAGTCAACCACCTATTGACAAAACTATAATAATCATTAATTGTATAGCATATTTAGTCCTTGGTTAGCAATCAAAGTAGTCAACCACCAATTGACAAAACTATAGTAGTCATTAATTGTATAGCATATTTAGTCCTTGGTTAGCAATCTAAGTAGTCAACCACCTATTGACAAAACTATAGTAATCATTAATTGTATAGCATATTTAGTCCTTGGTTAGCAATCTAAGTAGTCAACCACCTATTGACAAAACTATAATAATCATTAATTGTATAGCATATTTAGTCCTTGGTTAGCAATCAAAGTAGTCAACCACCAATTGACAAAACTATAGTAGTCATTAATTGTATAGCATATTTAGTCCTTGGTTAGCAATCTAAGTAGTCAACCACCTATTGACAAAACTATAGTAATCATTAATTGTATAGCATATTTAGTCCTTGGTTAGCAATCTAAGTAGTCAATCACCTATTTACAAAACTATAGTAATCATTATTTGTATAGCATATTTAGTCCTTAGTTAGCAATCTAAGTAGTCAATCGCCTATTTACAAAACTATAGTAATCATTAATTGTATAGCATATTTAGTCCTTGGTTAGCAATCTAAGTAGTCAATCACCTATTTACAAAACTATAGTAATCATTAATTGTATAGCATATTTAGTCCTTGGTTAGCAATCTAAGTAGTCAATCACCTATTTACAAAGATATAATTTTCTCTGACATATTTCGTCATAAATATAAAAAAAATTACCAACTGACATTTTGGTAGTATTTTAAATATTAAATAGAGCATATCATAAAATTTACCATAAATACCTTGTGTGAGTCATTTTAGATAGGTTCATTAATGGGTATCACTAAATGCACTCAGCCTTTATCTAGTACATTATTATTTTAATAACGATCAATTTTAATTAGATAAGCGAATGCTCGTGTTTTCGAACATTTGATTC
>JAQJVL010001374.1:0-102500 GCA_035578905.1 Stictocephala bisonia | reverse complement strand
TTTGTATATAAGTATATTGGAATCAACTTGATTTGAGCACTGTTAAGGAGTAAACGTAATATTTCAAAAATAATTGAAGGTGTTAAAATTATTAATATGAGAAGCACTTCGTGTGTAAAGAGAGAAGGTATTTATTCACCAGAGAGCACTCTGCGTTAAATGGTGGTATTATTCCTCTCTTTTGAGCTTTTACAATTTAATAAATTCATGGAGTACGAGGAAAGTTTAAAAAATATTCTAACGTAATTACTATTATTATTTTTGAGATAAAATGTGAAGTTTGTTGGTTTATTAGTAAATCCACAAAGTTTTAAGCACAAAAGAAAATTTCAACATTGTACAAAAGAAGTTTAAAAAGTAACAAGTAGTTTTTCCAACTATATTAACATTTACTTATCCGTATTATATTAGTTACAGGAGAGTAATGTCGTGGCTCTGTGTAGTAATGTCGTGACTCTGTGTAGTAATGTCGTATCTCTGTGTAGTAATGTCATGGCTCTGTGCAGTAATGTCGTGACTCTGTGTAGTAATGTCGTGGCTCTCTGCAGTAATGTCGTGGCTCTGTGTAGTAATGTCGTGGCTCTGTGCAGTAATGTCGTGGCTCTGTGTAGTAATGTCGTGGCTCTGTGCAGTAATGTCGTGGCTCTGTGTAGTAATGTCGTGGTTCTGTGTAGTAATGTCGTGACTCTGTGTAGTAATGTCGTGGCTCTGTGTAGTAATGTCGTATCTCTGTGTAGTAATGTCATGGCTCTGTGTAGTAATGTCGTGACTCTGTGTAGTAATGTCGTGGCTCTGTGTAGTAATGTCGTAGCTCTATGTAGTAATGTCGTGGCTCTGTGCAGTAATGTCGTGACTCTGTGTAGTAATGTCGTGGCTCTGTGCAGTAATGCCATGGCTCTGTGCAGTAATGTCGTAGCTCTGTGTAGTAATGTCGTGGCTCTGTGTAGTAATGTCGTATCTCTGTGTAGTAATGTCATGGCTCTGTGCAGTAATGTCGTGACTCTGTGTAGTAATGTCGTGGCTCTGTGTAGTAATGTCGTGGCTCTGTGTAGTAATGTCATGGCTCTGTGCAGTAATGTCGTGACTCTGTGTAGTAATGTCGTGGCTCTGTGTAGTAATGTCGTATCTCTGTGTAGTAATGTCATGGCTCTGTGTAGTAATGTCGTGACTCTGTGTAGTAATGTCGTGGCTCTGTGTAGTAATGTCGTAGCTCTGTGTAGTAATGTCGTGGCTCTGTGCAGTAATGTCGTGACTCTGTGTAGTAATGTCGTGGCTCTGTGCAGTAATGCCGTGGCTCTGTGCAGTAATGTCGTAGCTCTGTGTAGTAATGTCGTGGCTCTGTGTAGTAATGTCGTATCTCTGTGTAGTAATGTCATGGCTCTGTGCAGTAATGTCGTGACTCTGTGTAGTAATGTCGTGGCTCTGTGCAGTAATGTCGTGGCTCTGTGTAGTAATGTCGTGGCTCTGTGTAGTAATGTCGTGGCTCTGTGCAGTAATGTCGTGGCTCTGTGTAGTGATATCACGGCTCTGTGCAGTGGATGATGATTGATTTGACATTGTTCATTTCCACAATAACATTATTAGTTATTGATACTAACAAGTTGATGAAACATAGAACGTTGCATAATAAAAGAAAGGGATTATTGTTGATTACACGAAAATAAAATATAAAATAGGAGAATTAGAAACATATGTTATGTTTAGCAATTGTCAACAGCTGGTTTAATACTAAAACATTATATTGTAGAAAAGTACTATAGTATACTGCTTGTAACCATATTACACTTTCATATAAAACATGTTCAGTACTTACCAAGTATTTTGAGGGAAAATATATATTGATTAGTTAGAAATATTTTAAACTACATTTAATATCTAATACTAGTACATTGTATACTACTAAAGAATACCATTTTTGTTTTTAAACTTATTTATACCCCAAGGATTCTTTAGTAGTATACTAGTACATTGTATACTACTAAAGAATACCATTTTTGTTTTTAAACTTATTTATACCCCAAGGATTCTAGTACACATATAAAAATCTTGCTTGTGTTTTATAATACGTATTTTCTTCAAAATTATCTAATTTACCTCGGTTATTTTCTTTGAAACAGTATTTACCAATGTTTTTGTATTGTCAGTATAGTTCCATCTAAAAAAGGGTAGAAGAGAACATTTTTTAGACATATGTTCATATCTTTATGAGTAACTCAGAAATTATTTTAATTTAAAAATACCTTAAACGTAATTTTAAGTCCATGAAGCAATCACCATAACACAAATCATTGTTTAAATATATATTTAATACATTGTGGAGAAAAATCATGATTCCATCCAAGCCAATTCTTAACTATTAAAAAAAAAAAAAAAAAAACATTAAACAATTTACTAGCAACAGTGTTTCACTTTATTACGGAACCCTATGCCATAACCTAAATAACAACTAATAAAACAAAGATAGTCCTCCAACATTGTACTTGGTTTAGAGGCCTGATTAAAATTCAACCATTTCATTATGAATTAAAAATATTACTAATATACAGGTTTTTCAGAGCACCCATCCCAAATGTTTCGGAGGCAGATGGCTTACTAGTGATGCTTAGTTTGAACATTTACCCCACTAAATCTCCCCAAAATAATTCAATGACATCATTTCCAACTCTTTGGAATATCACGGTTTACCCAAAACAGAGTGTCTCATGTTCAAGTCTCAAAATTGTAAAATATAATTATGGGTCATGTGCTCGACATACTTTGCTGAAGAACAAACCCAATCTTCTTTATTCGTTTCGGTACGGTGACTTAAATTCTTCTATATAAACGGTTGCTGGTTTTTATTGCAATACCAATATTAAGAACCCATTTTGAAATAAAATATATCTTTGGGATACTTAATCACACACATTTTCAAATGATACCAAACTTGACCATATTGTAAAAATGTTTACTATCTCTAAAATAGTTTTTTTCTTTATACGAAAGCCCCTAATTCAAACGTTTTAAACGATATTATAGGGCAGGGCTTCCAGCATATACATTTAACGGAATTATGTACCGTTAAGGTCTCAGATGGTTGTTAGGTGTTGGGTGAGTAAAAGTTTATAAGGAATCAACTAGAAGACGATATATGTATTCCTTATATACCTACTCAACCCACACGTGATGAGATATTTATTTTCAGCCCCAGGTATATAATTAAAAGTGAAAGAGAATTGTAGGAAAGGAGCAGTAAGTTTATTTAGTTACTTAGCCCATTGATTAAATTTAAAATTTAATTAATTTATATCATAATTTCTTAATAAATTCAAAAACTGTTCATTTAGCCTCTGAACTGTTTCAAAATTATATAAAATGAAAATACTTTAAATGATAAATTACACTTTAAATCCCATTTTATTTTTAATAGTATTTTAAATCAGAAAACAACACCAAAGAAACACAGGCCAGCTCATAACACCACTACACCTGGAATAACTTAACTGTTTTGACATACATATCTTTCTACATATTTGTAAATGTTAATTTATACTGTTTTTGTTTTATAAAGTTCATTGAAGCCTTTTTGGCATTGTATCTGAAGATGGATTAAAGATGCTGAAACGATCGTAATACACATCACAACAAATTTGAAACTGTTGACAGAGGTAATTTATTTTATATATTCTTATTAAATTAAGTATTAAATTCAGATACTTAAGACTTCATTTCAGAACAGATACTATATATTCAATAGGGACTACGTATTTAAAATGTGGGAATTTGTTGTATTTTCTCAACGTCTGTCCAAGACTTGAGCACTGGTGAACAAACTAAAATCAACAACCCGATTAGTATAAAGTTACTCTATATGTTTTTTTCTTAAATAAAAGGAACAAGTATTAAATTGTTGAAAATAATTTGGAGGAAGTGGTAGAATAAGAATAGGACCTAACTCACAAACACCTTCTCACGTGACTCTCGGAGAACTGCGAAGATGGCTTCACTCTGCGGCTCCCCCACCACCACTTTCGTTAATGTTACGTAAGATGAACAAAGAGCTTTGCTGGTGATGGCAGGACGCCTATGCTCAGGTTTCATCGTGCTTGAACATGTCGAAGGAGGGAGTACTTACATAACATCTATCTGAGACTTAATAATTTGGCCAAGATTTATTAACTATAGTATCATTGCAAAACTATAAAAAAATATTCCTTGGTCGTATTTTTTATATCACCAAAGAGTAATAAACTATAAACAAAAGTCTTTATTCATTATATCAATCAGCATATTAAATTTTCTCCTTAAAAGGGGTAAGTTAATTTAAGAGAAAAACAGTCCACTAAAAACACCAAATTTCGACACAAATTTTTTTCTATATGTAATTGTTTTTTAAATAAATATGATAGACAATTAATTCAATTAAGTAAAGTATGAAACAAATAATTGATTGGAGTTTTGTTTTATATTATTATATTTCATATCAGTATTTGAATAAATTTATTAATATTCCAGTGGTTAATAGCATGCTTCATAATTTTAAAATTTTTATAAACCCCTAACTATCCAATATAGTACTACAATTATTGAAAATATGTTTATTAAATATTATTATTAATCCCCATAATAACCTTCATAATTTAATTACAACAGTTTATAGGTACCAGGTAGACAGTTATGCAATATAAACTGTCTGCAGAAGGTACACTGTGGCCGTGAGGCCGCTCGTTTATCATGTGATACAAAGGTCTATGTTGATGGCGGACGTCCCTATTGTTTCAACGTTGATAGTTATCTTCAGTATTCTCCATTCTGAGGTAAGTCACTACAGAAAAGGTTTATTGACTTACAGAGTCATTATTACAGCTACCGATGGAATAAACAACAGTAATACATAATAGTAGACTATTTTACAATATAATTATTAACAAAGACAATATCATTAATAAATAACAAAGCCATAAGAAAAATGTAATAAATCTAGTCATTTTAATTTGTGTTTGTAATAAAGTGCAATAATCATAAAAATGTCAGTTTCTACACACAAAACTATCATGTAACCACACTGTTACTTTATTCGGTTAATTTGGACCGAAAGTTGTGCAAAGCACGGTCGGGAGAAAACAGCAAATGACTTATAGACTAACATATTATACTCACCAATACAGGTTAAAATAGTAATAAAGCGAAAGACAATTGGAACTTCAAATGCCAATACCGCCCAATTTTCTCAACGGAAGTTCATTTACCTAACATTTGTGTTGAAAATGAGTGTTTATAGACATCAGATCAACACGCACCACTTCAATTTACGAATCCTTGGGCAAAACGATGACACCTCTGGCTGCTGGATCCAAGTGGTATTATGAATATGTATAATTTAAATTTAAATGATATATATTACCATTATTGGTTTCGATTATTTCCTAATTAAGAGAGCGAATGAACGTAAAAGTTTTGATGAATTTCCCACCTTGAGTTTGATATATATTCTTCTCAAAATATCTTCAAGGGTTCGTTGTGTTCTTTCCACCTCTTTTTGTGGCTTATTGTTAAACTATAGGTTATGTAATGGCAATGAATACAAAAGTTTGTATTCATTGGTAATGGTGTTCCTGAATTTATGCCTATTATATTCGTTAATGTCTATCATGCTGAGATGTCTAAGGATTTCTGTAATCCAATTATCTCCATTTAGTTTCATTTTTGCTGGTGTTTGTAATGTCAGCTGTAAGTTTTTTGGTATACTTTTCTGATCCTTTCTATGTATCTTACTTTCCTCTTCCTGAAAGTGTATGTGATTGTTTTGATATACTAGTTTAACTCTGATAATGACCATTAAGTTCACATTACATTTTCTTTTTACTTGTCCAATCATTGTCCTGAGGATCTTTCGTCCTCTCAAGCTGTTTATTTTAGTGTTCTGTGAAGTTTGACAGTTTTGTTTAATCCTTTTTACCTACTGTCAATTAAATTGTGTTTTATTAGATATATAATGGTGCCCATTTAGTGTAAAGAACCATTAGATTAATTCTTTGTAGATTATTTTTATTTCAGTTAACCTAAATGTGATATTTAACCTCATCCAAACAACTCATTAGGTTTTTGTATTTCTAAGCCTAAAAAAAAACATTCTTGAGTCACTGTATAACTTAGAGGGACGGCTAAATGGTTGGGTAACTTGTTGACGTAGGTTGAAAGTCGGCTTTGTGGGTTTACAAACGCAATTTGAATAATTAAAAATTCGACTCTCAGTTATAGTTATAGATTATAGTTGGTCAATCATATTACATTGGTTTTTAATTTATTTACATGTACATTAAACTTCCTGACAAGAATTATTTATTATTTAAGTAAATTACAAACCAATGTAATATGATTCGGCTGTTTTTATGTATATTATTATTTATTACAAATCAATTATCTAAATTAGTGACCAAACATACAGTAAATATTTCAATAGCAAATTATTTCAGTAAAAGTATAATATAAATTTTTAAACTTTTCGAAAAGTATTACCAAAGCTATTTTTCCTTACATGAGAAGCTACACCCAAAAACATAATTGCTAAGAATTTGACGAATACTTCCATATAAAAGTATCATGTGTGCAGAAAGAACAGTTAAAAATAAATAATTCTAAATGAAAAAGTTAATGAAAATAATTTAGCTAATGTAAGTTTAAGAGATAAAGATAATATAAAATATCTATAGTAGTTTATAGCAAATGACTCTTATTAGAATAAAAAAAAAACCTAATGTAGTAAAATAGGATATTGAAAGTAGGATTATTCTAAATCAATGCGTCACATATCCTCTTAGTCGTAGTAGCAGTAAGATGGGATGTAATGCACTGTAAAATGACACCGTAAAAGGCTCCACATTCATGGATGGATAAGTCGACATGAACACTGAACCTGAACCAGGACCTACATTGATTCCATCTTTTATAAAGGTTGTAAAGGTATTTTTATAATGTACAGTAAGTGTAAATCCAAGATATGTTAAATAAACGATATAAGTTATTTAACGTATTCGGCTTATATATATGTGTAGTTTTGAATAATACAACATATAAAAATAGTTTGTCCAACAAACATATACATATTAAAAAAGTGATTTTCCAACACTTTTTACTCAATAATACTTTAAAAGTGCCCATAACGTATTTCATTTATTAAATGTATATACAATTATTATTAATTTAAAATTGAAGAATTAAACATTTTATTACAATTGTTACTTTAACTTAAACCCGTTGGTATATTATATTGAGAACATCGTCTGTATCCTAAATATTATTAGTAATTTTGTTACTTTTAAATAAAATGTAAGTAAGGATAAAATAAGGTTATTTTAAGCGGTAAGTAAAATATTGTACCTAACGGGAATTACACATATGAAATACAATTATTTATAGAAATAGAATAAATAAAATATACGCAAAATACAGAAAAACAAACTGTAAACTTGTAATTATTCAACTATTAACAATAGATCATAAGAAATAAAATTCTGAACATTTTATAAATAATTTTTAAGTCCAATCATCTACTTATAGAGTATAATTGCTTTTATCATTGGCTTTGTAACATTTAATAATTCGGTTATTAACACGCTTGGTGACTGAAAAACAGAATTTCAATCATTAATTTAAAAGCAACCGTTAGAACCTAAGTGGACTGATTTACTAAACAATAATTTGGTTTGGAGATAACCCCTGACCAACATCTTAAGTAATCCAGCAAAGTTAGACTGTTTACATTGTTTACTATGTGTACTTTGGTACTATGTTTACAATGTTTACTATGTGTACTTTGTTATTATGTTTACATTTTTTACTATGTGTACTTTGTTACTATGTTTATAATGTTTACTATGTGTACTTTGTTATTATGTTTACATTGTTTACTATGTGTACTTTGGTACTATGTTTACAATGTTTACTATGTGTACTTTGTTATTATGTTTACATTGTTTACTATGTGAACTTTGGTACTATGTTTACAATGTTTACTATGTGTACTTTGGTACTATGTTTACATTGTTTACTATGTGTCCTTTGTTACTATGTTTACAATGTTTACTATGTGTACTTTGGTAGTATGTTTACATTGTTTACTATGTGTATTTTGTTACTATGTTTACATTGTTTACTATGTATACTTTGGTACTATGTTTACATAGTTTACTATGTGTACTTTGGTACTATGTTTACATTGTTTACTAGGTGTACTTTGTTACTATGTTTACAATGTTTACTATGGGTTCTTTGTTACTATGTTTACTATGTGTACTTTGGTACTATGTTTACATTGTTTACTATGTGTACTTTGGTACTATGTTTACATTGTTTACTATTTGTACTTTGTTACTATGTTTACAATGTTTACTATGTGTACTTTGTTACTATGTTTACAATGTTTACTATGTGTACTTTGGTACTATGTTTACATTGTTTACTATGTGTACTTTGGTACTATGTTTACATTGTTTACTATGTGTACTTTGGTATTTTGTTTACATTGTTTACTATGTGTACTTTGGTACTATGTTTACATTGTTTACTATGTGTACTTTGTTACTATGTTTACGATGTTTACTATGTGTACTTTGTTACTATGTTTACAATGTTTACTATGTGTACTTTGTTCTTGTATTTGTGAAAATCAGCATTACACGATTAGTCAGATTTTGGAGGCAGAGGGAATATGCTTCATGAATGTTGAATGTACATATCCCGAATTCAATATTAAATGTACAATACCACCATACGTGTATGGGCGAGTGGGTGGGTCAATACCACCATACGTGTATGAGTGGGTGGATGGGTTAATACCACAATATGTGTATGAGCGGGTGGATGGGTCAATACCACCATACGTGTATGAGTGGGTGGATGGGTCAATACCACTATATGTGTATGAGCGGGTGGATGGGTCAATACCACCATACGTGTATGGGTGGGTGGGTGGGTCAATACCACCATACCTGTATGAGCGGGTGGGTTGGTCAATAACACCATATGTGTATGGGCGTGGGTGGGTCAATACCACCATACGTGTATGAGCGGGTGGATAGGTCAATACCACCATATGTGTATGAGCGGGTGGGTTGGTCAATAACACCATATGTGTATGGGTGGGTGGGTGGGTCAATACCTCCATACGTGTATGGGGGGGGGGTCGATACCACCATACGTGTATGGGCGGGTGGATGGGTCAATACCAGTAGTGTGATCTATTTCATATCTTTGCTGTTACAACCCATCGTTTTGTAGTCAAAATAAAAAAAGTTATAATGCGTTATGATAAATTTAATGATTTGATCATTTTTTGATCATTTAATTATTGATAAAAGTTAATGTTATGATAAATTAAACTGTGTATTATATGTGCATGTAAAGTACTCTTTGAAAAGATTTAACTTTGAATAAGCAACGTGATTATTAATTTTATTATATCTGATAAATCATTTTCCATTAATACCTCAAATTATTATGAATATTACTATAAAACTCAGATCGTTTATACTTAATAGGTTTCGTAAATTTACAACTGATTTTTGGTTTTTATCTTTCACAATTATTAGTGATTGTGTTTTCCTATTTTAATGAAATATTGAAAGTGTACAGCAAATATAATGTTTATAAATTATCTTAATACTTTTCCACTAAAAACTTTGAATGAGAAAATGCACCAATAAAGTAATTAAAATGAAATATAGTGAGAAGTATTGGAAATACTTTACATTTCAGTTACAATTATATTTCTGGAAGTTAAATCTCTAGTCAGATATTGTGGTGTATTTTACAAACAAGAATGCTTTAATAAGTGGAATCTTTGTTACGGATTCAACATTGTTGGTATTCCTTTTTACTGTTAGGTTTATACCTAATTATTTCTATACATAGGTTTATACCTGATAATTACTATTCATAGGTTTATACCTGATTATTACTATACATAGGTGTATACCTGATTATTACTATATATAGGTTTATACCTGATTAATACTATACATAGGTTTATACCTGATTATTACTATAAATAGGTTTATACCTGATTATTACTATACATAGGTTTATACCTGATTAATACTATACATAGGTTTATACCTGATTATTACTATACATAGGTTTATACCTGATTATTACTATACATAGGTTTATACCTGATTATTACTATACATAGGTTTATACCTGATTATTACTATACATAGGTTTATACCTGATTAATACTATACATAGGTTTATACCTGATTATTACTATACATAGGTTTATACCTGATTATTACTATACATAGGTTTATACCTGATTAATACTATACATATGTTTATACCTGATTAATACTATACATAGGTTTATACCTGATTATTACTATACATAGGTTTATACCTGATTAATACTATACATAGGTTTATACCTGATTAATATTATACATAGGTTTATACCTGATTAATACTATACATAGGTTTATACCTGATTATTACTATA
Organism: Stictocephala bisonia; assembly: GCA_035578905.1. Classification (NCBI taxonomy): domain Eukaryota; kingdom Metazoa; phylum Arthropoda; class Insecta; order Hemiptera; family Membracidae; genus Stictocephala; species Stictocephala bisonia. The sequence continues at coordinate 92,026 of JAQJVL010001374.1, read as the reverse complement.
TATAGGTTTATACCTGATTATTACTATACATAGGTTTTTACCTGATTATTAATATACATAGGTTTATACCTGATTAATACTATACATAGGTTTATACCTGATTATTACTATACATAGGTTTATACCTGATTAATACTATACATAGGTTTATACCTGATTATTACTATACATAGGTTTATACCTGATTATTTCTATACATAGGTTTGTACCTGATTATTACTATACATAGGTTTATACCTGATTATTACTATACATAGGTTTATACCTGATTATTTCTATACATAGGTTTGTACCTGATTATTACTATAAATAGGTTTATACCTAATTATTGCTATACATAGGTTTATACCTAATTATTACTATACATAGGTTTATACCTGATTATTTCTATACATAGGTTTGTACCTGATTATTACTATAAATAGGTTTATACCTAATTATTACTATACATAGGTTTATACCTAATTATTACTATACATAGGTTTATACCTAATTATTACTATACATAGGTTTATACCTGATTATTTCTATACATAGGTTTATACCTGATTATTACTATACATAGGTTTATACCTGATTATTTCTATACATAGGTTTGTACCTGATTATTACTATAAATAGGTTTATACCTAATTATTACTATACATAGGTTTATACCTAATTATTACTGTACATAGGTTTATACCTGATTATTACTATACATAGGTTTATACCTGATTATTACTATACATAGGTTTATACCTGATTATTACTATACATAGGTTTATACCTAATTATTACTATACTGTACATAGGTTTATACCTAATTATTATTGTTCTAAACCATAAAAACATATTAAAATGTTCAAACTAAATTTTCAATAATAATACTACTGTAAATTTTAGTTTCAATTAGTTCTAAAACCTCTTAAAACAATTATTTCAAGAATTTCCGAACCTACATCTAAACAAATATTAAGTAATGCTGTATTATAATTATACAAAGTTTAGAGCAATCATTAGTTGTTTTAAGTAATTAATTACGCAAATCAGCACTGGCAGTGCAGTGTTGAAACCCAGCTACTTGGGGACACTGTGTTCTGGAGCTTTTAGGTGATAGGCTCTATATTCGCTCCTTTTCATACGCACACGTCATTCACTCAACGATTGCCATCGACGTTGACACTACTAGAGAAGTCTGTGGTAGTCATGGTCCGGATGTTGTCTGGTGAAGGATACTGCGTATCAAGCCTGCCAATTAGTTCAAAGTCAGACTAATACTTCGTGTTTCGGATTCCACGTAAAGCTTAAGGTCCCTTAGTTCTTCTAACTATAGTGTTATCAATGAATTGATGATATTTCTGTGTTAAGACGAAGCAAATGTCATTAATTCACTCAACTATTAATTCTTATTTACCTTAAATATGCACAAGCTGAGTCACCTTCTCAAATTTAAGTCATAATCAGAATCATAGTAAAAAATAAATTGTAAAAATTATCGGGATCATGTATCTAATATTTGTGAACACCGAATATGCTAAATATTTTAAAATGTAGTAGGGAAGAGAAGATACAACTGTAGTTAATATATAGATATGTTTTAAACCCTCACTATGAATTATACTTTTTGTTGTTTTAATCACCCAAATATTATTCATCATAGTATAGAACCTGTAAGTAAATTTTTATGCCAGTTCGTATAAATTTGTAATGACAATTTACATGGTTTTTTGGAGCGTAATAAGTTTTGGTCCAAACGATAATGTTATCCTTTTGATTAATGTTATCAACATTAAACTCTCTTTTATGTAAGAAAATTATATTTTATATCTCTATTAGTGTCTGTTCTTTACTATATTGCTCAGCCCATAGTATATCGAATAGCTAAATAAGTAATCAGGATCAATTTAAACTTGCTTTACTTGTTTACAACCATTTTGTTTTAACTTAAAACCCATAATTTTGTATTCTTTCCAAACATATTTAGCCTATGTGTTTCTTTACTTTAAACGTTTTTCACGTTGAGTACAGATCTGAAAACAATTTAATGTTAATCATATTGTTAATGCAATTAGTGCTTACGCAAATCATAAAATATACGTCACATTATATTTTGTGTTAAGTAATGAAGCTGCATTATTATTCTATATAATGAATAACAAATACAGTTTATTATTTCAATTTTTCACTTTCATTTCGACCGGTTACCTAAGCTAAAGAACTGTGTTTTTTATCATTTTTAAAAATAATAATATACTTCTCAGGAGGTACCTTAATAAATTTCCCACATAAATTATTACAAATAATAGGGATTCATGTTCTTAAAACATTATATTTTTTCAACTCTGTATTACTAATTAATGTCCCATTGTAAATTTAATACATTATAGATTTTAACTATTTGGTTTTTGTGGTTGGTTAAAAACATTTATATACATTTGATAGATCTTTATGTATATCCATAGTCAAATTTTTACGATTTATTTTCTTTTAGTGTATTGCACGGTACTTCCCGATAGCTACATAATCAGAGTGAATAACTATCCATTAATACATAAAATAATTTATGTACTGGACAAGGTTTTAATATGGACACAGATGTTTAATTCAGATTGTAACTGTGATAAATACATACATTTGTAAATTAAAAACTACACTATATATTCATCGCATGGTTTGTTGTAAGCTACCGTTTTTTTCAAGTTTAAAAGCTGTGATATATGTTTCAATCAGGATCCAAAAGTCATGTTAATATTATCATGTCATTAATAACAATAAAAACATGTAAGGTGATCTCCTGTCACAAAATTAAGTTATGACTTATAAGTCTAATCCGGCAAGCCATTTAAGACCTCTTACTGATTCTATTTATGCTGGCTAATTCCTACGTAAAAGAGGGTTAAATACAGTCGTGGCTAAAAATCCTGGACTTGAAGACTTATTAGTAATGATCACCTTTTCTGTACTGGTTCACCTCCATACTTCATCTGAAAAAGTTCCCCCACATATTTATAGTCTAATGGGAACGGGCAGAGTAAGAAGGAGATCGGCCTTTTATTAACAGAAGGCTACCCAATGAGTTGTACAGCCTCTTTTATTTAATGGATGGTTATCAAATACGTCAGTATGTAGAAATTTCCATGATATTATATTTTTAATATGAATAAATTTATCTTAATGAAAAATAACATCAATTTAAATCTCCCTCACTTAGAAGATAGACAACACTTTGTAATTGCCACTTTGAAATTGAAAATAATACAAATTATGTAAAGAAACAGGAAACTAACAATTTATATTTAATATATTTACTCTAAATGTTAAATGCAACCAAACAGATGAATAGAGAATTTAAAAAAATTTACACGTTGTTTATGAATAAAATTAAAACTATAAAGTGATGTCCTATCACAAAGTTATATCAAATCTATCAATTCATTTAAGACCTGCCTCTCTGATTCTACGAGGTTTATGCTTCCTAATCCCTCAGTTAAAGAGCGCAAGGAGCACTCTGTAACTATGTGATCAATTGTTTGAATAGACTTACTGTCAATTCCCATTCAAGTTCCAGTAATTGCTAGAGTTTATTATTCCAGTATAATAAGGTTTGACTAGAGGTTTTGAATATATTATATGCTTCATAAAATACAACAATTTAATAAACTGAAATCATATAACCAACTGTAAATATAGTGAGTAATGTTGTTATCAGGAATTAAACACTCTATTAATTAAATGAGTAACTATTATGAATGCAAGTAATATGCTATGTGGCAAATAGACGCCCGTGCTAGAATACTTACAGCTACAAATGTAAGCTTAGTGAGTCAAATGCGCACTCAGCACTTTAGGACCTTGGTTTTGAGTTACTGCCATGCACTCACTTACCACTCAGATGTGTCGCTGACATTAAATTATAGGTCTAGAGAACATGAATGTACATTTATTGTTTCGTTCAGGTTTTATGTTGTATACATTATAGTTTAACATTATTAATACTATATGTTATTTCTGACATAATATAAATATAATTTACCAGGTGATGTTATTCATGACGAGTTTAATAAAGTATTATGTTGTATAAGTAGGTTTGAACACTGTTCATTGTTACTAGCCGATTCTCTTTAGCCTAAACTCATTGGTACAATAGTAGTTTTCATCACTAGGAGGAAAATTTGTACTTTTTGGAGCGCAATCGTATTTTACAAAGAGGCACAGCCGAGTTTTTAAAAAGATTAAGCACCAAAAATCCATTTATGCTTCGAGTGATTAACAACGTTTTTTACCATACGAAAAAAACGTGATTATTACACACTTAACAGTTAAAGTATTTTACAATAAAGTTGTTTTTATGTTAAATATTACAACATAATTTACAATGTTAACACGTATGTTATTTACAAACAATATATTTCTGCTACCGAGTGATGCGCAACGCTCCAATCCAGTTGAAATGAAATTACAGTGTTATTTATGTACATAATTTTTTATTTATTTAAGTTAAAACATAGACGAAAACAAAGACAATAGTTCAAATGAGTCATATGTAATCTAAATACATATTTTACACGTGAAGTTGATATGTATTCTTCAATTAGTATTTTTATTTGTATTTATATTTTATAGTATTGTACAATTAGACTTAATTGGTAGCAATCCTTTCGTCAACTTTCTAGATTCTCCCAAAATAAAATCTGTAATAACTTCTTCCATCATGATATGTTTACGTAAACTATCTAATTTAATTAAAGTAAATACAACTGAATGGAACAATAACAATGTTTGAGGTTAGCACAAAAATAAATTAAAACAGCTGTATTTCGTTCAGAATGATAAAAATCTGTTTTTAAATGTAGTCATGAAGGTTTATTTTATAAATGTATTTCTTAATTTACTATTGCTGTTCTAATCTAGTATCAGACACTTTAAAAACTTTAATTTTCCAGTATGAATGTTAAGTCAAATAGACATATAACTTTGTAATAAGTATGTCAATAACATTATACTCGTATTTCTATAAGTGTAAATAGTAAAAAGACAAAAGATAATAAAACAAGATGCATTATGTCATTGTGTAAATTAGATCCAATTGAGTAATTTTTTTGCTATAGTCGAAGTTTTATAGTAAGTAAAGACAAATTTAACTGTAAAAAATCTCTTCAATGTCAGATTATAATTTAAGCATATAATTTACTAAAACATGGCTTTTGATTGCTTAATACTAATGAAAAGGCTATACTATTGTTATATTTTTTATTTTTTTAAAATACATATTGCTAAAATAAATAATAAATAGGGGGAGTATAGGGTCGTGTCGTAATAGGGGTTGGAAGGGAGTTTCACAGTGACAAAGTTAGAAATTTACTGTCTCTAAAACTACCACACTGGTTCTGAATCCTTGATGTCCTGCGACACACGAGTGTTGTACAGGAATACCTTTTTATTTTGGAATGCTTTAATTGTTTGTTTTAGTCAAATCTATATTATGTTTATCAATGACAAATATTTAAAAATAGTAATAAGTATTTTCTGGTACGCAATTCAGAATTGTTTACGGTTTGTTTCATTAAATATTTAATTTAAATTATAAAAATCAAATAGAGTTAAATGATTAAAAAAATAGAAGTAAAAAAACCTAAGTTTGCATTCTATTGCATTCTATCTAAGTTGCATTCTATTCTATCTATTATTTGCACCAGCTGGCATATTATTTACGATATCTAAGCGTTATAAACTGTTTGAATATATACCAAAGGATTTCATACGTTGTGATAAAAAACATCATCAGTTTGAGAAACAATGCATCTTTCATTCACAGTAAAACACACTCGGATAGACAATCATTTATGGATGTAAGAGATTATCTATAGATATAATGATACAAAAATTAACTGTATTAAAAAAATAGATAAATAAAGTACACATCTGATTAAATAATTATCTTTCAGTACTATACCATTTGTTTCAAATGTTAAGATTATTTAAACTGGAAGTTTGCCAAATATACATTATTTCCATGTGTGTAATTTAAATTTAATATTGAAAAAAGGCTAATTTAAAGGATATCTTTTAATTTGTCTCAACATTGTAAACAGTATATTTCTGCTAGGCAATATAAAACACTGTAAATGAGCGAACCTGTTGATAGTAGTAAACGGAAAAACTGATGAGTTGAAATTGGTAAACCTAACATTTGGTGAGTGTCATAATATTTTAATCAAAGCCTTGCATAAAAAGCGTTAAAGTCTACAAATATTTCCTTTAGTATTATTTATAAAAATTGTGCAGATGTCAAAGCTACATTCTCAGACGTTAGAGTATAGGTAAAAATATTTGTTTTTCGTTTGTGATTTAACTACTAACAATTAGTGCTTAAATTCAATAAGTAGTTATTTATAACGGGTACTAACATGTTATAATACACGTAAACTGCTATACATTCTTAGGGCTTCAGTTTAACAGAAAATTAAATTTGAAGTAAATAATTATTTAAATGATTAAACTGTTGTTTTTAATAACAGTAAAAAGATTTTTAAATCATCATATTTTTAAATATACCGAAATATAAACAGCCTTCATCCAAAGTTATTTTGTCCGTAAGTAATGTTTATTAATATTCAGGGAGTGATCCAGGGATGTATTTTAGGATGTAACTGTTTTCAATGATGAAAGTACAATACGAGATGAAGGTATATTTTAGGGAAAGTCACATCTGCATAGTGTTATAAGGGCTTCAATATCTTCTTCTTCATAATTTACTCTTAAATATTCCCAAATAAAATATGTATGAGAATCTCAATGTCTGCTGAATACATTACCACAGTAAGTGAACGGATGGGTTGGTGAACTATTGTTACTGTACGTGAATTGTTATGTGAGTGGGCCATTGTTGTGTGATGGACCATTACCACCTAACTGGTATTGGAGGGTGTGGAGACGTGTGTATCCTTCATACCGTCTGTCATTAACACTTATGCTACATGAAAGAAGACTACTATATTTTAGGAAAATTTATCGCTATTCAATTCGTCTATAATAAAGCTATATATAATTTTTAATGTTAGAACTCCCGTACCCACAGTTTATAAATCGAACATATTCTTATTTGAAGTGTTTTTTTCTTAAAGCTATTTATTTGTAAAAAGTTTCACTAATGTTAAAATATCATTTTTAAGATATTCTAATGATTCTACTATTTATTGATTTGAAAGATTAACTTTTTAAAACACTTATGATGGATTATGTGTGACAAACATTACCATTTTTAATAAGTAATAAATATCAAATTTATCATATTTTAAAGATTAGACCTACACTACTGCTTTCAAGAAACGTCGATAACTTTTTTATTTAAATTTTGTGTCTACTTCTAATCAATCTACTGATAAATACGACAAAATACTGAAAGCCGTGTTTTCCCAAACATATCGCGTTCCCCGAAGCCTAAGGAGTAAGCGCATCTGAAAGCCAAACGGGGTTTTCACTGTTATATATTACGTATCCATTCCGGAGGATGGAAGTGTCGGATATACTGCACTTTACTGAAAATTTATGTTCCGAGAGCTTTTCTTTTTCGGAGTAATTGGTGAATATTTGGGGTTATGGTATAAATTAGGGTATTTAATAACTTATCCAGTGCGTTGTAAAACATAGGTTGGATATAATAGGATAGGTAACATCTAAAAAAATGCAGATCAAAATTTATAATATATTTCTTGACTCTATTTAGACCAGTAAATTGTTGTATAAGTTTTATGTTTAATATACATTTGTTGAACCAATAAAAAAATAATAATAAAAATAGTAAATCATTAGATAAATGTACGACAATTACATATTTTTTTATTTTGCTCTTCGGTATTAAACTTATTATTTTTTCAATTTCATTTATATCTACTTTATAATGTCACAGAACACATATTTGTTACAATAAAAGTTGATCTTAACATAAATTGATTTATTTCATTAACTCTTTATTTTGTTATTATATTGCTATATATCTATTAGTATATTTAATTTATTTATATAATACTCTGTCTTGATAAAATGCTTCCAAGACAAGTTTTTATCTCTATATTATAATTTAGTATTTGTAATATATTAAATTGTGTTATCATATAAGCTAAATTTTTCAATCAATTTGGTTTACTAATGAATTGGAATACTAATGATGAATGAATATTGTCCCTTGCAGGTTGTTTGTTTTGGAAAAGTTAAATACTCTACGTCTACATGTAACAAACTTTGTATAGAATCATGGCATGATTTTAACAACACCAAATGTTGGACTTCAAGTTGTTTCTAATCACGAAGCTTGGTAAAGTATAAGTTATATACAAATAGGTAAAACAGTTATATTAACTACGCATAAAAAACTGTATTATCTTATTTAACACAGTTCAAATTAATTTAGTCTCATGACTAAATAAATTATTATAACAAATAATAGTCTAAAAATAATAGTCTAAAAAAAATGTATTATTTTTAAATAACTCTACTCTAATAAATGATTTTTTTCACTATGAAAGTTCATAAAATATCGGTTGAAAAAAGTAAAACATAGAATTTTAGTTTTCTTTACAACGAACTAAATTAAGTATTTTGGGGCAAAATATGTTGTACAAAGTCATATCAACGTTAATAGTTAACTTAAACTTAATTTACATTAAGGCATTTATTCATAGGATGATATATAAATAGCTGATTAGCCCAACAAAGCATTGCGTAATAGTTGCATTGTTTGTCAGATAAAAAGTACTTTAAAAGGGTAATAAATAGAACTGTCGCAAGAGCTTTCATTATGTATGCTTCTACCCAGAGCCCAGATGTTTTTCACAGCTTCTGTTGCATATTCGAAGGCGTAAGTAACATTTAAATTACTTTTGCTGGAGGGAAAATCATGTTATTTCCTTACACATCCTCTATGTTTAGTATTATTCATCAATAGAACAGACAATTTTTAAAACTTACGTGTTTTGTGTACAATAAATCAGTTATATTGGTCGTGTTTGCATAAATAAATTCATATTTTCTGATGATTTACTAGGGACAGTTTCGGGGATTAAAGTTTAAGAAAATTTAAAACAATTTAAAAAACTGTAGGAATATATGATAAGTTTTATTAAATAATTGTTATGGATTACGTAAATGTTATTAATTTTTTAATAGATAACTAAATGTCGCAACAATTTAGCTGCATCAAATTTAAATTTTACCATTTCTCTACGCATTATAATTATAATAGTTCTGAACCTTATTTTAATTTTTATATATTAAAATTCATCGTTATAAAAACTAACTTTATTCTTAGTCTGTATACATTATATTTTAAATATATAATCTAAAAATACTTTAGTTGGACGTATCTTTTCTAGTTCACCAATTTAATTAAATTTAATATTTTTTTAGTTTTACAATTTATCAGTATAATTAAGTCAAACATTTGTTATGACACTGAGGTAAGAGTAATAACTTTGTTTAAAGCAATAATTTTACTACAACATTTGAAAACCGAGGTGAAAATACAAACTGTTTGGTACAGATGGAACTCACATGAGTCCTTGAGTTAATGATGGAGTAAAAGTCACGTGACTCTCGTTATATGCTTGCCCTTCTGTCAATGACTTCATTCATTCACGTAGTACAACTAGAAACATTAATTATTGTAATAATGAGGTATGCCGAAATATTTGATATAAAGTGGTACAGTAAACGGACAATATTCTAAGTCTACATTTAATAAAAACTACACTTTTTGAATCAGTAGGCTGTAAGCTGACAGTGTCCTTAAAAAAAGTTTCAGTCCACTTCATAAAGTATTATGTACAGAAGAGACAAAATTTGAACTAAACAAAATACTGAGCCATATTGAATGAATTATCCCTGATTAAAGTTAGAAGCCTGTGTTTGTTGTAAAGTTAGAAGCCTGTGTTTGTAGTAAAGCTAGAAGCCTGTGTTTGTTGTAAAGTTAGAAGCCTGTGTTTGTAGTAAAGTTAGAAGCCTGTATTTGTAGTAAAGTTAGAAGCCTGTGTTTGTAGTGAAGCCGGTGTTTGTAGTAAAGCTAGAAGCCTGTGTTTGTAGTAAAGCCTGACTGTTTTAGAGTTAAACTATGTAAAACTTATCATGACTAGAATAGAGATAAAATTATTTGTTTAAATATCTATCTAACATCAAGGCATACTTATACATAATACGTGAATCCGTTTTTTGTCAACGCAACTCCTCCTTTATTTCTTAACCGATTGAAACGATCGAGGTGTCAACAGATTTGCCTTTGTTTACAGTTGAGTAATAAGGTCTAAATTATTCGCAACGTTCATCCTGAAGGGCATGGGAAGCCCACAAATTTCGTTTTTCGACCATAAGAATAACATGGAGAGAGATTTATAAGAATTGAAAAGTAACGGCTGTTCAAATGTAAATAATAATTTACAAAAAGTTTTAACGCCTGTTTAAATGTAAATATTGGTGTTTTTAATATTTATGAGGTTAGATCTTTCATAATGTTAAACCAGGAAAGGTTGTAGGTATAATGAAAATTTATGGCAAAATAACATGGAAAATCTGATGTGATTCTCCATGTTATTTTGTGTATCTAATTAATCTTGACCTTTTAAACAAAAGCAAATGAAATAAACACGTTTGAAATAGACAGAGTAATATCATTGATTGTTAATAATAGGCCTAATAAATAGGTAGCAAGGCAATTATTGTGAGTGAGATACTGTAAATAAATTTAATATAATGATTTTACGTTATACAGTTAACCTACTATTATTTGTAGTCAAGAGTTACTAGATTAGGCCGAAGACCGAAGTGTAACGAGCGCAGCGAGTGACGGGATTGGCACGCTTAGCGTGCAGGGGTTTCCCCTAGTTATTATTAATTTTCATCAAATCGACAAAAAAAATGTTTATAACAAAAGATGAAAAGATTGTAGCAACAATAAGTAACTTTACAGAATTATACATACAGATGTAATGCAGAATATCTATTGAATTTATTGGGAAAAAAGATAGAAATATGTGGATAGCTAATATATAGCAGGGCTGAGATAGTGTGATAGGGAGAGAGAGAGGGAGGGGGGAAGAGAAGGAGAGAAAAAGTGAGACAGAAAGATAGAGGAAGAGAGTGAAAGGAAGATCGAGAGATAGAGAAGAAGAGAGAGAGAAAGAAAGTTTTTAAAAACCATTCCTTAAAAAGGAGGTATTTATTATTTTAGCATATATCAGTTGTCAAAAAATTAATAAAATACAAATTTATGTTTTACTATTTTAAAAATATATGTGTACAATTTAAAATTACAAACATGATGCAAAAACCAAGTGGATAGTAATATATTTTTTTATTTTTTCTATGTGTTGAGGCTATAATTATTTAGGGGCCTTAACATCCAGTTTTAAAGATTTCAATATTTATGACCTTACAATTGTAAAATACAACCCAAGCAGAAAAAATAATCTCCTCTCAAAACCATATTTCCCAACCGTCAACAAGAATGTGATTGAAAAACTAATTGAACTCAAACAATCTGAACGTTTGTGCACGTTTCCAGCTGTTTCGACATTCTGTACACATCGGTATCATATGAATCTTATTGAAGTAATATGAAGTTATGTGTTTGGATCGTTATCTAACAAGGCAGGATGTACTATTTTAGTTATATAATTTTCGTCAAATTTTAAAACGTTATAACCAGAACTAAAATAACGTATATAAGTGTTGTGGTACTGTAAGTAACTGTACAGAAGGTATTTACTGATGTGATTCTTCATGTCAATCAAAATAATGGAGAAAACGAAAAAGATGGACAGATGGAAGAGAGATGTGGGTAGGGGGGAGTGAGCAGGAGAGAGAGAGAGAGAGAGAGAGAGAGAGAGAGAGAGAGAGAGAGAGAGAGAGAGAGAGAGAGAGAGAGAGAGAGAGAGAGAGAGAGAGAGAGAGAGAGAGAGAGAGAGAGAGAGAGAGAGAGAGGGTGGGGATCAGAGACAGGGGCTGACCTTGTAAACGAACTAATCCTAATTGTAAGACTTATTGATTGTTTCGTAAGATAAGTTTAAGATTTTAGGCGAAATATGGTACATCGATTCTTTGGAATACCCTAAAAACGTAAAACAGAATGATGAATTACAGAAGTATAGTGATGGGGGGGGGGGGGGTTGAGAGAGAGCTGACCTTACCTCCGTTAACTATCAAGTAAACATTGTTCGTAATAATACATGTAGAAATGATCATCTATTTATTTGTAATATATTATAAATAAAATAAAAACATCTACTTAAGTCTCACCTGAATTACCTGTTGTTTATTTATCAAGAATAAGGGGTGAACAATTTAGAGTTCCAATAGTATTGTATTGCCTATTGTCAATGATACCTTGACACTGTTTAGGCATCAAGAGTTGTTACATACCTTTAACATCAAGTTAATACTAACGATTAGCTAGAAAAACTAATATCAAATACTAAATGTTTTACTGTTCAGGTTTTACAATTTATAAGGCCAATTGTCATGAATTTTATTTTTTTATAGAGGTTAAGGATTCAAATATTTTGGTGAACTTTGCCTTAAATACTGGAAAACGTGATTGCCGAAATAATTATTACAACTTTCAATACTATCTTCAACTTTATTTTCCCTTTCGTTTAACAAAGATAATTTAAACATTCATCTCATACGGGCTTAAATAACTTCAGACTGATTTCAAGAAACATAAAAAGGACATGAAAGCTTGAAATTTGTTGGTTGAACAGGAAACCATATTAAAAAGAACAATTTTATTATATTCATTCTAATATAATAAAATTATGAAAAATGCCTGGATGAGGTTACAAAATATTCAGTATAGATGAGCTAAGAATCTTTTAGACTCTAAAAATATTTTACTAATAATTAAACCATCGTGACCCTAAATATCTAAAGACAATGTTTATTCAGCTCCAAACAAACACAATTCCAGCTCCCACAATTTAGTGTAATCGCCTTACACTAATTGGAAACTGTTGACTTTTCTTGTCTTCACCACAAATCCTTGAGCTTTGAGTTTACTGTTAGCCTAAAAGGATGTTTTATATTGTGTACAAATTTTGTTTTTGTAAATTCATATATAATTGTTCTCTGTAATATGTGTTTATATTTCTTCATACATTATGTTTCTTAAACGCTTTCTTCAGTTTTAAGAGGTATATGATTTTTTGAAAAAGAACTTGTAACAGTTTTAAATTAAAATTTGTATGGATTTTTTTACTTTCAGTATGCTGATACTAGATTAAATTAAACATTTGAAAATGTCCTATTCGATATGTTAAATAGGTAGGTTAACTTGTTATTGGTTTAATATATTTTCAACTAAAGAGGTAACACTTTAGAGGTAGTACTTTTAATCTGTTTTTGAGAATCACTTAAGTTAAATAATTATATAAAAACTTAAGAAATAGTGTTATATAAATATGCGTACACTGTATATATATACACTAATAAAAGTTATTCAATACAAGTGAGGAATTTTTTTTGCAGAATCGATCTTAAGAGTCAACTCTTACTAGTATGTATACGCAGAATAATTATGAATATACTTTATAATTAAAAAAAAAAATTGAATGTGTAATTTATGTAAGAAAATCTATAGAAATCCTTGTCATACTTTGTAGCGACTATAAACTGGTAAATTATTCTTACTGCATGACCAGTGCACAGTAAAATAGTGAAAGTGGTAGTGATTGCAGTCAGCTGTAGATAGTATTATGTTATAGTCAAGCCTCAATATTTGGCCTGTCATTCTCTAAGGTACCAGTGGAAGTTAGGGTGGTTTGAGTTGTGGATATCTTTGGCCACTGTAGAGGAGACTATAGGATTTTTCAAACTCAATTATGGACTGTCATTATTCAAGCTACCAGTAAAAACTAGAAAGGTGTGAGCTGTGGAGATTTCTAGCAGCTGTACAAAGGATTATGCTGTTTCCGAACTATGGCTTGTCATTCCTCAAGGTTCCAGTCCCAGCTAGTATGGTGTGAGTTGTGGTAATAGCTGGCAGCTGTAAAGAAGACTTTGGTATCTCCCAGCCTGAAGTTATGGCCTGTCATTCCTCACGGTCATATTGCAGGCTAGTATGGTGGGAGCTGTGTTGATTGCTGGCAGCTGCAGAGGAGACTGCGCTATTTCCCGCCGGAAGTTATGGCCTGTCATTCCTCAAAGTCCCAGTCCAAGCTAGTATGGTGTAAGCTGTGGTGATTGCTGGCAGCTGCAGAGAAGACTGCGCTATTTCCCAGCCTGAAGATATGGGCTGTCATTCCTCAAGGTCCCAATGCAAGGAAGTATGGTGTGAGCTGTGGTGATTGCTGGCAGCTGTAGTGGAGACTGCGCTATTTCCCAGCCTGAAGTTATAGGCTGTCATTCCTCAAGGTCCCATTGCAAGGTAGTATGGTGTGAGCTGTGGTGATTTCTGGCAGCTGTAAAGGAGACTGCGCTATTTCCCAGCTTAAAGTTATGGGCTGTCATTCCTCAGTGTCTCAGTCCAAGCTAGTATGGTGTGAGCTGTGGTGATTGCTGGCAGCTGTAAAGGAGACTGTGCTATTTCCCAGCCTAAAGTTATGGGCTGTCATTCCTCAATGTCCCAGTCCAAACTAGTATGGTGTGAGGTGTGGTGATTGCTGGCAGCTGCAGAGGAGACTGCGCCTTTTCCCAGCCCGAAGTTATGGGCTGTCATTCCTCAAGGTCCCAATGCAAGGTAGTATGGTATGAGCTGTGGTGATTGCTGGTAGCTGTAATGGAGACTGCGCTATTTCGAAGCCTGAAGTTATGGGCTGTCATTCCTCAAGGTCCCAGTCCAAGCTAGTATGGAGTGAGCTGTGGTGATTGTTGGAAGCTGCAGAGGAGACTGCGCTATTTTCCAGCCTGAAGTTATGGGCTGTCATTCCTCAAGGTCCCAGTCCAAGCTAGTATGGTGTGAGCTGTGGCAATTGCTGGCAGCTGTATAGGAGACTGCGCTATATTCCAGCCTGAAGGTATAGCCTGTCATTTCTCAAGGTCCCATTGCAAGCTAGTATGGTGTGAGCTGTGGTGATTGCTCCAGCTGTAAAGGACACTGTGCTATTTCCCAGCCGGAAGTTATGGCCTGACATTCCTCAAGGTTCCATTGCAAGGTAGTATGGTGTGAGCTGTGGTGATTGCTAGCAGCTGTAAAGGAGACTGCGCTATTTCCCAGCCTGAAGTTATGGGCTGTCATTCCTCAAGGTCCCAGTGCAAGCTAGTATTGTGTGATCTGTGGTGATTGCTGGCAGCTGCAGAGGAGACTGCGCTATTTCCCAGCCTGAAGCTATGGCCTGTCATTCCTCAAGGTCCCATTGCAAGCTAGTATGGTGTGAGCTGGGGTGATTGCTCCAGCTGTAAAGGAGACTTTGCTATTTCCCAGCCAGAAGTTATGGCCTGTCATTCCTCACGGTCCCAGTGCAAGCTAGTATGGTGTGAACTGTGGTGATTACTGGTAGTTGTAGAGGAGAATGCGCTATTTCCCAGCCTGAAGTTATGGCCTGTAATTCCTCACGGTCCCAGTGCAAGCTAGTATGGTGTGAACTGTGGTGATTGCTGGCAGCTTTAAAGGAGACTGCGCTATTTCCCAGCCTGAAGTTATGGCCTATCATTCCTCACGGTCCCAGTGCAAGCTAGAATGGTGTGAACTGTGGTGATAGTTGGTGGCAGCTGTAGAGGAGACTGCGCTATTTCCCAGCCGGAAGTTATGGCCTGTCATTCCTCACGGTCCCAGTGCAAGCTAGTATGGTGTGAGCTGTGGTGATTGCTGGCAGGCGTAGAGGAGATTGTGCTATTTCCCAGCCGGAAGTTATGGCCTGTCTTTCCTCAAGGTACCACGGAAGTAGTTAAGTTGTAAACACCAAGATGTTTGCTTACTCTTGCAGTTTAGATCTGATAGAAAACATAATTATTGGTTAACCTCAATGATAATAGGTAATGAATTTAATACAAACAAACTAAACATTACACAACACAAATATCTTAAAATATCAGTAAAATATATGTAATAAATTGTATGATCGATTTTGATGAACGACGTTTCTCTAAAGGTTTTAATAATAATACATGCGTAAGAGTAATTATGTTTCTTTGCATATACACAATAATAACCGCAATGCGCCTATCCAAGTGAAGTACAGGTAAATACAAACTATTCGATTATTTGTATGCAGTTATCAATTATATTCTTACCTATAAAAGAAACACCCCGTCAATTGATGAATGTTTTTTATTAGTTGTTTTTCTGATTATAACAACATAATACATGATTGACCGTTGTAATTGTAACTACTGTACCTGTTAAACACGGTATCCTGGAACTCGCCTCAAAATATTTGCCACAGATTTCTGATATCAATCAAAGAAGAATATTATAATAAATATACATTTTAATTATATGTATGAAAAGACAATTAAAAAGTAATATGATCACGTTAAGGGTCCAGATATTGTAGTTTACTTCGTATCATTTTGTTTACATATTACTGAAATATCAATATTACACTTTGGAACCAGCTAATTAAGAAACAAATCATCGAGCTATAAAATGACTGGAAGATGAAATAATTTAAATACTAAACACACGGCTGTGTTATTACTGAATATACACAATTATTATATTTTAACAAATAAATGGTAATACCTATTCATTATTTACGGGTTGTGGGTGTTATAAGCAATTGTTTAAGACAGTTATTTGTGATTAATTCTTATTCTAATTTTAATAATTAAGGTAACAACCTTTTGGAACGGTTTTTGCTTACTCATAAACATGTATTACCAGTTAAAGCCTCAGTATGTAAAAACAATGTATATTTTCGTGTTATACATTTAAATATTTCAGTTAAAATACACATTCTATTGTTAAAAAGTTCAGCTTTTTTCATTAGATAACACGTAAAAATAACATCATAAGTATTACCAAACCAATGAACAAATGTTGAATTCTATCACCTATTAATAAAACCAAAATCTCTGTTTTTGAGGTGCCCTTAGCCTCCAACTTTTAGAACGAGTTCATAGAGATGAGTAGGATTTATATCTTTTACATTCATTCTCAAAGATTCGTCAGGGACCACCAATATTCGCCTGCTTTTTGATACCTTTCAACTAATTAACTATACAGACCGTATTTATAATAGAAACAGACTGATTATTATAATTTATTAATTTCTTGTGATTATGGGAACGTATGATGACATTTATGAATTTAAAACTAACTTGTTAAAGCCAGATCTCACTTAACTTGGGTACGTAGAATGTACATGGTTAGGCTATAACAAAAACAGTAAATTTACTTATGCCTAACATAAAATAAAATGATATTTTAAACAAAACAATATGAGTAATTTATTAATAGCATATCTTAGTTAGAATATAAAATAAATAAGCTCTCCTGTTTATTCAGGTCTGGAAATGATTTCACTACATTTAATGGAAATTTTAAATTCCATTAACATAAACGAAAGTCATATCGAATGTCAAATGTAATGGTACTGCAATTAAGTAAATAACGTATACTGTTCAATTTCAGTAAATGACATGTATTTTTTTATCTGTCACCCAGAAGCTCCAACAACGTACATTTACGACTACTATTTATCCAAAACGTAAAGTTATATAAACAATTAATTACTTCGATATTTAATAACAAACCTGAATAATAAAATGTGTACTAGTATTTAGTAAATAAATGTAATTATTATTATGATATATTGATCGATTGCTTGGTATCAAGAGATACTTAATGTAACAAATCTAGACTTTATGTGTAAGTTATGTTAAAT
Organism: Stictocephala bisonia; assembly: GCA_035578905.1. NCBI lineage: Eukaryota > Metazoa > Arthropoda > Insecta > Hemiptera > Membracidae > Stictocephala > Stictocephala bisonia. Next base: position 74,234 of record JAQJVL010001374.1, on the reverse strand, counting down.
AGTGACTACTGTTGAAAATCTCAATGATTTGAAGTTTTGAAAATATAAAAATACTCCAGAGTCATTAATTTCTATATTAGGACTAAAAAACAAATATAAAGGGTGATTTCTTAATATACCCCTCCCCCGATGTTTTTTTTTTATTATAACTTTAGAGGGATTTTTATTGTTATCTACACCAATCATTATGCTTGTACAATCATCATCTTCTGTGACATTCAAAATTTTGGAAGACATTTACGTCCAAGATTCTGTCGGAAACTTAAAAATTCGTAATGAAAACTTACGATACATCATTTATCAGTTGAATTCTCAAACACATTGATGAAGTCAAAACTGAAATGAACGGTTGATTAGTTTTCGAGAAACTCAATGGTGTAAAATGGAAGAGGAAGAGGAAGTTTTAAAATTTTTTTGGGTTTGATCCACCATCGTTTTTAGGAAATGAAAACATGTTAAATGATATGTCACACAGGAAGATTCTCACTAAAAATTTCGAAGTTGAATTTCATATCTCGGATATATTAACTACCAAAAATATTGAATGTTACAAAAGATAATGTTTGTCCATGTATAATGACTGGAGTGATTAAAACTCCCCTTAAATAAATACAAATAAGGGAGGAAGAGCATTGAAAGCCACCTTGCTTATACATTTTTATACGTTCAGCTAAATACGTGTAAGTGAGCATATAATAATAAAAACACGTTTTTTTAGTGGTTTTAAGAAGTTAGTGACAGGAAAACGTTAAATTGACGAACTATATATGTGACAAAAAGTAGTTTAAGGGTACAAGAATGTCCATCAATCATCACTGGGATGTTGGGAAAACTGTATTTTTAAGGATTGCTTGTACGTAGGATGATTGGGATCTGTTTGCAAGAGGAATGGAACACTACCATGAGAATAGTATCCATTTGGTGGATGTGGAGTATATCATGAAAAGTGCTCATATTCAATTAAAACACCCCTAAAAGCAGATTTTGACTGTACGCATACCGATATTAACTACTGAACTAAGAAACATTCTGCTTGAAGCGTAGAAAGACTACAAGGAACAACATTTCCTTTGCGTACTGGAAGTAATGACAATTAATATAAACTAAGAACATGATTGATATATTTATCGAGATATGTTATAATACAATTATTTATTGAATGCTTTTATATTTACAATATTAAATTTGTAACAATCTTTTATAAATGTTACAGCATTAAGTTTAAATACTGTGCAAATTATCATAATTCTTTTTTTTACTAAACTTTCAATTGATATTTTTAGGTTTTGGATGAACAAGACTATATTTTTCAATTTAGGCACTACATGTGGAATTTTTATTGCCTAAATATAAATAAATGATAATAAAATATTAACAAATAAGATTTATTAGGGGTACAGAAGGGCTGATCAATCAGTGGTCTAAGACGTTAGGACTGTGAGCGCGAGCTATATTTTCTTTTGTTACTGTACTGGCTGTCCCTCCCCCCATACTCCGAATTTCGAGCTCCGAATACATCAAAAAACTTCGGCGAATATGCAGATTAAATTTTCCCTTTCCTGGAATAACACGTAACCTAATTACATATAATATTGTTTTCTTTTCTATATCAAATATACTAGTTTTAAGATAACATTTCAAAAATTTTATAAGTCTCCATCTATATAAAATTAATTAATTATACATAAAAGCTTGATGTTTTAATTGTTTTCTTCTTATAGCTGAATTTTAATTTTGAATCCTATTAAATATATAATCAGGTCATCTAATCATATTAGTATTGGATCCATAAGCCATAAAAGGCTGTATTAAAAAATATTTCTCTTTTCATTTATGTGACCTTCTTAGAATAATATTTTATTCATTACTTTTAAATTGGTTTTAAGATAAGGATATATACTGGCCAAATCAAATAAAACTGTATATTTTGAAATAATGAATGTAAAAGATTATTTCAGGAAAAGACATTAGAATAAGTCGTTTTAAAAGTAGCCTAGGCTATAGCAATTCTAAATTATAAAAAGCATATTGATAAGTAATAGTTTATGGAACTAAAAAATAGCTTTAGTTATAAAAAAAAAATAATAATAAGCAAAAGTACAGGTATAAGATGCCAAGACACAGTATATGAAATTTATAATAGGAATAAAACCTGTAAGTGCAATGCCTGTATGCATATTTTAGGTGTCGTCCACTTTTAAATTACTAACAATGTTTGGTAGTAGATACTGAGTGGCAAACTAAATTGATAATGGTTGGTTTTCGAATGAGCAATTTGGTGTAATGTGTTTTGGAAATGTTTGAGTAGTTAACATACACGAGAAGCAAACATTTTACATTAATGGTGATGGTAATTTTAATGGTTAATGTAATGGTAAATTTATAACTGTATAATGTAAAGTTGTGTACATTCAATACATGTGAACAAATACATATAATTTTTAATACAGTTAATATTGCCATTTTTGTATATTAGTATTTCAGATTTAGACTCCAATGACCTAAAATTCTACATATTGCTTCCTACTTTTCATAATGTTATTTTTTTCTTGTATCTATAAATAAACAAATATGTTCACCAAATCAACACTTACGTGTACATTTTCTCCATCTTTTTACTCTCAGAGAATACGTTCAGCCCAACCTGAATCTATATAGAAATATTTAATTATTTTTAGTGAAATTATATCAATATTAAAAAATACAATTTAAAATACAGTTTATGGAATTAATGTATTTTATAGAAATAAATTATGTTCATTTTACTTTACATATGCTTGTTTGTTAACATAAAGAGTAAAGACCAATAATCCAATTAAAAGTTTAACCTTGGACCTTTGTGTTTATAATATTGTCTGATTTGCATACGTGATCACATACTCAACATATATTAATATTACATTTATGTTTAATCGTGAAATGACTCGTTAAAGAGTGGATCAAAGTCTAATTTTACTACCTTTTACTCTCTAAGCTATCAGATAACATTTATTGTTAATTAAATAAAATGTGTAATAAAATTATGAAAAGCTTCAAACCTTTTTGGCTTTAACCTTAATCCAATCTTCTGATTTAATAGTTTCAGTAAAGAGTACTTAACCCAATAATTAATTCCTAACTAATCATTATCAGTTCGTAACAAGTTCGTAAAAATTCCGATAATCCATATTTATGATAAATGCACAATAAATAATTTAATTCCTTAAACTAAATAATCAATAAGAAAAAAAATAACTAACATATTGTGTCCGTGATCACAATAAGCTAATTCATTGATATGATAATCGAAGTTATTGCATTTTTTGATTTCTCATTTCGATATTTTTTTTAACAAACTACACAACTGCTTTTTCAGTTTTCATTTCAGAATCCCACCCTACTATACCACGTGTGTGATTGGATTCCCAGGTTTAATCAAACTGTGGGGTCTAGTAAAATGAAAGATAGAAATTCCCTTTGACATTCAACATACGATCGCTGACAGGGATGACGCTTGTTGCAGCTTCACCCTACGTACGTACCTATAACACATAGTATTTCTAATTAACCAGTTCTGTGTAAAGTAAACTCCTTGTTACGGAGTGTAAATTGAAGTCAACATTTCAATTTAAGAATGTTCAAGAAAATATTTATTGATTTTTACAATATTGCAGAGGCCTACCATATATATATATATATATAAATGTACATATTAATAAGAGACTATAAAATAAAAGATATACAATGTAATAATTTTGAAATAACACTTTAAAAATATATACGTAGATATTTAAAAGTTAGTATACATTTAATTTTTAAATAAACTACTTCAATTAATACATTTTTTACTTTTTCAGATAGTTTTTTAAAAGTTTTCTTGAAGTTTATTGTGTAATTTTATTTTATTATAAATATATATCTTGATAAAATATTTAGTTTTGTTATGCTCATTTGTAAAGATTTCGTTTGTGTTGTTACTAATATCGACCAAATGTCGATGTAAGTTTGTTAGTACCAATCATCCCCTATTTAAAATTTTCATAATTCAGACTTAATAAATAAACTATCTTATAAAAGAGATAAACATTTATCAATAAACTACTTGAAACTAATAAAGAAGTAATTTAAAGGTAGTCTAGATTGTAACTGTAAAAAAAATACTTGTAAATGAATAAAGCAAAGTTATGTATTTAGTTATCGGAATATGAAGACCCAACAATGTTGTTACTTGTTAAATTAATGTGTGTATTGTATATATTACGTTTACATATGATAGAAATACACTTAATTTTATAAAAGATAATAACTATACTGATCTTGCATAGGAATCATGTTGAAAAAGTAAACTGGAAATTGAAATGTTCATGAAGGTACAAACAAAAGTCGGAGATTCAAAAGAATCTCTGTAATTTTCTGGAACTTTGCCACTTTTATAACCTTAATAAATTTCAGTGGCTAAGGGAGAGTTTTTTATGTATGACAGCTTTGTTATTAGCAGAAAGATCTTTAACACATTATATGACGAAGTATCCGTCCTACTACATAGCTAATATCAACTTTGTTTTTAGTCTTACATACTTGCAAATAACTGGGCTTTGAATAATAGTTAGTTATTTGAAGAGAAATTACTTAGTTATTGTTGACCTTCTGAATCGCATTTCTATTTTAATCAAAGTGAGTCTGTTTGCTAGGAGTAGTACCTATGTTTTGGGTATCAATTCTTACCGAATTTATACTTGACGAATTCCTGTTGTTTAATGATAGTATCGTATGTTAACCATTCACCTTAGTGGGTGGATACACTATAGAAACATAGCAATTTAAGGATATAACGTAGACCTCAATTTATATAAAGATGGGATACGTATTATGTAAGGGTTTCTAACTATGTAAGAGACTTTAAATTCATTATCTTTGTAGGGGGAGGGGACTACGTCACAAAATACCAAACCTATGTAAGCAGAACGTAAATTTATAAAATTAATCACGTCAGCTACTCAAGATGACTGTGTAAACAGTGTTACGTATAAAAGTGAAGTTTGGTGAGCCACACTCAGTCCAACCCACTAGATGGGGTGTTGAATAGTCCCTCAGATACAAGGGGGTAACAATAATTCCTTCATACATATAGGAGTTGATTGGCTAGTGACAAGGGGTTTCACCTGAAAAAGAGAAAGGTGGAGAAGTTACAAAATGTCAATTCATATTATAGGTCCTCAAAATACTGTCATACACATGAAAGGAAATGGTCTACAACCAAGCAATTACACTAGCATATTTTTAAGTGTATTACCTTTAAATTACAATTTCATATCATTTTAAATTCATGTTGGCGTAGTAACACATCATAAATCCTAAATATGATTGTCAAAGTATATTTTTCATCGAGTGGTAGCACAACTCTGAACTAGGTATACCTGAGTCCCCCTGGTAACACAACTCTGTACTAAGAATACCTGAGTCCCCCGTTGTAACACAAATCTGTACTAGGTATACCTGAGTCCCCCGTGGTAACACAACTCAGTACTAGGTATACCTGAGTCTCCCGTGGTAACGCAACTCAGGATCAGGACTTCCTCTCCGCCCCACGGAACTTCTGGTGACTGGTCAAGTCTCATAACACCCCCTTCAAACCACCAGTCTCACTGACAGTGAATGGTGTCCCCATGGCAGACCCCGAAGGAAGAGCTGAGGCCTTCCGAGCTTCCTTATCCTTCATCCATTCAGTACTACACCACCCCACCTTCCAGGAAGGACAGCCCAGGTCACAGTAAAAGACACCCTTTCTCGACCCTTCCACCTGTTAGCAGGGGTCCCCCAGAGATCAGCGATCAGCCCACTCCTCTACATCTTATATGTGCGACACCTCCCTTCTCCCACTCTCAGGAACCCCACTGACACCACCAATGGTCTCATACAGTTTGCTGATGACACAGCCTTCTGGTGCGCCTCCCTATACTGCGAAACACTATGTAGACGACATGCCAAAATACTAACTACCTGACCTACTGTTCCAAATGGCGCATCAGGATCAACACTTACAAGACCCAGCTCTGTTATTTTAACTACAACGGCAGGAAATTCCAAGTTAACCAGGAAACCCCGATTACCCTCCAAGGCAACAGACTTCCATTGACCAAGACCTGCAAGTACCTGGGAGTCACCCTGGACTCCAAGCTCTCGATCACACCCCACTTCCGACAAACCAAAAAGACGGCCACAGCCCGATTGAAAGCCCTCCGCTTCTTTAACTATCGACACCAGGAGTGCTCTGCCAGGACCCTCACCTCTCTCTGCACTTCCGTCATCCGCCATGTACTCACGTATGTCCATCTAGTCCTCACCACCATCCCTTATAATCACCTCTCCAACTTTGAGAAATCCGAGTGACGCGCCATGCACTTAGCTTACCAACTGGAACCTGACCACAGCTCCCAAGACCTCTACACCCTGTTCCATATCCCCACATTGCGTGAGTTCCTCAACCAACTCAACCAGAACTACCTCGCCAAAGACACTGACTCCCCCATACTGGCAGAGTCCACCACCTGATTCACGACCGTTTCTGCTCCACCACCCCCCACCAATAGCCACCCCTCACACGACCTGTTACTGACGCTACACTAACGTACTCCCCTCTCGCTCTCACCCACTTGCAATCACATAGCAACATTTACTCACCCTCAGTCAGCTCTCTAACAATTTTCATTTTTCCATGTTATTATTCTTCTGTCTGTTCCAGGGGCCATGTTTCTTTGGGGCCTTCTCTCCGGGTGCCTTCTTTTTTTATTTTATTATGTTTCCTCTTTTTTTTATTTTATTATGTTTTTATTATCTTTTTTTTATTATGTTTCCTCGGGGCCTTCTTCGGCTGCCCGCTTGCCTCGTAAAGTCATGGTGATTACTATCCATCACCCTCTACATACTTAACCTAGGCTGAAGAGGCCCTTGTGGCCTAGAACAGCCGTAGGTCCCTGTTACACCTTCACGACACTGGACTGGACAGGTGTACCTGAATCCCCTCTAGTAACACAGCTCTGTACTAGGTATACCTGAGTCCCCCTGGTAACACAACTCTGTACTAGTATATCTGAGTCTCCTGTGGTAACACAACTCTGAACTAGGTACACCTGAGTTCTTCCTTGCAGTATACGAGTACTAATATATGTTTGCCACCACACTCACCTGAAAGTTGTTAGACTAAGCATATGACAAGTTTTGATACATTTTGAGAAGGATCAGCTGATAACCACGGGCTAATAATTTGTCATTGGGCCATTATTTAATAACACTTTCTAATGAATAGTCGGCCTTAGTTTGTAGCAATGACTACATTCGCTCATATACCCTCATCACACTTATTCGAAATCTATATTCGCCCATATCTTGACGATCGGCGTATTATGAATAAATAAATAAAAATAAAAATTTGGTGCAATTGACCTTTATTTTAATAATATTTCAAACACACGGTTATTGTTCCTGTTATTTTATAGTAGGTATTTATTATTTCTCATGATAAAACACAATATGAAGTTAAATTGATACAAACATTCATTACCTTCTGAAACTTTTATACTTAATCGTGAAAAATACTGTAAGGCATGAATACAATATCTTCCAGGTCAATCGTGTATGATGGATTAGTTGTCTCCAAATTATATGACGTTTCAACGTTGCCTGTTTAGGTTCCACCCTCGGTTCTCTAAGTACCGACACCGCTTCTGCTCAATGGTTGCCATCAACGTGAACACTACCAGAGACGTCTGGGGTGTCCATGTTGGATGAGTCAAGACTCGGATGTTGTGTAAGGAAGAGAACTGAGTGTCAGACTTGTCAGATAGCTGAAAATCAGACCAACACTTCGGGGTTTGGATTCTACGTAAACCTGTAGGTCTATAGTTGCCCTGGATATTGGGATATTAATAAATAGCTATTTCTGAGCTAAGTCGAACTCAGAGAGTAACAATGACTACACTCATTCATCTACACTCATTAGACTCATTCGAAATCCATATTCGCCATATCTTGACGTTCGGTGTCTTTAGAATAAATAAATATAAAATAAAATTAATAGTATAAGCTGAAAGGAAGAAATTAAAAAAAAATCATTAAATACGAATTCATCAAAATAAAATCTACATATATTTTGTTATTTTCTCAGTCTGTTCACCTTTCAAATCCATCACAGACTCTGGAAAATGAAGCGTGATTCAATAACATAGTGAATAAAGGATTAGAATGGATCCGTAGAGACAACATAAGCCTCAGATTTACACGTATTGAATATGGATCACTTAGTAATCTGGGCTTAGTGTGTTCATATCTATTAATCCTCTTTCATTTCGCTAGTTCTGAGTTCTAAAGGACAAATACTGCCAAATAGCATCATTTTGAACGCAAAAAATGTTTATTGCTAGTTTGTTGACTTTGCTAATTGGTTAATTACCAGAACCATTAAGTTATGTTGAAGCCACCAACTTTAGTTTGAATGTTATTGGGGCGTGGAAATCTTACCAACGCTCACGTTAAGTGCATGAGAGACTTTCACAAGCAGAGCATCAACGTAATATAACTTGTTACGTAAAGAAACACGTCAGTTGGTAAGGGGGTGTGTGTTCTGGTTTATCTCATTTCACAATAATATTTAAAAACTACATTATTTTTAAGCATTAATAACAAAACAACCAATACTATGTTACCAAGATAAAAATGTATCTTCCGAATTATTTCTGAAACTAAATTTAAGTAATTAGACCCTTTTTTCATTTGTTATATTTTATATAACCTATCATTATTATTTATGTAACATTAATCACAGTAAATTGAAAATAGTATGAGACTAAAAATAAAAGATATCAATAAGTAGGAGATATTATTAAATTATTACGTGATATAATTGCCTAATGTAATTGCAATATTTTGAATGTATATGATAAGATAAATAATTTAGATGTAACAAACATTTATAATACTTTCTAACAACTTATCAATTGTTGAAAAGTCTAGGTGGAAAATATATATTTGTAATTTAAAATGCATCATTAAATAAAAGTATTATGACTAAGAGTATACAACTTTTAGTAATAGAATTCCTAAACTTAAACATTTTATCAGTTTAAACTAAAAAAAATGCTTGCATATAAAAAAGAGCTTTTTGAAAATTAAATAAGAACATGGAGACAAAATTGTTTATGCAGAAGGCTGTGTGAATTAAGTGGTGAATAATTAGAGATTAGGTGAGAGGCTACATGTAAATTTTTAATTAAATTGAATGTATTAAAAAGGAAAATTAAAAGGAAGAGTAGGTTTTTATCCAGTATACACTTTTTATAAAATATTTAATATTTTTTGTTGGCTACTGATGTGAGAGTAGGTTGTTATTGTGTTCGAGGGTAGAATGGTGACATAACGAGCTGTCAGAAAGGAGAAAAATGTCTTCCCTAGAGAGGACAATATTGGCCTTCAGAGAGAGAGGTGCCAGCACTATACACAGTGAACGATAGTTTTGTTGTGGATTTATTTAAGTGTGTTTGTTATTGAAATATTCTCTGTAAAGTTATTGAAAGTAAAGGAAACGTTTCTCTATGGTATAAATAGAATACATTTTGAATAATCAAAAATCATTTTCGTAATTTATTTGCCTGTTGGAATTTTAATATAAGAATACTTAAGTTAGTTATTTACAAACAAATGTTACTTGTGTCAAAATAAACAATGCATTGAACAATTTAAATACATGTAGCCTGTTGCCTTGGTATTTTGAGCCAAAAAGTATTTATTGATCTCTCACTTAGATGGCCTAAATCAAAGTTTACTTTAGACAAACTACCCTCAAATGGGCACACGACATATTATGAGTTATTACCTAATGAGATGGAAACACGAAGAATCCATATAGAAGTGGCTCTTTCACGATATAAAGAAAACGTTAAGTCAGATAGCCTTCTGTTCAATTTGTATACGACAGATTGAGTCATATATTACATGTTATAACTATTACTTTAGGAGTTGGAAATACGTGTATATATATTGAACTGTCACTTTCACGAGACAAATTGGACGTCATATCAAACCACCTGCCGTTACAATGTGCACAGGACTGTGAAACACCATCGGAAAACCCTGGGCCACACCGAGGGTGAGAGGAAACACACCAACTCAGAAGGAGAAAGATGCAAAAGCTATGATGGAAAAATATTGTTTAATGTCTAAATGAACATTTTAATTTTTATACATAAAGATGGAAATGTACGTGACAAAATATTTAGAATATTATATTTAAAATGAGAAAAGAATACTGTACAATACTCGTTAGGTTATATTTAAATACAAACCTGGTATACATTTTAAAGTATGTCTCGAGGCTTTACAAAATATAAAATAAGAAAACAAGTTAACACAAAATGACATATTTTGGTTTTTAAAAAAAATAGTGATACAATTTTGACAATTTCTTACATCTCTATATAGCATTGGAAACATAAAAAAAAAAAAAAAAAAAAATAGTGTTAATAGTCCAAATCAAAATTGAATGGTTTGGGGAAAACGATAATGTTTTCTTCAAACATTGAAGGTGAGTAAAAAAGAAACCATAATGCGAAACCATAATGCGAAAAAGAAAAGTGAGTAAGAAAAAGTAATTGAAATTAATTTAAATAAAAACTCACTTTTAGAGTATCCCCCAGTAGAATCTGAAGAAGATAAGAAACTACAGTTGATAAAAATGGTAATAGGTAGCCTGGTAGGCTGTTGTGGATGCAGATAGGAGGGGTGATAAAGTTGATGCCCAGCGAAAGGTCAGAAAGTCAGCCCGAAGATTAACCGTTGCTTCTCAGAGCCTATTTACCTTCTCCTGGTGACTAAGTGGCATAGTCCAGTTGTCCTGCTTACCATCTAGCCGGCAAGCCTTTAGTTTCTAACTGTAAGAGTGTAGAACCAAAAGTCAAGACAGTCAAGAATCAAAAGTGACAAAAGTTGCGAAACAATCCCGGACAACGAAATGGAACGGCTGATAGAACCCAACGAAACACAGACGATGACACAAACCACTCACTATACATAACAACCAATGAGAAGAGAGCGGCTGGTCGAGAGACATATGTTATAATGTACTATTAGATGATAACTTATAGATTGAGAGTTGGAAATAAGAAGTGACTGTATTAAAATGTCGTATCTGTTAGATACAAAGAATATTTTTCATAAATGATCCCTAAACATTTGATTATTTAAGTATATTGATATTAATTAAAATGAGACATATTATTACCTTTGATAAAACATTATAATTAATAATAACATAATTCTTCTTATAATTGAAAATATTCATAATTTAACATTTAATTCACAATTGTTGAAATGTTCAGTTATACACGTTTTAAAAAGGGCTAATAGAGTGACATAGTTTTATATTATCATTCATTTCTGAATTTAATAGCTAAAACTTATTCACACCTACTTAGGACTGAAGTTATTCATAAATATAAAAACTAGAAAAGTAAAAAATTTGTATTTATTCATTTATTATTTAACTTCACTAGCCAGTTCACACGGGATTGTAAGCCTGTGCGTAAACCTTATTCAACAAGTGAAGTACCGATCGTTGGCTCAGTGGGGATTCGAACCTTGGACCTTGCCTTCCACAGTCCGAAGCCTTAACCATTGAGCCACCAAGCTAGCAATGTTTTATTATATTATTTACAGATCAAAATGTAATTCGAACATAAAAAATATAAAGCAGTCCTTTTAGTTACTTTAATTGATTTAAAAAAAAAAAAAATTAACACTAGTCTTTATCATTTTATACTGCTGATATAAAATAAATTAAACATTTTCTTACGTTCAAAAAATATGAAATTTATCTTTAAATATTTAAGTTATAATTTTGTTCAAATATTAAACCAAATAATAAGAAAAAGACCAAATCAGCAATCTTGTTATAAAAGATGAAATAATTACACTACTCCATACCTTATGGCATTGCATTTTTGTATAAAGAAGCGTCGATTTAGCTTACATGTAACATTTTTGAATGTATGGTTTTGAATGTATCATTCACAAACATATTTAATAATATATCACCGTTTTAAATGTTACTATTAACTAAGAAGTGTAACTGAAAAATTATTTCAATATTATTTTTCAGTTACTATGCATATAAATTGTCTTCTATCTAAGTCCCTCTGGCCACATGTGGTATTACTAACCATCCAATAACCAGTAATCGATCGTAAAGTGACTACGTCATACTAGTGACTAAGGATGGTAACACACAACAAACAGGAGAACGTGGTCATTAGTATTGTTAAGCCCTTTGTTTTACTTGGAGCATTAAAGTGTAACCCAATAATGATATCTACGTATTAAAAGTGTCTTTACAATATTAAAGCTACTCATCATAAAGCATACTTAAACACATGAACTATCTAAAGCATGGATGTGAGCTAAATTGTCCCTTAACCATCGAAATGGTTATTGATAACTAACACAATGTTTCCCTTACCACGAATAACGTTTACATCAAGGAAACATGGTTTTGAGTACAAATATAAAAGCACTAATTTTGATTTATTTATATAAATTTATTATTAAAAAACACCTTTAATGTATACATATATAAAAAGTGCTGTATTCTATATATACACTTTAAGTTGTGTAATTTATCTAAATGCAGAAAATATATCATGTTTCATAAATGCCATTAACATAATATTGTTAAAATATTTTGCTATTTAGATGTACTTCTCCATTAAAATAGTTTATTTATCCGGTATTGCAATTAACTACAAAAGGATACGTTTAAGATATCCTTGTGAGAACATTCATTAGATAATTATTATACTTTATGTAATGCAGTAATATTAGCCATTTCTATGAATAAAATAGGCAATTGATAGTTTTTTAATAACAATAATCTTTAGTTTTTAATAATTAGTTTGGTCCTTCATAGTAAATGTTTGTTAGTTTCCAATACTAAGTTAATACTACTTAAAATACATTACACAGTTTAATAGTGTAATATATATATTATAAATACAGTCAACAAAAATAAATGTTTTGACTATCTTAAAATATTCATTATGCTTAATAATAGTTGAAAAACAAAAAATTGTTAGCTTAGAGTAATAAATATAAATAAAAATAAATCAACTCAGATCCTTTACGCTATTATTTAGTTTTTACAATATTATTTAGTTTTTATAATTATAATAACTACAGTATTATTTTTCAGTTACAAATATACATCCTAATACTATAGACCGCAAACATCAATTGTGTGCAGTTTGGATAACGTCTGCCCGTATTAATGCTAAAAATCAACAATGACTGTCCTATTTTTATTTAAAAAGTTAAAAAATGCATTCCCTAGTTCAACTACAAAAGTATTTTTTATATGCGCATAAAATTGGAAAAAAATGACGCTGAGATGACCATAATATAATCATAAAAAATCCTTTAAAAAAAATATTATAGTAGATTTATATAAAATATATTACTATTTTCATCAACACTATAAAGTTATTGTTCTTCAATTAGTTTTGATATGTGGATTACATTTCCAATTACTACATTATGATTTTCCATTCACAAAAAATATAACCCAAATTCAGGGGTCGGAAAAATAAAATATTTTCATTTTAGATTGCTTGTCTACCAGTATTGATGCTAAAACCCGGTATTTTACTTCTTTATCTTTAATAAAGTTTAAGAAAAAAGCTGATTGGTAAAGTAATTTATTAATTTAATAAATATTAATGTTACTTACTATTTTAATACCAATTTATTTGTAATACATCAAAAGTGTTATGGCAGACAAAATCTAAAGTGTTTGTCGATTTATAAATACATTAAAACTAGTGCATTTTAAAAATAGAATATATTCTTAAAACTATCAACATTTTAAATAATGAAAGTAAGTGCTTTAATAATTCCAAATAAAAATATGTTTTTGATATAGGAATTGAATTTTTATTTAACTTTCAGAGTTATCAATGTAAAATTATCATGGGATAGTTCAGTCTGTGGATAATTCTTGTGAGGTGTAGTGTGTATTGTCTTGTCCACGTGTTTTATCACCTTGGATTGAACTTCGTAGACACTGCATTTGGATTGTATCGTCCTCACTTCGTGCCTGGGACGTCTAAACGCCATCGTCACTGCGGGTCGTAAGACTTCATCATTTTGTAATATTTGATTACTGTACTGTTCTACTCCTACTAATTTTTGTCTTTTCAGGTTAAAATTTAATTGTAATAGTTAAATTGGATTAGATAGTAGTCTCAGTCCTTTCGAGTCACATATATCATTTTGGTGCATGCTTAATGTTATTTTAAATTAATAGTGTTTTTCAGGTACCATATATTTAGCCTATGCTTCGTTAATTTAATCTGATTTCAGTCTGATTTGAATATTAATTTAATTGTGTTTTAAAATTTTCTCGTTAATATCGTGATCTTGGTAGCGCCTAATTGGCTATATTAATAACATCTGGTTAAAATTTTTTATATTTAGTATAAGTTTATTTTATTGTACCCAATTCTATGATCTAGGTTAAAATATAGATAATTATTAATATAGATAAGTTAATTAGTTTAAGAACGTAGTTTTATATTATGTTTGTTTAAATGTAATTTAGTTTTTAGCACTTTGAAATGATTTGGTTTTGCCAAATCAAAACGTCGTGATTGGTATTTTTCATGTAATGATGGCAAATGGCCAATAACCTTTGTCTCCCTCATATAATGGGATACCCTCAAATAATAAAATATTGCTAGGTCACTGATGGTCACATCTGTAAATAATCATAAAGGGCGATAGAAAATAGTTTAAGTGTTTGGTAATGACAAATATTAAAATTAAGTGAGCAATTTTAGGATAATTTTGAAATCAATTTTGGAAGGTTATTGTAAGGATAAGTTGAACTACTGGTCACTACTTGACTTTTAAAACAAGTTTTCACATATATTTTAACTTGTATAAGCTAAGGAGTAAAAAGAAAGTAAAAGAAAGAAACTGCTTAGAAAAAACATACAAATAATAGTATGGCACAACAAATTGTTGACCAATTTCTTATACCCATACCATAAGTATTATTATTAAGTGATATCCAGTACACCATATCAAATAAAGTAGTCAATATCAAAATAAAGTACCACACAATGATAGAGTAAGGCTTTCCAAAAAGTTACAACACACCAATTTTCTGTTAATTCTTTTAATGGTTACTTCATAGATATGAAGTATTAATCCAACTTTAGTGCTAAAATTTCCAAACCTAAAAAATCACAATAAGCTAAAAAACAACAATTATAGCAGAGTAAAAAGGAAGTTTTATGGGTTACTCAATGGGAGCATTATTTAGTAAGTTAATATTGCATTCAAGATATGTTACTATGCAGAAGGATATTATAAGGAATAAACCTTTGTATTAAAGTTCAGGAATTTAATTATAATTTATTCATTTTTCACGAGTTTAAATTAATAAACAATTTTAATAGCTAGGCCTATATAAAAATAAAAAAGTATGAACTGTTAAAAAAAATTTTTAAATATATAATATGATAAGAAACTGGAAATACAAATTTAGGATTTCTATTTAAAAATGTTGATAGTGATCCAGAATTAATAGACATTTTATAAGTATTATAAATATTTATATTGTCATATTTTAATATTTACGAAATAAATTCTTTGTGAATTTGTAATTTAATATGTTGAAAAATACGATAATAATGTTTTACCTCAACGTATGGACATTATATATATATTGGATGAAGACAAATTAGGTATACACATTAACTGAACGTTGGGCTTTATTAATTGTCTTTCAACTAATTATATAATTTGTTAATTCAAGAGTGCTGAACAATCATTCAAGAATTTATATTTGGGATAGTTTAAGTTTTTCAGACAAATAACGAATTCTCACTCCTCGCAAATACCTTCCAACATTACGGGATGTCTGCATAATGATTACTATTACAATGAATTATAGTGGTAGGTATCGTTAGGATTCGTAATAGGTTATTAGCAATCAAGAAGAATTGTCAGGGATGTACTGGGATTGTCAGGGATGTACTGGGATTCATCACATGACAAAGCCGTAGAGATTAAACAGTATAAGCATGAGGGATTTTTCATTTTCTGGTTGCTTCGATATAATTTAATGTATTTCTTGCGTCGAACATTTGCGTATAACATTTTATTTTAAAACAACTCGAATATTATAAAGCCCCACTCTTATGCTATGAACACATAACTTGCCCGTATGGTATACTTAAAATATAGGTATAGGTTTATACTACTAGTCCTATAATGTGGAAAAAATGTTTTATTTGTATATACAAACACCACTATCAATTATTAAAGTTACAGAAAAAAAAATGTTCTGCAACTAAATGAATAATGAAATTGTTATTAAAAATATTAATTGATTATTCTTATCAATGACATCGAACAATATCTTGAATATTTCAATTTCTTAATACAAAATATTAATAACGTTGTATATAAAATAGACTATATGTGTAAAGTATCATATTTATGAATATGTAACCTAAACTCTTAAAGAACATTTTACAGTTTTTTTTTTTTTTTTTTTTTTTTTTTTTTTTTTTTTTGACACGAGAGTAAGTTTATGGACAGATGCAGTTCAATAATTAAAATAAAAACTAACCATAACTTATATCCACCATATAGCTACACTACAAACCTTTTAAACTAGTAACCAATGCCATAACCCTTAAAATAATTGGCCTACCCACATACCCTTCTTATTTAAAAGGCCAAAACATCCTATTATGTAACTTACCAATTTAACTTATAATCTTCGCCAAAGAATCTACGATTAGTCCGTTTAAGTTAAGTAACTTTTATAGGCGAAAATTATATTGGCTTGGCATTTATAAATCTTATTTCAAAATATGTGAAGTACTCATGATTTATTTTCTTTCCAACTGCCTTTTTGGTAAAAGAAAAACTAAAGTATTAAAAATCAGTAAGTAGCTACAATCCAAGCTTATTGTTGCTCTTTAAAAATCAATATTAAAAAATAATTTTAAAAGCAGCATTATAATTTTAGTTAAACTGTTGATATGTTCATAGATGTTCAGTAGTGAAAACAATTCTTCACCACTCCTTTTAACTGATCACGTTTTGGACCATTCCCACCCCAATCATAGTTTAACTCAATCCTTACGATTCCTATTACTACAATCCCATATAAATAGACATATTTAGCAACCAAAATGTGAACTGAAAATGTATATTTTTTGATGGGCTAATAGGGTAATATATTCTCTGCAACTAGAGGACACTGCATTGGTGGCCGAGCAGTTTAAGGCGTCAGACTTTGAGCCAGGGTTAGATACAGCCGTGGCTTAAAAACCTGGACTTGAAGACTTATCAGTAAAGATCACCTTATTCTGTGCTGGTTCACCCCCATACTTCATCTGAAAAAGTTCCCCCACATATTTATAGTCTAATGGGAACGGGCAAAGTAAAAAGGAGATCGCCATCTTCTTTTGAAAGGAAAAAAAGTCGCTATCAAATTAGTTGTACATACGGTTTGATTTAATGGATGGGTATAAAATACGTCAGTAAGCAGACATTTCCATGAAATTATATTTGTAATATGAATCAACTTATCTAAAAGAAAAATAACTTATAAATTAATATATACCTCACTGAGAAGATAAACAAAACTGAAATTACCCCTTGGAAATTGAAAATAATAAAAATTATATAAATAAACCGCAAACAAACCATTATATTTAATCAATTTACCATAAGTGGTAAATGCAAACAAAAAGAGACATAGAGAATATAAAAATTTTTATTTGCATTATAAGAAGTGTTTTTATTTAACACGTTACAAAAATTGGCAGAATACATTAAAATAATAAAAAAGTAATTAATAATAATGCTTTCAGGTAATTCATCTATTTATGGAAAATTAATAATGATTACAATATTTATATTGAATGATTTTTTGTCAGTTACAATTCATTCACAAAAGAACACTGTGATGTATACATTGGGATCAGTATCCCAACGTCACGTCGTATATGGATAAAAATAAAATTATAAAGTGACATACCCTCACAAAGCTAAATAAAATACATCGATCCATTTTAAAACCTGCCTCACTGATTATATTTAAGCTGGCTAGTCGACCAGTTAAAGAGCGCAGGAAGGAATCTGTAACTATGTGATCCATTGTTTGGATAGACTACCCAAAATCACATGATTTATCTAGTGTCAATTCCTATTTATACTGTACTCCCAAGAGTTAAATATGCTCACGTGATGATTTTAATTAGAATATTTAAAAAAATGTTGAAAAAAAGAATAATATCAACGGTTCTTTTATTGTTCTATTTTGTTTACCTGGAAATATATAAATATTTTATTCTTTATGTACTCAACATTTACTGGACGGAGATCAGACTTTATTAAACCAAGTTCATGTTTTGTTTGCGGCGAAATTTTAGTCATACTAAGAAAAACTAATTTAATAAAAATAAATTGTAATTGTTGTCACAAAGTATTTTATTTTTTCACCATCAAAGAACAACTTGTAATTTTATCATTTTAATCCAAAATAGTTTACAGTTGTAAGATGTTCATTGAATATTGTATATTTGTAAAACTAATATTTCGTAACATCCGACATTAAGAGAATATATATTGTTATTGTTCAGAACCCAATATTTTTGATAACGGTTTGAAACAACATTTCCACCCAGCTATTTACCTTTCAGAATGGCCGTGGCTGATAACCCTATTGACAGAGGTATTTGTATTGTTCAACAAGTTTATGTTGTGTGAGGTAGAGTGTAAACATGACGGCTGCATTGATAATATTTGGTGAAATATTCACCTGAATGGATCCTGGCACAGGACAATTTACAAGGACAATGCTGCCTTGATTTATAACTGCTCAGTTTCCACGTTAGACCTATTTTTAAATGTTCAGTTTTTGTTTTATTGTTTGATCATTCTCTTCTATACTAAACCAATTTACACTTTCACCGCCCACAAATGTTATCTTCGTAAAGGCTAAATAGACACTTAAATAGTGATACATTGTTAGATAATGTGCTGGTTGAGTTTTGTCTCTTAACCACACTCTACTTTGAAATTTTAAAATAATATATCTTTTATGTAAAGTATATTTAAATATTTAATTTATATCTCACAATTAAATTAATGTCATCATTGGATTTAAGGTGTGTTTTTACCTAGAAATAAATGTATAAGTTGGTTCACGAGTCAGGGCTAACAGTTTAATAAATTGAATAGTAAATGTAATAAAGTACCCTTTTTTATAATTTTTTTATAATAATACATGACCGGTTTCGGCTCTTAGGCCATCTTCAGAGTGTAAATAATATGGCCTAATAATAAACTCTGAAGATGGCCTAAGAACCGTAACCGGTTCTTATTATAAAAAAAGAATAAAAAGGTACCTTATTAGAGTTATTATTAAATTTACTAGAAATATACATTGATATCAGTTTGATATCAATATGAAAAATACTATTGATATCAGTTTATAAAACCCAGCAAGGCTTTAAACTATGAAACTAAAAACCAATATACTGAATATACTCCAGATAGCCTAAGAAAGGATTGAAAAATATTTTCTATCAAAGAGCTAAAATAAAGAATCTAAAACGTATCTCAATACCAGCCAATCAGATCCTTTGTCACCATTCATTGTATATATGTATTTACTGATAGACAAACAGCCAGGGCAAATAAGGGACCTACAGCTTTACGTGGAAACCGAGCTCCCTAGTATTGGTGTGTTTTCCGGCTAGTTGATAAGCCCATACTCAATTTTCTTCACCACCAAACATCTGGAATGTAATCATAAGTTCTTAACAATGACACATGTACAATATCTTTGCATGTAAAGTTAGAGCGTTGTTCGCATATCGTAATTTAATTAAACAATCTCTATTAGGCTTATCCAAAACTAATATGTAGTTTTTAAATTACTGATTTAGTAATATCTTTTGTTAGTGAATTATTTTAAATTTATTTTCTCATCAGCTCAGATACAGGAAATCCTCACAACTAAGTCATTAAAAGATTTCACGATATCTAGTTGTTGTCATATCTGGATTATTGCAAGTATAGTTTGTTAAAGCCAGCCGCCAATTCATATGTAAAGGCGACTACATTACGTAGTGGAAGTGTAGTATAATACTACCAGGATGCACATTGAACTAATGTAATTAGGTTATGTCTAAAAACACAATGATAGTTTAAATCTCACGTATGTGAAAGTGTGAAATTGAAAAGTGTGCAATGAATAAGAAATTGACAATAGTATAAGTGTTGTTTAGGAAGTTTCACTTAAACAGCTTGGAGATGCAATTCACTATATATGTTTCAATTATAATCACAAATTAAAATTTAATGTGAGATTCATTATCATTAATCACTTTTAACAATATTTAGGTTTACTTGAATACCATAACCAAACGAAATAAGAGGTTTAGTTTGATAGTTTTTATAATAATATTAAAATAAAAATGTTTATTGAAGTAAATATTAAACATAATTTATTGAACTACTAATGAGGTTAGAATAAACAATATTAATAATTAAATTCTTACATTATATATGAGACGCCGACACAACGTTGTTAGTATTTTAATGAATAGTTATATGAGTGTTGGATGAGTGTGGATGAGTGTAGTCTGGTTACTAACTGAGTTCAACTGTTCCTCAGAAAGGGCAATTTATTAATAGCCCAACAGCCAGGACAACTAAGGGTCCTACAGCTTTACGTGGAATCTGAACCACGTAGTGCTGGTCTGATTATCAGCTAATTGACAAGCCTGATACTCAGTTATCTCCCCCACACAACATCCATACAATGATTACCACTCAACATGGACACCCCAGACTTCTCTAGTAGTGTCCACGCCGATAGCAACCATCAAGCGGACGCCATGTCGGTATTAAGAGGACCGAGCATCCAACCTATCGCCTACAATCTCCCAAACACTTTGTCCCCATGTAGTTGGGTTACAGCACTGCGCCACCAGTGCCGACGTTTGTTAAAATTAAAGATTTATAAACCAACACGTAAGTTGTAATATAGGTAAAATATTAAATTTACTACTTTATTTAGCAACTATACATTATGATATCTACAATTGCTGCTATAAGATACAAAGTAAACAAATAAAATGAAGCTGATAACATAATTTAGTTCACCTAAACTGCATAACTCCATATTGAATTTTTTGATTATAAACAAAACTCTTTAAAAGTAATAGTCATTAATTATAGTTCTTTACGAGTAAAAATAATGATAAGATATTATTGATATTATTATAAATTTGTGAGATTTAAGGTATAAAAAAAGCCAAGCCAAATCAATTAACACATACATTCTTATCACAATAAGTTGTTAAATATTGGTACTGAGATTTCGATTACTTTTCGATTTAATACATAAACATTTATGTAATTATTAAACATAACTTTGCAGTAGTGAAGTTGAGAGTTGATATTGGTCACTTAATAGTATGTTCAAACTATATAATTTACAATAAAACCAATATATTTAATTTTTAACTAGGCCTTTCGCCAGCAAAGCTTTTTTATTTAAGAAAGAAAAAGAACATTTTTCACACATTAAATTTAACAGAGAAGAAAAGTCAGCAGTTGCTAGACATTGTTTGACAACAAATCACAATATTAGACTCAAACACAATATTAGATAAAAACCACTTACTTTTATCTGAATTTTATATCATATACTGCATCTAAATTTGATACGTCATAGACCTTCGGTCCAACAATGGTCCCCATCAACAAACATATAGACTATCTAGCATAATTTCATTGTTTGAAGATAAAATTGCATCTTCAAAACCATTTCTAACCTGCTTTCTCTCATTGTTTAAATCTTGGCTACCAGAAATACTTAGGCATTGCAAAGTTTTATAATCAATAAATTAACAAAGTTGTACATGAAATATATGCAAGGCCTCCTGTATCCCAAAACCTCTTTCTTTGTTGAATTTGATCAAGGTTAAGCTTAATAAGGACGTTGATAATGAAACATAATAATATTAATCATGGTTGAATATTTACCCATGGCCAAACTATCCACAATTAGTGCAAATTAAAAAAAAAGATAGGTACTTTATATCCACAAAATAATTAATTGTTGTTTACTTAAAGATGAAACTACTAACTTTTTTTAGAGAGTTTAAAAATACTACCTTGTAGAAAAACGTATAGGTACTGTAATAAAAGAACCTTTTTTTAAGGTACGTACGTACGTAGTGCCACTGTACGTGTAGGGGTGGGCGGGTGGGTCAGTGCCACTGTACGTGTAGGGGCGGGTGGGTGGATCAGTGCCACTGTACCTGTAGGGGCGGGCGGGAGGGTCAGTGCCACTGTACGTGTAGGGGCGGGCGGGTGGGTCAGTGCCACTGTACGTGTACGGGCGGGCGGGTGGGTCAGTGCCACTGTACCTGTAGGGGCGGGCGGGTGGGTCAGTGCCACTGTACCTGTAGGGGCGGGCGGGTGGGTCAGTGCCACTGTACGTGTTAAAACATGTTAAGTAATACCATTGATTATATAAACCTACAATAGATAAACCATCTAATAGGAATATTTGTGGCAGTAATTTTGTTAGTTTGTGTGGCCCGCAACCACAGCTGGTTTAAACTGCATTACATTTAAGTGGGACTACACTAGCGCTCCACAATGGACCACAAAAACAGCTGATACTTTAAGACTCAGGTATTTAAGAATTGATAATGTATTGCTAAGGGACATAACAATATTAGCAAAGAAAATTCAAAAATAATCAAATCAGTTTCATCTTCTAAATACTTAAATGCATGGGAAACATATTTTATAAACAAAAGTAATTCATCTTTAATGAACAATGAAAATGGACCTATTCAAAATTATTGTTTATTATCAACTTATTTTATTAAAAATTATACACTCTAATATACACACTATACATTATTTACAATATATTTATACTTATATTCTTAAAATTATTTACATCTGTTTTCAGAACTAATTATTGTCTTGTTTGTTTACAAATAAAGTTGTGTTGCCTGATGATGCCAGCTTTGCTGGCGAAAGGCCTGGTTAAAAATTAAATATATTGGTTTTATTGTAAATTATATAATTTGAACATATAACTTTTCATTTTTATATCAACATTTATCCCCATTCCACTGGACTCGTTGGCTAATTGGCTCCTGTGGAATTGTCAACATTGTTGGTAAAGCAAATCATAACTTTACAATTGTTCAATATTGTACAGTTTGACATGTTTCTTGTTTAGTAATTAATGATCAGTAGTACTAAGAAGTTATTTGTAATTACCATTCTGACATTCCTAATGTCTGCTAGTAAAACTCTAACACCTTATTTGAATAAACTACACAAGGAATTAACGAAAGGAATACTTAAAATAATGAATTATTACTGTAAAAACGAGATTAAAATTGTGTCTAAGCATCATTAAATTATACAGCCAATTAGTATGAACAAACCCTGATTGAATATAATTAGTTTAGTTGATGAAATTTTAAATTTATATATTCAGTTTATTTCATTATGTTATGTGTTAAACATGCAAATCTTGCATGGACAAGTATACGCAAATTTATTTAATTGTGAGTTTTTATCTTTTGTATTTGTTTTGATCATTAACAGTCGTGTATTTAAAAAACGTAACATAGCTTATCATTTTAAGTTTTATATTGTAGATAATAATATCTATTGATGGTTAGAGATAGGTATCACTCTACTAATGCCTAAGGTTAAGAGGAGATTGCCTTCTTCTTAAAAATAAGTATTTAAGAAGAATGCTTGATTCAGTTAATAAACAATCTTTATAACCCTCCCTAGTATGAAACTGCTCGTTTAAAAGAAATGTAAATCAACTTTTCACACTTGTTTCAGTTCAATGTTCACTATACTTTATTTCAGGAATACTCCGAAATTAAATGCGCTTAGTGGCATTAAGTGGGGCTAACATTTATTTAAACAATAATATAGGAATACAATATATAAATGATTTGATAAGAACAATCAACAAACAATAAGAAAACAGTGTAAATTACAATATAAATAATAATATAGTCCACAGTAATTTTTCACACTCAAATTAACAGTGTCAAACAAGTAAGTTATAAAACAGTTGCATTTCAATAACTGAAACGTGGCAACGTGTCTTACATCGTCCCGCATTCTCAGACCTCTCGACTTCAAGCGCTTGTTGTAATAAGA
This sequence comes from Stictocephala bisonia, assembly GCA_035578905.1. NCBI lineage: Eukaryota > Metazoa > Arthropoda > Insecta > Hemiptera > Membracidae > Stictocephala > Stictocephala bisonia. The sequence goes on along the minus strand of JAQJVL010001374.1, from coordinate 49,964 downwards.
ACACCCTGAAGTCAAGTCGGGATATTCGATTTTGTTATCCATGCATAGTTTTATTTACAAATCTCTTGATCCACTAAAAAGACAGGTTTACTAACATGATTTTAAGGAGATGGTTTTAGGGTAACGTTTTATTATTAATTAAAAATCGTACGGTACTTATAACATAGTTGCAATGCTGAAAAGAGATGTTCAGAAACTATGAGAAATAATATGAAGATAATATAAACTGTAGATAATTATTATTACCATACAGTAGTATTGACCCCCCCCCCACCTCCCATACACGTATATTGGTATTGGCCTACCCACACATTCACGTACATTGGTATTGCCCCCACCCATACACATACATTGGTATTGCCCCCCACCCATACACGTACTTGGTATTGGCCCACCCACACATACACGTACATTGGTATCGGCCCCCCCCCACCCACCCATACTCGTATATTATTGGTATTGAAGTGATTGCTACGAAATACAACAAAACCACTATTGAAAGTATTACACAAACGTATGTTATTTTAGTTTGAACATAAATAACTTAGATTTCAAATAACTTAAATACCCAATATTGGAAACACCATTACATATTATAATTTATATTTTATACCAACTATACATACATTGTTGAGTGATAATGTAACAAAAATATTCCAAAAAAATGTAAACTATAACTCATAAAAAACCAATGACGATACATAATAGCTTGGGCTGTATGGAAAAATGTGTTGTAATATACATTTGAAAAATATCAGGCTATTTACATAAGACTGTTCTGCCATAAGTTTCTGTCATTTAAATTTAGCTACAATTGTTGCAGTAGATGATAGCAAGAATAGAGTTCTCAGCATCAGAGGTATCGATCTATATAGGTGCGACTTAATTCAAAAGCCGTTCTACGCAAGTTATTTGAACACCAAAGCAAGGTTGGATGGTTGGAGGGTTGTAACGGATATTACATTAAATAATATTACGTTCGATATTATAACCTAACTTTACAGAAACTTGATAAAGTTAAAAGACAACCTTGTTAATTTATTTCAAGGAAATAATATAGGCTGAAACTTACTGCAAATCTAGTAAATACTGTAAATCACTAATAAAATGTATGGTTATGTTAAATTTATAATAACACAGGTTTACGAATTAGTTTCAGTTTAACATAAATACAAAAGTAAATGAGTCTAGGATGTTATAAAATAATAATTGTGCTATGGCTTTATTATAGAGAGGTTTGTAATATTATATAGGTTTTAACTGATAGCAGATTAATTTAACATAAATAATCTCCAAACATGATTCAAAAACACTTGATACATAATGGATTAAACTAACACAAACAACCCAATTTGTGGATTATCAATTATTGAATTTGGATTGTCATACGATAATCTCATTATAAATTTTGAAACAGTACCTGTAATGAATTTGGGCTGTAAAGTTTTATATCATAACTCATATATTTTATGCTAATTAATTAGTTTTCTATAGGTTTAAAAAAACAAATATTGCGTGAACCACTTCAAAACTGTTCCTTCTGTAAATACGGTTTTAATGTAAATACTGGTGTACTCTCAACCTATCATTCATTAAAATGTACCATAGAAACTTCAGGATTATAATAATGTAGTAAGTTTATGTAACAAGCAGTCACATACGATTCCATAGCAAAGTTACAAAAAAGAAAAAATCTAACGAATACTTTATCGAGACAGCTAATATATATATATATATATATATATATATATATATATATATATATATATATATATATATATATATATATATATATATATATATATATATATATATATATATTGTTAAGCTCTTTTTCCTTGAATAGCGTTGAATGTTATATTTGGAGCGGCCGTAGATAAGGGGCTAAGGCGTTGACTTGTCACAGAGTCGGTCCGGGTCCGATTCCCGATATGAGTTCACTATCAGTTTTGCCCTGCCGCTCCCGTGGTTCGGAAGTCACGTTAAGCCGTTGGTCCCCAGGTTAAGTGTTAGAGAGGGCTCCTTGGCCCTAACTTCGCCTGGTAAAATAAGACGATCTTGAACTTTCGTTTTTATTACTATGACCATTATTACCTCTAGAATCTTTAAAATATCTTCCAACATCTTTAATCATACACAAAATAGTTATGTAGTAAAACACACCAACCATGAACAATTTTTAGTTATGGTCCAGCTGTAAGAAAATTAAATAAATATTGTTTGAATTTGATAAACTATTGAAAATAATTTGAAGTAAAATTTCTCTAAGAAAATGTATGCTAATATCACTTTATGTTAAAAATATCATTAGGCCATACCTCTACCTCGAGATTATTTGATATGATTTGATGATTTAGGATAAAAAACGTAAAAATTCCTTATCCAATTAACTTGACTATTGTTTATAAAAATATTCGTACATTCTTACATATGAGACGCCGACACAACGTTGTGCGTATTTTAGGGCGAATATGAATGGTTTTATGAGTGTAGGATGAGTGTGGATGAGTGTAGTTTAGTTACTAACTGAGTTCAACTGTTCCTCAGAAAGAGCAATTTATTAATAGCCCAACAGCCAGGCCAACTAAGGGACCTACAGCTTTACGTGGAATCCGAACCACGTAGTGCTGGTCTGATTATCAGCTAATTGACAAGCCTGATACTCAGTTATCTCCCCCACACAACATCCGCACAATGATTACCACCCAACATGGACACCCCAGACTTCTCTAGTAGTGTCCACGCCGATGGCAACCACCAAGCGGACGCCATGCTGGTATTAAGAGGACAAATCATACAACCTATCGCCTACAATCTCCCAAACACTTTGTCCCCATGTAGCTGGGTTACAGCACTGCACCACCAGTGCCGACAATATGTAATCTTTCTTAAGAAAATTAAATAAATTTTATCACTATGACACTTTGGACTTGAAGATCTATGTGACAGGAAAATACAAATATTTCCAAGTATTTTTATCAATATACAGGAACATTATTTGACAATAATTGTTCTGTTAAACTAGAAACTAAATGAATATAACTTTCCTAGGCATATGCAGCATCAAACAATTTGTTTGAATTGAAAATGGACCTGTCCAAATAAGAAATGTTATGATATCAGTAAATATTTATGTTCTAACTTTATAATAATGTGACATGACAAAATAATACTATATGAACGTTAATATAGTCTAATAACACCACTCTACATTCTTTGTAACAGACGTATATTTTATATTTATCCACGATAATAAAGTCGAATAGAAAATATCTACATAAAATTGTCATTTGAAATTTATTTTAAGCCCTATAAGTAGCAGTGTTTATCACTAACATAGTTGAACAATCAACAACAAACATCAACATGAACAAACATGAACATCAACAAATAATTAAAAAGCGACCTAATCACATTACAAACTACAAATGGTTAAACGTGTAATTATATATTTTTAAATTTAAGCTACATTTAAAAATATTGATTAGACAAAAACACGTCTTGTCTGAACGACAAATGTCTTTCAAATAAAACGAGTTGTACCCGCACGACCTCTGAACTTTTTATAGTAAAGGCAAGTGATTCTGTAAACTATTATTCTTATCAAATTTTTATACTTTTTATACTTCTTCTTTAGTGCTGTTTTAGGTAACTTAAGAGTTACATTTTATCTATAAGACCTCTTAACAGGCTATTTCATACACTATATCTTTAAGGGCGTTCAATAAATAGTATTTGCTTTAAACTTCACCCCTTAGTAGTTCATGACAAACTTATATGATTACTATGTCTCCTGAGAACATCTCTTCCTGCCTTTCAATGAATAGTTTAGTTCAAAGAACTTTTGAATATACATACATAAATATGCATATATGAAACATAACATGTCCAAGTCACATACTGTTAATTGAAGTATGTATTTTTCTTCATAAAAGAGAATATCAGTCTACTTGTTAAAAACATTCATCTACTGGCAATATTTATATATTCCCCGACTCTCCTATTTAAAGGGAGATAATGAAGACAAGGTCAAAAACTAAGTTGCAAATAGCATGTAAATTGAATTATATAATAATTGGTAAGTAAAGTTATATGTAACCGACTAACAATTAATTCAGAGAGCTTATGACAGTACTATAGGTATGAGAGGTTATTGTATAACAATGTAATCGTGCAATGAAAATACAAATAACTCAAATTGTCTTAATTGCCAATATGTTCATGAAATGCTTAGTAAATATTCAGAAACGTCCACGGTCCATTTATTTAAAGAAAATATACCTCTTGATATCAATACTAACAACAGATTAATAACATGAAAATTATACTCCACAGCTATACAATTACATGTAAATTTAACAAATATAAAATTTAAAAATTGTTATATGCTACTGTAAATCACAAACATATTGCTATTTGTAAGCTAACATTAACGTAGTTTCCATTCAAAACCAATTAATACTCGATAGCAGTTGACAATGTTACTGGCTGTTGACGTGGGTGTAAACCTAGGTAATTGGGAAAGTTTCATTAACTTAGGTGTTTTGGAAGAGGTGGAAAGGTTGTGGCGGTTGTATAGAAATGTCGGATTTACATTTAACTAGCCACAATATACGTATTTATTGATCGTATTTTCCATATTTATAATTAATTATTTGTTTGATATATAGGTTCTGTAGTAGGAAATAACATTTTTATTTATTATTTTGGTAATTATAATAATTAATAATAGTGTAAGACTATGTCGATGTATAGTGTAAAATAGTTTCTAATTACGTATTGGTATAAATATAATACAAGTAAACGTCACAAAACAGAAGTTTATTACAATAAACGTAAACAAAGTATAAATACTATGGTAATCGATTTTGGTAAACCACGTTACCTTGGTCAGACCAGAGGGGTAACAAAGGAACTCATAGCATTCATTCACTCCTGTCAATGGTGCCCACTCCCAGCAGCGGCGTCAGAGTACTGATTGTGTAGTTTACCAGTTATTTCCCAAAAACTCACACACTTCATAAAATGCATATGAGCTAAAACACCCTTTGATGTGTTTTTTAAGCACTTTTGGCGTAAGAGCAGATTTTATTGAGATGGCCAGTCTGTTAATGAAATTAATACCTGCTTCAGAGAGAAAATGATTATAAATTACGGTTTTGTGCCTCAAAGTCCTGAAGTTATCCCTCACTCTAGTGACCTTGACTGGAGGGCTCTGAACTTATCGCAAGATAACGGAGTCAAGCAAAATCGAGCGTGGATGTCTCTTGGAGGGGTGACTGTCTGAACGATCCCGTCCTTGCACGCAGTCCGCCTGCCCCGTCACTGGTGGTGGTTAGGAAATCACCTTTAAGCCGTTGGTCCCCAGGTTAAGTGTTAGAGAGGGCTTCCTAGAGCTAACTCACCTGGTAAAATAAGACATCATGCAATATTAACTGTTATGTTCATGTATATCTCGGCCTCTAGTAAGATTCATTTTAGGTATAGAAAATATAGTTTTTTCAAGAATATAGAGACAAGGTAAAGTTAAAATGATTAAATTTACGAAAACACATTGGTATGATTTTCTAAATTCATTTTTGCGGTTATTCGAATTACATTTTTTAGTCTATACGCTCTCAAGAAATTATAGTTTGCATAGACTCCCCACATTACTATTTCGTAGATTAGGAGGGTAAAAAATAATTATTATATACCGTCATCAGGGCCTAAGTGGGACAATATTTGACTAAAAACAAAAATGCCTGAAGTTAGTTTAGCACTAACAATGTATATGTAAAAATTCCGTGTCAACACGCGGTCTAAGTGTATCTTCTAACATCACTCTTGGAAATATCTCTAAAACATCCGAATAAAAAGCAAATTTAAAAAAATGAAGAGTTTATATTTAAATTGATCTTATGAAAGGTTTAGTTTATTTGTTGAATTGAATTGTCCACATTCAAAAAATACTTGTTAATCTAAAAGAGATGGAAATGTTTCACTTATGCAGACAAATGCCCAGCGGTATCATCTGCATATTGCACGATTTTTCATTTCTACAATGATGATCCAATGTCATTGATATAAATCAAAAATAGGAATGACCTGATGATAGATCCCTGAGAGACACCATAGCACTAGTAAATTAATTTGGAGGATCGGTCAGAAATTTGGACTTATGAGTTCTTTGGCAACGATCGGGTCAAGCCAATCGAGAGGAACGTCTCATATGCCATAGGACTCTAGTTTGTCAAGCAACATCTTATAGTCAACTCAGTGGACTGCTTTTCGATAAGTCTAGAAACATTTAGAACGTTTTCCTCTGATATTAACCTGAAATATGATGTGTTAGCGTTGAGTAAAGGTCAGATGCATATCTAATAAACATATATCAAAAGAGAATAGGTTGGACATAATAGTCGGGATACTATTATTGATAGGATAACCTTTTTATATTTCCATGACTGTCTTATAAAAAAAATGTATATTAAAAAATATTAGATCAGGTATTTTTGAATTATTATTTCCATTGTATGATCCCACCGAACGCAAAATGGGAGATTGTGAAATATAGACCTAAATCACTTACCATTAACTGTGATTAATGAATATATGTTCTTTGCAGACATTTTATATGTATAAAGAATACACTTTTGGAATAGATCGTAATAAAATGTTAAATTTTTTAAATAGAAGTGCAATTGAATTAATCACCCATGTACTAATACATCTTATTTTTCTATGTAATTTAATCTTTTTTAACTGATCACTCAACTTGTTATGTGATCAGTAAATTTCCAAGTTTGTTTATTGTTATTTTGTTTTGTAAAAATATGCGAAATAAATATCATTTATTCATATACCTGGAAATAATCACATATTGCATTATATTTGGTAACTACGTTTTTTCGGAAACACAATTACAGTGTACTGTAGACGTATTGACAAGAAAGCTATTTTCTTTAGGTAATCAGCGCTAAAAATTAAAACTAGTTAAACTTAAGTAATTGGAAAAGTTTAATTAGCTAGTTAAATTGTTCTGGAAGCAGGTATCTGATTTCCGTACTCTGTACCCAATTATATCTTCTTATCTAATCTTTCTTAATTGTTAGTGTACCGTAATAAACTAAGCAATGAAGAAGTCTTTATTCATTATATTATATTTACCTTTATTATCCTGAAATAAGATAACATTTATATAAAAAATGTTTAAAAATTTTTTTTCTTATAATACTTGTATAACATATATTATTATATTTTTTTAAACTAGGCTTTTAAAATATCTGAATTGTTATTACTTATATATACGTAATGAAAGGTATAGTGTTTGATAGGTTTAGGTTTAATGTGTTATAAATATCTGCAAAACTTCAATTTTAGTCAAATTGAATGTCCATACTCTTTTAAATGTTATTTGAGTTTGTAATTAGTCAATGAATTTAGGTATCGTATTCTTGGTGTTAGTATTATCATCTTTTATAACGTTTTTAAGGCTTTTAAGGTTGGTAACGTTTCATCGATTCATTGCAAGCCAGAGACTGGAAATGGTTTTATTTATTTAATGGCAAATTGTATTGGTTCAGTTATTTTCTCACTAACATAAGTACAGCACTTTATAACAATTTAATCACAACACTTTATTATAAATAGCATCGGGAGACTGAGCTGCACTTGTTGTACGTTGAGGGAAGATGGCGTCGACCTGTGTTTGCCAGCCGCAAAGTATTTTGAAAGTCTATGTTGGTGGGTGAACAACAGAGCGAGATCGTTCGGGAATTTTGTCGGCTTATATTCCTATTTACCGTGAAGACAGCAATCGCTGAATGAATTTCTGCTGGTTCTGTTCAGCACTCGCTTTTCGGGGAAAGATATGGCTCCAAAGTGCATTCATGTGATGTCACCTGGTCCTATTAGTGAATATTCAACATCCGCTGTCTTGGTGACTTAATAGAATTGTGGCAAACATCGGGCAGCACAGCGTCACCGTTCTTGTTCAAGATGATCGACCCTGTATTCATCATTTAGCTGGGTCATAAGTTCTGAAATGTTGTCTCTGTCTCTAGATTTCGATGCGTGGTTGGCCGTGGTACTACGATTCTAAGAGTTACAGTTGGTTTACTTTAATTTTGCCAAGTGAGGAGGGATCATCTATATCTCCCAGAAAATCCTGAGCATCGTTTGTTGTTGCTCTTCCTTGTAGGTTATTAATAACATTTCGTTTTGTAGGTTTTCAAACATATAATATATAGCTATATAGCTCGGGCAAAGAACGCATATTTTATAATTATAAGGGTTATTTTTATTCTCTAAAATGCAAAATAAATAACCCTATACTGCTAAGTAACTATAGAAACACACACGCAAACGACACTATTGAAAACACTTCTACTAACAGTGTTTGACAAGGTAAACTCATACAAAAATAAGCAGATATTATTTATTTCCACTAGAAATCGATAATACGGGACGTCTAGGAGCTTCTGGGGCAGTAATTAGAGTGTCCCCAGGGTTGAAACCAGTGCCAATCGATTAATCGTGGGTGAAAAACCCCAAAAATATTAAAAATAAAAAATTTTGGAGCAAGAAAAAATTCGTTTGGATGTGGCTTGTTTTAGATATAAAAAGAGAATTTTTTTATCAGAAAAAAAAGATTTTAAGTATTCAATGAATATTTAATTTTTATTTATATGCAAACAGTATAAAGAAGGCTATCAATTTGTATCATTTTCTTAAAATTTCTATAGAAAAAAGTTAAACCTTTTACTGTCAATTTGGTATAATTTAGTCAGACGTACTTTTTATTATACTTCATTGAAGTGTGGGAATTCAATGTCATACTAATATTTATTAAAATGTAATACGATTAGGAAATCAAAAATAGTAAAATAAAGCTACAAACGCTTAATTTATAAAATCTAATCAAATAATTGTAACCATACATCTATTTACTGAAAGAAAAATGTATCCCCATCTATATAAAAAAACCATAGGTCTGTTAACATATGGAACATTAACTATTGGCAAATACCTCAATATACAACATATATCCCTAATAAATGGCATATATTATACAGTAAATTTAAATAGGGTACATTTATGGAGGGTATTTTGAAGCAGGGCACACCTACGGAGGGTGTTTTTAAACAGGGTACATATAAATTAAATTCTTTAGTGTTATGGAGCGAATTCGGTTGAGAATATATATACGAACTATGCACTCACAGATTGCAGCTAGTTTTTTTTGTGACATATTTAGGTAAATCGATTTTACAAAAAGTGCCTTTATTTATTTATTATTCTTACTGAAAAACTATAACCATCCAGGATGATTTAAAAACGTCATCTCTTACCAACAACTATGAGGTTTACTTTAGACATTAGTAGGTTCCAAAAGTCACGTCATCAATTTTACGTAGAGAAGAAAATAATTAATTTTACGTAGAATATATAGTTAAACTATTAATATTTCCAAAAAATATATGAGATACAATTGTATTCATATGTAGGCTATTGATAAATGTTTTATTTAAGGAACAGTCGGCCTTAGTTAGTAACAATAACTACACTCGTTCGTCTACACTTATTACATTCTTTACACGCTTATATTCACGCATTGGCATCTTAGTAATGAATAAATATAATAATATATATGTTAAAATGTTTGAAGTGAAATACGCTCTGTTTTAGGTTGATAAATTTGTTGCAGTCTTTTGAATTATGTACATTAGGGTGGAACGTTGGTATAGGGGAAAAAATATTTTCTGTTTTGCATATTCTAATAGTGAAACAAATTTGTCTTTTTGTATGAGGAATAATTCAATAAAATTTGGTTTTGCTAGTAACACATCTTGAGGTGCCGCAGAAGCCTTGAAAATTGTTTTTTTCTTTAAATATTAAAATTTTCTATAATTTAATTTTTTTATTTTCTTGGATGGTATTTTATATTCATTATTTAAATTTAATTATAACTAAGCCTTAAATCATAAAAAAAAATAATTTGTTAACATCATTATTTTATAGGCCCACTTAGTAAATATTAAAATATAAAAAAACAAAGGTTTTTAAAGAAATTTACTTTTTTGGCTTTGAAGTAGTAAGATATTGATGGTTATAATATTTCAATGATTTGCATTTGCATAAAAAATGGGAAAAGAATTTTTCCTTTTCTTTTTATAGTACAGTGGTAATATTGAATAATATTGAACCTAATGAAAGAGTTGAAAAGGTATTAACCTATGCAATAAAGTCACATTCTATTTACTAAAGACTTTTTATTCATGAAATACAAATAATAGTCAAATAAAACATTGTAACAATGCTAAATCAATATTCAATGTTCTCACTTGTACATTTTACGTAAAGTGCCTCTTTGTTTCAAATTTTGGCATCATCTTGTGTGAAGCAATTCTGGCTTTAACAAATCCATTTCTTTCTTTGAGACCGCAAACACGGAGTGATGATTCTGTTACAAGCTCAATTACTCTTTCCACTGCTTGTGTATGACAGGGAAAGCGTGGAAAATCAATAGAATGCATCAAGCCATCTTCTCTTGATTCACTTTTGTTTGTATTTAAGCTCTTGTCGAATCACCTTTAACTTTCGATCCTCTCTCTGCCTCAAAATGTTAGTAACCGACTTATCAAGTGTGCTGATACACATTTTCCTGGATGTTCTTTGATCTACTAAAAAATTTTGTTCAAGCACAGGTACTTTTTTGTCTTTTGTACACTTACACTCGGAGAACAACGTACACTTGCAAGATGCTATATCAAAAAGACGCTTACTTTCATTTAAAATTTTTTCTACTGTTAAGATATAATTTTTTGTGCCTTTTCTTCCCTTTGATCTCAATATATTTCTATACTTGTCATGATAAGCTTTTCCCATTTGCAACATACGAGTACGAGACACTGTAGGAATTGATGCCTTAACCCAAACATTTTCAACTTTATTGATAACAATATCTAAAATATCACTCACCGTTGGCTCTCTTGATGATATATCTGGTTTCAACTCATGTCGAATATAAAGGTAATACTTCATGACATCATTATAGGTTGGTAAATAAGTATCACTCAGTACTTTAGGATGACCAAATATTGGACATTCCCACTGAAGTCTAGTCTGAACTCGCTTTAACACATCTGCCATCTCACTAACCTAAAACTTGTGAGTATTATTCAAATACACTAAAGGTCTATTAACAAACTATTTACTAATACGATAAACACAATCAAAATAATCATTTACATCTTGCACTTCACAACTACTTGTGTCTCACATTAGCACTTGAACTGGACTGACCTCTGAGACAAGTTGCAACATGAAACAATGGATTCCCCCTCCCACCAACTTCCTGCAGACAAGCAGTAACACGCTCCCCCCTCCACTCTGACCGTACACACTATGTCACCAACTGTGATCAGGTTTATCTAGTGCACCTTAGTAACCTTTAACTGCCTTTTTCAAGCAGGAATGGAAAAATACAACAATATTTTTTACAGATAAAAATGTATTGAAATTCGCTCAATTTCACTAAAAAATATCACAATTTCTAATCCTTTGCGGTACCTCTTACCCTATTCCAATCATGTTTAAACTTTAAAATTGTTTAAATAATAGCAAAAGGTAACTTTTAATCACTATTATAAATTGAAATAAAAACGATATTTTTTATAAAAATGTATTGAAATTTGATAGATTTCACTAAAAATTCACAATTTCTAACCTTTTGCGGCACCTCTTACCCTATTCCAATCATGTTTAAATTTTAAAATTGATTAAATAATAGCAAAAGGCAACTTTTTATCACAATTACATATTGAAATAGAAAACTTAATTTTTTCGTTCCACCCTAATTATCTAGAAATATTGTAATATTTGCTTACTCCTTCCAAAAAGCCCATTTGATAATCAATTCATAGATATTTGATAATCTCATAGTTAGTATGTGACTTTGAGTTACCATCTTTAAGAAACCAGTTCAAATAATAGTTAACTAATAAAATATTATAATAGTACGTTGAGTATGGTAGTAATAAGGAATGTTCGGAAAAATAACCTTATGCCCTTTTAGTGATATTATTTTTGTAGTTAAATATAATATCATTAGTGTTAACTCCAACTACACTACATGGACTACATGTTAAGTGTAGTCCAAGAGATTACATGATATCAATTACTAACAGTCACTTTATATACAGTAAGATAATCCATGCAACAAAACAATGCCACTTTATTATAATTTACATTAAATAGATGTTTTAATATTTAATAAACGAAATTATATTAATAGAAAAGGTAGGACATTACCTTTTATCGCAGTTGAGTGTAAGAATCATGTTTTTTATATTTATAAGCAATATAAAAGTTACGATTCGAAAAGACTGACACCTGTCAATAGGGGTTTGATTATTCTATTATTGCCTCAGGAATGGAAGGATACAGGCTATATCACGTCAATTGAGGTATAGTACTGTACACTTCTGTTAATCTTATACTAATATTGCATAGATCAGTATCTGTACTTCCTTCTATTTTATTTCAATAGCTGAAATTCCACGGCACCAATAATTGTATTTAATATAGTATATATATTGGCTGAGATAATTACATTTGATACTCATTATGACATAAAAGTGTGAGATCACTTGTCAACTTATTATAATGCCAGAAACCAGTTTTTATTTTGTATGTAATATATTTATAGCAAAGAAATAGCTTTTTGAGATATTTCTGTTTGTATCTGGCTTAATATCAAAATCTATCCAATTCGAGAGCTAATATCATCGGGCAATCATGTATTATGACTTACTTATTTCAATCGGACAAAATAAATATGACATTCCAAACATTGTATTGTATAAATATGCTTAGTGTTATTGCTAAACGTGATCTCGTTGTGTATTCATTACTTGAAGTAAACCATCTCTGTGTACAAAATAGATAAGTCAGTTCTATAACAGACGGAAGATTACCCATTTACGTGACGTTATTTCACCTTCTATGTACATACTAGTATTTAATGGAACATAATATAAAATAATTTGTTTTATTAACGAAGCATGACTTGGCCTTATTGTGAAACAACAGGACCTGCACAAAACTGACTTATAAATGTAATTTTAAATGTATATTAGTAATTTATGTTTTACTAAATAAATTATGAATAGTAATTTTAAAATGTTTTTATTTATTTGTATTTAGTTTTTTACTCACAATTAAATATGTTGAAAAGGAGCCACTAGTAAGATAAAATAATTAATAGTCGTTAAAGTTTATTTTTTTAATTTTAAATACTATTTTGGAATCAATGTTACAAACAAAGCAAGACAAATTTATTGGAAATTTTGTTCTATATTATTCATATAAGGCGTAATTTTGAATAGGTTGTTCTGTTATATTTCACCATTTGGACTTCATACTTAAAATTATACTTCGTTTGGTTCATTAATAATAATGTTTGTAGTTGTAAAATACTTTTTATAAGTTGTGGTAAGATAACAAAAAAACAATTTTTTTGGACATTATGGTTAACTCAATATCAAGCCTAATTTATCACAAGAAATAATAATTTGAAATAGTTATTATTGTAGAAAACTCAGAGTTTGGTTACTAAATGTTACGATTTCCCTTCTGTACATTTAGGCGAGATTGTCAGACCATCGGCTAATACTAGACCATGCACTATACATACTGTACTTTGCAGAAGTGTTTCACTCTGCTTTCTACCCACTCCATCAACAATAAAGATGTGGTTGTAGGTGGTACATAGTTTTGGCCTAGTTACATGTAATAATCATGACTGAAATATGTTTTTAAATTGTTATTAGTAATTAAGATATGTACCAAAAGTTTGGCGAGTTTCAATATATATCCTTTAGCACAAAGAAGAAGAAATCAATATAGACTTTTTAAAAAACATACGATATCTCTTAATGATGTTATAGTGTAATAGAAAAAATTTCATAACAATGAATAGTTAAAGAAATTACATTTTAAATGAACATAAATTATCAGATGACTGTTTAAATGTAATCAGCTTACTTTTGGGTTTGCAATGTTCATTTAAAATTAAATTTCCAAATAAATGAATCGAATTAGATTAGTCTTCGTTTATTTTAATAACAAGGTAGCTAGATAGAAGTACAAGTGGTGTCATATATATACTTTTTTTTTAAATCAATATATTAATTTGTGTATATCTTGTTTCTAAAAGCAGATATATAATACTACATTTATGATACGTATGCAACAATTATTGACAATCGGACACATATATTTACTATCCTTGTAAATTGAATTTAAAGTATATCAATTTATAAACTTCTTTCATCCATCACAATTTCAAAAATAGGACATGAAACCTAAAATGAAAATAAATTACCGGTGTACTTATTAGATTTGAACAATGTACTTTTTGTAATCTCTCCATATACACAAGTTAATGCTAGATGAGATAATCTCTATTGTGTATACATACACGTATATTTGCATACGTAATGGTTCCCGTGGGAGAATAGCTCCAAGCCACCTGCTTCCTCTCCAGTCTCAGTCCATAATGTAATACCGGGAATATTAATACCGGCCAATCCAGGAAAATGTTTCTGAAATTAGTATGTTTATGGAAATGATTTCCTCTGTACCTATAATAGTAGTAAGTGTAATGAGTCATTAAACCACCTTAAACATTTAAAAAGTAAAACATATCTTCTCCTCACAAATTATGCAGAATAAGTATTCGTTTTCAAATATGCAACAATCCTAAAAAGCATCGTTCAAAAAAGCAATTGCTACATAATACGAGGCTATTATGTAGCAAAGTAATATATTTACTTTGGACATATAAACATTGGAAGCCACGAAATAATTAACAATAATTACTTGGCATTTAAATGTATAATAATAAAATAACTAAGTCGTACCTTTCTCTCATATACAATATTTAATTAAGGGAAGGTAACTTTTAATTTAGACTTCATAATATTGTATATTATATTTGAGGCTGGAATAAAGTTTTGGCATAGTGAAATTTAAAAACAAAATTCACCTTCACTTATGTTAAATCCTCTTCAAAATGACCTCTCCACACCCAACTCTCTGTGGGCCACTACTGATGGGTAATTAATATTAATATTCGGAGGTAAACAATATGAGATTATGTCAGAAATAGTAAATTCTGTTTTATTTACTACATGACCAAACTTCACTTCAGAGTGCTCAAACAGCATATTTCAGGAATAACGTGAGGTTTTTGGAATGTTAAAACCAATGGCGTGGTGATATATACCAGCCGCAACCATAGCAACGTTTTTGCATCTAGCATTAATTACAGGTTTCAGTTCTTTAAATATAAATATGTTATAACCTACTTAAATGATTTAATTAATGTGATTTTTAGTAAACATTAAGATCTTGCACTTTCTTATTGTTTATGTCGTCCTTTTCATTTTTGTTTTCAATTGTTTGTATTTTGTTCATATCATGTTATTTATAGATTGTTCCGACGTATTTTGTACGAAATAAAACTTCATATTTGGTTTCATACGGAATTAAAGTAACGTCTGTCGGTCGTATGGAAAATGCTGTACTCTTAGAAACACCACACTTTAGAGCTTCACTCAACCACCACTAAGTGCGCTCATGTCATATCTTGAGATTCATAAAATAAAATCAAGTATCGTAAATCAAGAATAATTTTGTTTGTTTTTTTAGACAAATAATGTTATTGAGTTTTGGCTGGTTAAATTTTTCATAACTAAATCGTACTTTGCTATATTCTTTTAGGAATGGATTTTTATAGAAAAACAAATATATTTTCATTGAATATTGGCCTATCAGTAGCCTTATGATCAGGAAAAAGATCATGTTACTTAAATTTTACAATATAATTTAGTAAGTTAGGATAAAGTTAGGATAACCCATCTGTATAACACTGCCAGACTTTGAGTTCTGCAGTTATGAGTAGTCTATTTTTTACTAAAAATAAATAAATGAATAGAATGACTAATAATATGTTGATAATATTTTTATTTGCCTAACTATTTTGGAAATGTCTACTCCTAATTATTTCATTCTAACCCACAAAATAATGAGTGAGAGTAATTAGTAAGCTTATTATTTTACAGCAGTGCAGTTTATTTCATACATTTCTATGAATGAAATAAACTGGCATCAATAAAAACCTACTTGGCATCAACTTGGGTAAGTTTGTGAGGGTCTAAACAAGAATTTACAAAAGAACCTAACAATATCATAAATGGAATGAACTCTATGCAAAAGGAAAAGCTATTTAAGTCATTTCACACTGATGTAAGGAGATGCAATTACAGAAAATATCGGAGGAGCTGACTCCTAACAATGAATGTCGTCATTAGTTGCATAGCTACTTGTGAACAAAGTGTTGTGCATGTTGTAGGCGGAAGGTTCTGTATTGGTCCGCCAAGTAGTGACGTGGTGTCCGCTGGATGACTAGAATGTACACTACTACAGAAATCTGGGAGTCCGTGTTGGGTGTCTTTCAGGGAAGGGAACTGAGTACAGTACAAGGCATATCTGGTAGCTAAAATCGGATACATATTACGTGATTCAGATTCCACCTAAAGCTGAAGGTCCCTTAGTTTGCTAATGGGCTAATAATAAACATGTCTAACTAAGGAACAGTTTATCTTAGTTAGTAACAATGGCTACACTCATTCATTAAAACCCATCACACTATTTAAACCCTTAATTTAAGCCATATATTCTTGATGATCAACGTATTTACTCATATGTTTAATAGTTCAATGCCCAGTCCATACGTTTTGAAGGACTTTCAAAACTTTTTTCAATTTCTTTTATGAGTGTCGAATGTTTTGATTTTGATTCTAATGATTTGTAAGTTAGTTAATTACATAAGTACTCTGTAATGTTTAGTATATTTACCAAATAGTTTCTTAAGACATTTAATAAACATTTTTATGGTTTAAAAAATAAACCTTATGACATAGTACAAATAATGTTTATTTGAGAGTAAAAGATATCCGCAAATTGTACAAAAATTATTTTAGTTTTATCTGTGTATTTGCATACATATGATAAACCAGAAGTGCACTTATGAATTCTACACTCTTCAGCGTACATTTTTTAAGTGCTGTTAAAGCGAATCTCAAATCAGCACATTCACTCGATTTGATAGTGGAATTTATAGTGGATTTCCCAATTCCATTTGGTCCAGTGGTTTTCACTGTGTAACACTGTTGGTGTCCGTAAACAATACAGGATTAGATTACCTATTGTATGAGAGATACATTTAGAGAACGATTGTGCAGGATTATATATACCCTTTCAATAAACTGCAGCAACAAGTCATATGATGATGTAACTAAAAACAGTTTAAACTTTCAAAGTGTATGGAAAAGTCAGCCTGACATATCACGCTGCAAGGCTTTGTTATGTCAGCACTAGTATTGCATTTATATACCCCAGTTATTTCGGAACAAAGTGTTGTGGTGACTGTAGGCTGTATAAGATTTAAGGTCAGTCCTCTTAATCACAGCATGGTGACCGATCAATGGTTTCCATCAGTGTGAACAGTATTAGAAAGGTGTGGGGTGTCCATGTTGTGTGATAGTCAGGGTTCGGATGTTGTTTAGAGAAGATAATTGAGTATCAGTCTGGAATAAACTGAAAATCTGACCAATATTACGTCGTTCGGATTCCAAGTCAAGCCGTTAAATCCTTTAATTGCCCTGGCTATTGGACTATTAATAAATGGCACGTTCTAAGGAGCAATCAACATTAGTTAGTAACAATGACCACACTCGTATATCTATAATCATAAAACTCATACAACCCTCATTTTCACCCATATATATGTGATTGGTACCTTGAAAATAAATAGTTTCTCTCAAATTATGAGTCCTCCTAGTGAGCAATATTTTTAGACCAAAATGCTACCTTAAAAAAGGACCAAGTTCCACAAGACTTAACAATCATAAGGACATGCCTAACTATGAGGTGTTTTGCTCCTACATTTATGGAAATGATAGGAGCCGGTAATATGAAACAGGCATCTTTAACGATGTTATAAATAGTAAAGTAAATTTCACAGCAAGTATTCACTTATGTAGTATATGGTGTATAATGCATTTAAATTAAAGCAATAAAATCCTTCCTAAAAGGAATACATATATTTTACATTTGTTTACATATGTATATTTCTCTTTAGACTAACTCATACCCGACCTCTGATCTTTTCACTGCAAAGGAAAATGTATTAAACTCTACGTCAATTTACATTTCCCTACAATTATTTATGATGAAAACCCTCATAAAATGTAATGTTTGTAAAAATATTTATCCTTGCTAAAAGTTATTTTTTCGTGGTTTTAAAGATATACTTCATATGGATCAAAATGTGTATTAGACTACATACACGAACTCCAAAAGTAGTAAATACCTGAGTAAAATTAAATATGATCAATTTGGAAATATTGTCAGTTGTTTTGTTTTGTTGTATGGTGAATAAGAAAATTATTATTATTTATTTAATACATTATGAATATTTACACCAACCAGGAAAGATTACAGTAAAATATAAGATATTTGGTTTATACAATATGAAATAAAATAATGTAATAATCCATCATAATTCATTTGTATTCATAAGTTTTTACTAAAAAATTATAAAAGTTTATTTCCTCAGTAAATTAAATTTAGAACTAAACCATGTATACCGTCCGACATATGCTCACCTATGTGTAAAATGATATTCCATACCAGTAAACATGTTGATGTTGATGTGATGAATAGTCCCACTCTACGTATACACCTAACCATGTACTGCACCACACATGTGATCGCCCACGTGTGAACTGATATTCCGTACCAGTAAACATGTTGATGTGATGAATATACCCACACTACATATACACCTAACCATGTACTGCGTCAGACATGTGCTCGCCCACGTGTGAACTAGTAGTGTAGTATGCCGATTCTGGTGCAACCCTACCCATGCCGGTTCTGGGGCAACCTTGACCTTTGGGTCCTATCAGCAAGGTTGTCGATCTTATCACCACGTGTTGACCCCAGAGGTCAACTTTACTATTGTTTACTACTGTTATCAGCCACGTGGTGACCTTGAAGGTCACGTTTACTACGAGCACGTGGACCCCCCGCGACGTTGTCCTAGGTCAGTGTTGTGTGACGTCACACCGTTTTCGCGCTCTTTCATCTGACGACGTCACGACGCCGTATTTATTAAATTAATTTTATTTATTTAATGCTGTCAAAAAGTGTCGGTGGCCGGTGCCGGGATCGATCTGAGAACCTTTCGTTTGTGAGACGAAGTCGATACCACTGGGGCACAGTGACACACCCTAGAGGGTAACGTAAGTAGCGGCAGAAGAACGTGTGTGGCTTCGTTCGCTTTGCTCGACGAGCCACGTTATACTATATGAAATGTATTTTTAATTCGTATTTAATATAGTATTAATTTGTTCAGATGTGAAAAAAAAGTCTGCTGGTTTGTCGTCTGCTCCTCAGCTGATGTGATGCCATATGAAAGATGCAAAAAAAAAAAATGTCTGTTTCTCTTTATACTATATAAAATGTACCAACTGTTTTTTCGCAGTGTTACCAACTCGCACGATTAATTGCAAAAAAAATATATATATATCTCAGTGCTGTCAACTCATACGATTTATTACATTATACTATAATAAATACATATACGATTATTAAATTATACTATATTAAATACAAACGCGTTTTTCGGTGTTACAGTAATATTATTTTAATTCGTTATCCTTTTATATCCTTTTCGGTTGCGAATAAATACGTTAAAACGGTCGTCAAGTATTAGGAGAACAGAGACTGGTAGGAGTTATCAATGTTACAGTTGCCGCGCGCTGCCATTATCAAATCAGCGTGACCCGGCGACCTCTCCGTAAGATAGTCGCGACTGTCTCGCGAACTGATTATGTGACTGCTGCTCATTTCTGCTAGCCTGATACTTTATTTTTCATTACATGTTGTTCGGATTCCATATTTAAGTGGTTTATATATATTTTATTAAATATTTAATTTAGTATTTAAAAATCTTAAGGTAAAATACTATTCTATGAATTTAAATAGTACCTACATATAGTATGTAATATTCATATAATAATTAATATTTATATTTTCGAAAACTCTATGAAAAAAGATGTGCTTTAATTAAAGTGTATTTTTCTTGTTACACAGTATATAGTATTAATTTGAATAATATTTTGTATTTTATATAGTATTAATTTGTTCTGACCGTTTAACAAATGAACCAGAGGGTTTTTTCTTGTTGTTGTTTAGTTTTTTTCATAACAGATTATTTTTGTTTACAACAGTTGATGTGTCTTCTGCTACCAGAGAACTCTTTGTATATGAGAAAATTTTCTAAGTCTAATTTTTGCTGATGCAATATTTCATCATCTGTACTTTGAGTTTGGATCTTGACCACCACGCGGTCTAACACGTGTGCACGCGGTCGGACACATGTTCAATTGACGTCATTTTACTGAGTATAAATACACCAAGATTTCAAGCACGCAGTATCTGCAGTTGTTTCAAGTTCTAGAGACCAACGGCCCCAACGTCTTTCCGGAACCTCTAGACTTGAACAACCTGATCATTGGCTGTAGCAGATATTGAATCTGGTGAGTAAATGATATAGATTTACCAATTTATTAGCATTATTAGTTATGAACAGTAACTATTTTATATATTTTCTAACATCATTTTTCAATTAATATTTTAGCAAAATAATCATTATACTCTTTATGAGAACTAATATTTTAGAATATAATCACAGATGTTTCTTTAATTAAATTATTTAACAACACATTTTAATAATACCAATAATGTGTTAGTTTTTAATAAAAATGTTTGGAGAATACAAATTAGTTCATTTATTTAACAATACATTTTAATAATACCAATAATGTGTTAGTTTTATAAAATGTTTGGAGAAACAAATTAGTTCATTTATGTAAAAATTATATTTCTAATTTTAAACAATATTTTAACATTAATTGCATGACATTATTTCTTAAACCTAATAACAGTTGTGTTTTATTTATTTTTATTTTCAACCATACAACTAATTTAACTAAATTACTTCATTCTAGTAAATGATTAAAGTTGTTAGTTTTATAAAAATTTTATGATAAAATAAATTATTCAATTAGGTTTTTAATAAATTTTTATTCTCATCGATTGTTTTTACAAGTTTATAATCTTAAAATAATTTTATGATATGATTTAGTTATGAAAATTATTTCTTACTTTGTCAATCCGATTACACTTTTAGGTATAATTTAAAATAAAAACATTTCGAATAAAATACGTATAACTTTAACTAGCCTACTACATTTTATTTTTTATAATTTAATTAAAATATTTAATAACAAATCTTATTAAGTTTCAATTCGATTTCACTTTTAGGTATAATTTAAAGTAAAAACATTTCGAATAAAACACGTATAACTTTAACAAATCTTATTAAGTTTCATTAATTTTAAATTATTTGAATTTATAACCAATTTGAGAATCTTTTTTTACTCATCCCTTACGTTTGAAATAAATGGTTTTTTTTTTTTTAACTAAACAAAATATATAGAGATATTTTTGTTTTTACAGATTCTATTACTCAACTATCCATTCCTGTCTTCAAGAAACAACTATTCCATCACCTTTCATCGAATTTGGCGTGTTGTAGACACTCGCTTATTTTAAAAGTAAGTTTCATTTCTATAATAAACTTATGTAAAACTAAAATGGGTTTTGAACTAATTTTCTTGGTGATGATTTCAATGTTTTTCCACAGGTTCTTTAAAAAGATATACTTAACTCTAAAGTAATATAATATGTATGATGTTACAGATCTCCTCTTGCATCCAACTCTTCATCGTCAGCAGTCGAATTTGGCGTGTTGTAGACAATCACTTATTTTAAAAGTAAGTTTCATTTCTATAATAAACTTATGTAAAACTAAAATGGGTTTTGAACTAATTTTCTTGACGATGATTTCAATGTGTTTTCCACAGGTTCTTTAAAAAGATATACTTAACTCTAAAGTAATATAATATGTATGATGTTACAGATCTCCTCTTGCATCCAACTCTTCATCGTCAGCAGATCTCCTCTATTACATCAACTGCTAATCATCTCTCTCAGAAGTATGTCTAATAATAAGGATTACACTTTAGGTTACTATAAATTATCTCCATTTGCTTATGAACCGATTAAAGGTTCCTGGTATCCGTATCTCATCACTTGTTTTGTAAGAATTTGATGTATACGGATTATGAGAATGCCATTCAATATCAATGATAGAACTATCGAAGCTAGGATTTGTTCCTATATCTAAAATATTATTCATCCTTACTACTCTTGAAAGAGAACACTTTTGTACTACCTTAGGATTTTTAAATACTAAATTAATTATTAAATAAAATATGCTTTTTATTTTCTATACATCTACTAAATATATGGAAAAAACCACTTAAATATGGAATACGAACAACATGCAATGAAAAACAAAGTATCAGGCTAGCAGAAATTAGCAGCAGTCACATAATCAGTTCGCGAGGCAGTCGGACTATCTTACGGAGAGGTCGCCGGGTCGCGCTGATTCGATAGTGACACTTTGTATGCCGCAGGCGGCAACTGTAACATTGATAACTCCTACCAGTCTTTGCTCTCCTAATACTCAAATGTAATAAAACATTAAAATTTAACGTAAATTAATACATATTAACAAATATACATTTATTATTGTAATACAAATAAATAAATATAAATGTGTTAGCTGTTTCAAAGATATTCTAACTGATTTATATATAAAAATTAATTGCATTTATTATAGTACAACGAAAATAGTGATTTATTATGAACAATGTACTTCATATAGTATATATGTACACAGAAAAACCAGAATCCTTTTTAATCTGTTTAAATTTATCGTTATAACAATTATTATATTATAACGTGACAAAGAATAAATATCGATGCACTTTTTATAGTACACAGATTTATTATAGTATACTACGAATGAAAGCATAAGTTGGCTATACTTTATATAGTATACATTATATGTGAAGGAAAACAAAGTAAAATAATATTACTGTAACACCAAAAAACGCATTTGTATTTATTAAAAAAGAGAAAAAAAAATCATATATATATATGTATTTTATATAGTATAATGCAAATAATCGTGTGAGTTAGAAGCACTGTGAAAAAACAGTCGGTATATTTTATATAATATAAAGAAAAACCGATTTTGTTTGAACAAACTAATACTATATTAAATACGAATTATTAGAAAAATACATTTTATATAGTACTAATGCATCTGTCTCGGCGTAAGCGAAGCGAACCACATCAGCTGGTACTAGCAGACGACAAACCAACAAATTTTTTTTTTACATCTGGTTTAAATGGTCAGAACAAATTAATACTATATTAAATACAAATTATTGCGCCAATGGTCGAGTTCAGAGATCTTGCCAAGTTCTGTTCTCCTAATACTTAACGACCAGTTTTAACGTATGTTTCAACGCGTTTGTATTTTATATAGTATAATTTAATAATCATATATGTATTTATTATAGTTTTAACGTAAAAGGATAACGAATTTAAATTAATATTACTGTAACACCGAAAAAAACGCGTTTGTATTTATTAAAAAAGAGAAAAAAAAATCATATATATATGTATTTTATATAGTATAATGCAAATAATCGTGTGAGTTAGAAGCACTGTGAAAAAACAGTCGGTATATTTTATATAATATAAAGAAAAACCGATTTTGTTTGAACAAACTAATACTATATTAAATACGAATTATTAGAAAAATACATTTTATATAGTACTAATGCATCTGTCTCGGCGTAAGCGAAGCGAACCACATCAGCTGGTACTAGCAGACGACAAACCAACAAATTTTTTTTTTACATCTGGTTTAAATGGTCAGAACAAATTAATACTATATTAAATACAAATTATTGCGCCAATGGTCGAGTTCAGAGATCTTGCCAAGTTCTGTTCTCCTAATACTTAACGACCAGTTTTAACGTATGTTTCAACGCGTTTGTATTTTATATAGTATAATTTAATAATCATATATGTATTTATTATAGTTTTAACGTAAAAGGATAACGAATTTAAATTAATATTACTGTAACACCGAAAAAAACGCGTTTGTATTTATTAAAAAAGAGAAAAAAAAATCATATATATATATGTATTTTATATAGTATAATGCAAATAATCGTGTGAGTTAGAAGCACTGTGAAAAAACAGTCGGTATATTTTATATAATATAAAGAAAAACCGATTTTGTTTGAACAAACTAATACTATATTAAATACGAATTATTAGAAAAATACATTTTATATAGTACTAATGCATCTGTCTCGGCGTAAGCGAAGCGAACCACATCAGCTGGTACTAGCAGACGACAAACCAACAAATTTTTTTTTTACATCTGGTTTAAATGGTCAGAACAAATTAATACTATATTAAATACAAATTATTGCGCCAATGGTCGAGTTCAGAGATCTTGCCAAGTTCTGTTCTCCTAATACTTAACGACCAGTTTTAACGTATGTTTCAACGCGTTTGTATTTTATATAGTATAATTTAATAATCATATATGTATTTATTATAGTTTTAACGTAAAAGGATAACGAATTTAAATTAATATTACTGTAACACCGAAAAAAAACGCGTTTGTATTTAATATAGTATAATTTAATAATCGTATATGTATTTATTATAGTATAATGTAATAAATCGTGTGAGTTGGCAGCACTGACATATATTTTTTGCAATTAATCGTGCGAGTTGGTAACACTGCGAAAAAACAGTTGGTACATTTTATATAGTATAAAGAGAAACAGACATTTTTTTTTTTTGCATCTTTCATATGGCATCACATCAGCTGAGGAGCAGACGACAAACCAGCAGACTTTTTTTTCACATCTGAACAAATTAATACTATATTAAATACGAATTAAAAATACATTTCATATAGTATAACGTGGCTCGTCGAGCAAAGCGAACGAAGCCACACACGTTCTTCTGCCGCTACTTACGTTACCCTCTAGGGTGTGTCACTGTGCCCCAGTGGTATCGACTTCGTCTCACAAACGAAAGGTTCTCAGATCGATCCCGGCACCGGCCACCGACACTTTTTGACAGCATTAAATAAATAAAATTAATTTAATAAATACGGCGTCGTGACGTCGTCAGATGAAAGAGCGCGAAAACGGTGTGACGTCACACAACACTGACCTAGGACAACGTCGCGGGGGGTCCACGTGCTCGTAGTAAACGTGACCTTCAAGGTCACCACGTGGCTGATAACAGTAGTAAACAATAGTAAAGTTGACCTCTGGGGTCAACACGTGGTGATAAGATCGACAACCTTGCTGATAGGACCCAAAGGTCAAGGTTGCCCCAGAACCGGCATGGGTAGGGTTGCACCAGAATCGGCATACTACACTACTTGAACTGATATTCCATACCAGTAAACATGTTGATTTGATGAATGGCCCCACTCTATATCATACATACTTAATCCAAACCTAACCCATGTTTACCACCAGTCATGTACCCACTAACGTGAGAACTGATATTCCGTACCAGTAAACATGTTGATGTTGATGTAATGAATCAATCACTCTATCAATCACGTTACTACAGAACAGTGAAATGTTAATTTTGGAACTGTCAATAGTTTGAGTGTGAAGTGATAGTTATCGTGGTGGATGGTTCTACCCTCTGGGCGGAAATACGTGTACCCAAGTTTTAAGGTTGTTTAGTAGGAAACCAACAGGCCTCCTCCAATTACAACTTACTTTTCCTTGTTTATTTTTACTGTTTGAAATATACATTTTAAAGTGTATTATAAGTTTCAATAATTTTTATTCTATTTTGAACAAAATTACTGGAATTTAGTTTAGTTTTCACTGTGCATCAACTTTACACTGTCATTACTTAAAACCAGTTAACGAATTGTTTTTATATTTCTGTACATTGTTGACAAGAGTCGTTTCTATACGTTTTATACATTTCTGAATTAAAATTTTTAAGATAAAAACTTCTTGTCAATTTCTTGATACAACGTTAGTCCTGAATTGAATTAATTTGTCACGTTGTAACCTTTATGTAATGTCTAGTTACGAGACATTACTTTTATATGGTCAAGTGAATGCAGTGATTACATAATGATTTCTATAACTTTACATATTTTATAAATTAAAAAAAAAAATTAAAATGATTTATGTAAACTTTAAATTACAAATTTACTGACGCGTATACAAGTAATGTATCGTAATAATACTGAATGGAATAAGAATTGCCAAGAAAAAAGTAATAATTTAAAGAACTCTAGAAGCCAAGAAAATGTTTTCCCAGGAAACTGACGAGAATTTCTTTTCTTGACAGTTACTACTTAAATCTATAACACTTATATAAAACGGTCCTGTTAGCCACAAATTAAAATACAATTATTTTGTGATATATTAACTGTATTTTGAGAAATGACAAAAGTGGAATTGATGCACAGTGAAACATATTAAAAATTTCCGAACATGTTATATTTGTTAAACTCAGATTAAAATATAAAGATTTATGTGTCATATTGTAAAATTAAACGAAGAAACCAATGGTTTGGCTGTTTTTCATTTGTTTCTTAGGTTCATAGTAAACAACATTGATAATCCGGCACACATAATGTCTATATCAACAATAGTTTACATCTGTGTGATTTAGTATTATTGTAAACTGAAGGGTATGAGTGTTTGTTCAACTAATATTATTTCCTATACTAATGTTACCTTCCATACCTCTAAAGGGGTTGGTTTTAATAAATGAGTTAGTGCTATATTTTTAAATCAGCTGGTAATTGAAAAACATATGTTTTTATTTAAGTTAAGAATGTTAATATTTGTATTATTATTTTGTTCCACAGCTCTTTCTGGCATTACGTTCTATATTTAGAATAATTTTTTGTTGTGTTTATAAACTTTAATGATTTGTTTGTAAATTGATTAGTTTTAGGTGACATGGTTGACATTGTAAACATCTAAGCTTATGAAGCAAATAAGTTAATTTTAAGTTTACAGATAACTTTTCAAATATCATTTTCACCCCCCTTCGTTATTTACAGTTTTTTCTTTGGTAAAAATTAACTGCTCTGGTTATGTTAAGAATAACACATTTTTAAAAGATATATTTGTAAACTATCAGATATGTATTTGTCGTAATTATCTAAATTTTATGTTGAAGCATTATCTGATATAATTGATGGAGTAACGTTGTTCAATTTTGCCTTTAATTTTATTTACGGGTAAGTGACTCCATTTATAATATACCAATGTAATAACAGTATAAAAGAATAATCAACTCAAGTGAAAGTAATTTTAAAACACACTGATGGCCAAATTAACTGATAAATAACTGCTAGATTCAGGCACGAGCAAATATATACAGAGACAACAAACTATATAATACTTATTAAAAAAGTATAATGAACATAAATTTAAATAATATTGCACGAAATATCACAAAATCCCTGCTAACAGGAACATTCAACTACGAGTACATGGGAATACTATAACAATCAAATTACTACCTTGAATAAAAAAACACAAGTAAAAGTCATTTCCATAAGTCATATTTCATGCTGATTTCCCTGTGAGACTCAGTATGGGTAAATACTTCGGTATAATTATTACTAATAGTAATCAGCATTTTGGAAAGGTGGTATTTGAATGACATATGTCCAAAAAATCGGTTAACTGTTCAATGAAGTAGTTTAAAGGCCTTCTTACCACCTTTAACCTTTAACCTTACCGCCCTTAACCTTTAAAGGCCAGCCAGTCACCCCTTCACAGTAATTGGAATCTATTGCTGTCTGAACCACACAATCTGGTCCCTCACCCCAACTAATTTTACTGTAACTCCATTTTCATTATTCCATCATATATAGATTTTCATATAATTATAAACTAAATTAACAAAAAAATATTATCTTGTCTAAAAATAAAATTATTACTTTTATTAAAGATAGTGTTTCATATTAATATGAATTTATTTTGAATTTGGAAGACGCTCATCGTAGAGGCGCGGGTGAATTTAACGGACGAATAGTTTGATGAGTGCTGTTACTAATTAAGATCGACTGTCCCTCAGAAAGAGCTATTTATTAATATATCAGTAGCCAGTAAGTGTAGATACATACATTGGCTTTTATCACCTATTATTTTTCCGGAAGTTACCAATTTTCATTGTGTTTGAAGATTGCCTAAGATTAGGAGATAAAATATAGTAATAAAGATATATTTTTTAGTGATGTCTCATCAAGCCTATGCATTTATCCAAAATAAGATTCCAGTAAAAAATGATGTTTGACAAGAATTGAACATTAAGTGGTAAGAAATCATTAATCTGTTTCAAAATTGTTATGTAGTATAGTGTTGTATAATATTTTGTATATTGTGTTACATACTATCTCTGTGAAAAAAGTTGCTCCACAGACTCCCTGGTGTAACTTTTTCTGTGTAACTATCTCTGTGAAAAAAGTTGCTCTCACTACAACTCGTGCAGTGTTTTTTTAATAAACCTACAACAAATTAATAAAAACTTATTCCAGTAAATTCGGTCATATACTAATAGTCGTAAAGAATGACAAGAAATCCTACATTTTGACACACGTATTTTATATAAATAATTGTAGCATTTAGAGTATGTATAAATGTACTTTGAAAGTAAAAAACTTAATGATCTGCTATACATTTCAAATTATAATAATTTTTACGAGGGAGTATGTGTGCGGGTTGATCAAATCTTCAATTTACTGTCTTATTAGTCCATAAGAGTAAGAAAATTCCATAGAATAAGATCTTAAAACCTTGAAATATGGTTTTAAAAATAATATGAAAGAATAGTTTGATTTTAATTAGACTCATCATACAAACGTAAATTACATGAAATCCAGTTGTCACATTTTGGAATTCTGCATTTTTCAAATTTAAACTGTTATGTATTAGATTGTTTAGTTTTCATAATTTGTTCATATAAAATTTATTTATAGACAATATTAGTCATTAATATATCCTTTGTATCAAAATATGTTGTACAAAAAATAAACACAGTTCAGATAATATGTTTTAAATGAAACTCATAATTCTTATACGCATTGTAAATGTTTATAACAACTGTAATGGTTGTTATTTATAACTTATAAAATATTATTAGCGTTAATTATAATATTTTATTAGTTTATTTACCTAGATCCTTTTTAATTCAATAATTTCCAAAAATATAAAGCAAAGTAGCCCGTCCTTTAGGGTCAAAGTACAAGTGTTGAGTTACACTGTCTACTTACTAAAAATTCTTATGGTTAATAAGCAACCGTTAAATCTATATTTTATCTACGTCAAAATAAAATGATCTGTTACCCCATTACTGTATAATGATGCATAGTTTATTCAACTATATTTTACAACCATAAGTTTGTATAAACAGTACATATTCACTATCTAATCATAATTTATAGTCATTTTAATATACTAATTGTAAAACATGAATTTACATATTTTAGTGGTTTTTGATTATGACGTTTTGTATAAGTACAACCCTATTAAATTACAGGTAATATAAGTATGAAGTAAACGTGTAATGTAGATTGTTTTAGAATGGAAAACTAGTCAATATGCAGCTTATACCGTACAGAGGGAGTCTGTAATACACTACTATATATAAGAGATGTATTTCTAGTACGACTGTACTAAATGGAGCTGCCAACATCATAAGGTGAAATGAATTTCTTGTTACACGAGTTGACGTTGCTGGGGGCAATGTTAGTAAGTTCTGGTTGAACGGTCTACCACATAACACTTATATTAGTTCTCCTTATCTAGTATTATCATATACCCTGTATAAAATGTTTAACAATCATGTAATATCGAATCAATAAAGGTTGGCCATGAAAGTGATCAAAGAAGTACACAATTAAAATATTTTCCGACTAGGAGCTGTACACAATCACCATAATCTTAAAAGGTTTATATAGATATCAAGACTTTTTTCAAGTTATTCACTAAGCTCCATATATTTTGTGTGGTATCTTGGTATTTTATGACAGTCCATCTACTACGAGCGTAGCGAGTGACGGGGGTGTCACTTGGTTTATCCTACTTTATATAAAGATTTAATATTGTCTGTCTGTCTGCTGAATATCCGTGTATGTGTGTTACTCAATGACGCAAATACTACTGGACCCATTCACCTGAAATTTTGAGTTGACATTCCTCTGGTTAACACATAGGGCTATCTTTATTTTGAAATTCCATCAGGGCACAGCTCAAGGGGCTCTAAGAAGTTTCAATGAAAGTACTATGGTATACCAATTTGACAATTATTTGTAATAGTTTCCTCGGTACCGTCCTTTCTAGTTAGAAAATACGGTAGGTATCACGACGAGGCTTCGCAGTAGACTGTGACGTCACATGGGCGAAATCATATGACTTGTTTATTCTATTAAATACTAGTAACCAAATCTACCGATTACCTAGAAGCATTCAGCTAAATAGTAAGAAATTTATTTACCACTTATCAGCTGGAATTGTAATTATGGGAATTAGAACAGTATTTTTGTGTTTGTTCTTGTCATTTCACCCACGCGACGTCATGGGAGATGCGCGTAATACCTACCGTCTTCTTTTCTAGGTACCGTGTTCTAAACAAATACCGTACCAAACCTAACCACATAACACTTTTGCGTTATACAGATACTAGAATACCATATCCAAACTATAGTAAACTTATTTCATCATGTTTTGTATTACTGAAAGCAATAACCACAACATAAATCAACGTAAACCCCGTACGAGGACGGGTATTCTGCAAGTATACTAAAAAGCTTGATGAAGTGACTCACTGAATGACTCACACTAAATTTTAGGCATTTACCAGCGCCTACCTCTATAATGTATATACTTCAAGGGGATAATGTTTAAAATTAATTAGAAAATGAAGTGGCACTCTCATGGTAAATTAATTTTCGTGTCTCCCGGTGCTCCTCTAGAGATAAGACCGTCAGGAGACACTACTTAAAGAATTAAATACGGTAATGAATGCCCCTCATATTCCATTACATCGGATCTCCTACGTCAGAACGGTCACCTAACACCTCGAAACTCAATTCTAAATATTGCTTTCCAGTTGAGAATATCAAATGTCTCGCTCAATACTACTGTAACTGTGCTAAATCATGTGATAGTTCAGAAAAATGAAAATTGTTCCTTATTATCGCTCCATCAATAAATGTTTATAAGATAAACCTTATTATAAACAAACATAACCTCCTTCGTAGGGAATGGATAATCACCTCCGAGCTGACATGTTTAGATGTACCTCCATCGTGTACATTATGTACTGAATAATAGTGATAACTCTTAATTAGAGAGATAAAGTTATATTAATGACGAACAATGATAGATTCAGGAACAATTATTAATACTTCTTTATTGCAAAAACATTCTTGACGTTGCCGCCCAAAGGTAAAGTCTATTAATTATGGCGCAAGATCGAAGTTTTAAATCCCAACTTATCAGAATGCCAATAATTTACTAGTTAAATAAAATGCATGCACATCTCAGAAACCTTTTAATCTAGCGAGTGACATTTATTTAAAAAATTTTGTTTAAAAATAATTCAGTTAACATCGGTATATGTCCTTTCAAAGGTCACCAGTCGAATGGTAACAACCTGGTTTCGTTAAACCTGAGACAGCTACACCATTTCACAAATTATATATATCTACCCGATCTATTTTAGTTTTTATGCTTGGATAGGCCTACCAGCAAGTTTACCGAGTAATTGAGCACCTAATAATATAACTGAATTATATTATTTATCTAACATTATTTTAATTCGATACGACTGTACGTGTATTGATAGGTGAGTGGTTGGGTCTGCACTAACGCAAACACGTGTATAGATTGTGTGTGGGTTAGTAATGTAAATACGTGTAGTAACACTGACTACACTCATCACAGTCATCCGATACGACTGTACATGTATTGGTAGGTGAGTGGTTGGGTCTGCACCAACACAAACACGTGCATAGAGCGTGTGTGCGTTAGTAATGTAACTACGTGTAGTAAAACTGACTACACTCATCACAGTCATTCACTTCTCACATTCGCCTATATCTCCAAGTTCGGTGCATTAGTAATGAATAATGAATACCTCCATACGTGTGTGTGTTAGTAATGTAACTACGTGTAGTACACGTACACTGACTACACTCATCACAGTCATTCACTTCTCACATTCGCCTATATCTCCAAGTTCGGTGTATTAGTGATGAATAGTGAATACCTCCATACGTGTGTGGATGGGCGTGTAAATAAATTATACCAGTCGTATCATTAATGTGATAATAAGTAAGGGTAAGTAAGTTAGCCAATTATCCTATTGGAATTTACAAAGTAAAATTTATTTTACCGTATATAAATGTCTCTTTCTTAAATTTTGAATGTGTATTTTCATTATTATTATTACAATACAATTTTTGTAAGATGTATAATCTTAAGTATGATAATAACACCCGTTCCCAGGTTACTAAAGTGTATGTGAAAAATTATGAGGGGACTTATTCATAATATATAACTTTTTCAATTGTAAATATATTAAATAATGAGCAAAATTATTATGATTTGATTTGTTTAGTATAATGAATCTAGTATCAATTAGTTTAGTATGAAAATGTATGCAATAAATTATTATTTTTGACAATTTGAATAGATAGATCCGTTTTGTCCTTGAGTTCAAATCAATAAGGACTTTAAAATCCAATTCAATAATTGATAGAATTTACATGTATTGTTGACTATTTCTAATCAATACAGTTGATGAACTCCCAAAGCTAGTTTGTAAGACCTTTCCTAAGTTTTTATTTTGAGCTGTAGGGAACAGCTTACGGTAATTGATTAGCAGAACATATGTGGTTATTTGTGTGTTGGAAACGTTCACTAAATATAAATGCGTATTTAAATCTAAAATGTAAATTCGTCAAAGACCTCTTAGCTAAGAATGCCAATGAAATAAAATAACGCAGACATTTAATAAACCGTATAATACTACTCTTTTAGAAAGAATGCTACATAATGAACTGACTCTACCTCGACTTGATACAGTCAATATGTGTCAATAAGCAAACAATCTTCAATAAGCAAACGAAATAAAATTCTATATTTAAAATGGAATTTTATATTAAAATTTCAAATATTTGGCAACATAAATTTTTCATTGTTACATGAAAAGAGCGTTATTGTGTTTAAGTTAGTGAGCAAAATATAATAATTTTGTAGCTTTTCTTCAAAGAAGTATACCCAAAGGATATGAAACACATTTTAATAAATTTGATAATAGTTACAGTGGCATCTTTTCCCTAATGCATTAAATAATTAATGTTTATTTTAAACTAGTTTAAAAAAATATAGCAATAATGTACACTTACAATTATTAATGTAATTTGAACGCTCCAGTTCCTTTTTCTACTCAAGGATGCTTTAGACTGCTGTCTTCCCACACTAGATGTATTGCTTGTTTTGTTCAACCTGGTATCTTCTTACTCCTGCCGCGTGTTTGTGGTCTCATTAAGAACACAAAGTCAAACTCTTATTCCCCTGTGTGATAAAACATTTGAACTCATTGGATATGTTTTGATATGCTTGCTTTAATTTAACTAAAACTAATTGTTTTGCAGAATGTATCCCGTAATAAATAATGAAAAATTGAATTTCTGCACATTTAGGCAAACTATTTGTATTAATATTTTTTTATAATAAAAGTAATAGCTGAGCTGTACTGAGCAGAGAATAAAGAGTAAAGCACATAGACTACACACACGTTTAAGGAAAATGTTTCATCATAAATAAATTCAAATGAAAATAATATAACATATTTACTACATTCTATTTCAAATAGTTATTAACTTTTATAAATGCTCTGCTCACATGAATTGGAATGTTCAATTTATCCATAGGAGTGCAAAATAATTTTTAGTAAAAAAGTTAATTTAACGTTACGTTAATATGCAATCAAATTTCAGTTCATGTAATGCTTTGCTCTCATTAAATCTTTACAGTAACTGTCTTATAAGGACTACAGTTTGTTTGAAATTCATTGTATTGTTGGATATGTTATATTTTTAATTTTGTTGGTAACTTTTCCAACGAGTCAGTGTTTTAAAACTACACGATGTTTTGAGAGGTCAGAAACTTCCCTAGTTTTCAAGTTGCCTAAATTAACTTGCATTAATATTAAAAATAGGAGAAAAATGGCCACATTAGGTCAATTGTGGTGTGTCTAGTGAAAGAGATGGTCGGTTGTGCCACCCTGGCTCACTTACCCTGGAGGCAGGTGTTGTGTTTTGTAAGGTGTGGGTGCTTTTTGTAATTTGTTTAGTTGACGTGACATTATTTCGTCATTTTCAGGATTTTTTAATGGCATTTTTTTTTTTTGATTTTGTGCGCTTATTTTAGGTATAATAGTATTATAATAATAACTGAGCACCCTTAAATAATTTTTTATTAAATCAACACGACCAGTTTCGGCATTTATGCCATCTTCATAGGTGTATATGTGTTTACTTTTCAAAATTGTTACGAGATAAATAAAATTAAATAAATAATTATCATGAAGAAAACATATGTTAAATTAGTAAATATTTTTGATTTGGTGGTTAGTTGTCATTGTGTGTGTTGTTTCTAATAAGTATAATTGTTTCGAATACAAAAGAAATCCACCTCTAAATTACATAAAACCCTAAATATATCTGACAAATCAGGAATTTACAAAATTGAATGTTCAGACTGCCCAACTATTATATTGGACAAACAGGACGGTCATTTAAACGAAGATTTAATGAACACATACAAGCTATAAAATCAAAGAACAGAACTTCAATGAAATCTTATTTTGCAGGACACTTACTAAACAATAATCACAACTACACAAATATGAAAACCGACATGAAAATTCTAAAATTCGGTTCAAAAAGCAAAAAACTAGATTTTCAAGATGAACTTGAAATTTATAAACACAACCGAGAAAATCCCAACAATTCAATCAACACCATGTTAACAAAAAAAAAGAAACCCAATATTCGAAACAAAATTATACATATAAGAAACAACACACACAATGACAACTAACCGCCAAATCAAAAATATTTACTAATTTAACATATGTTTTCTTTATGATAAATATTTATTTAATTTTATTTGTTTTGTAACAATTTTAAAAAGTAAACACATATACACATATGAAGATGGCATAAATGCCGAAACCGATCGTGTTGATTTTATAAAAAAAATTTTAAGGGTGCTCAGTTATTATTTTTTATCATAACACTATTATAAATAGCAGCCCAAATAATTACAACTTTTCTATTTAAGTAGAATATATAATAGGATAAGTTTGTAAAAAAGTATTGTGACAAGGCCCGTCATTAAGGCCTTTCTTCCTCTTATTTACAATATTAATGTAAGTTAATTTAAGCCACTTGAAAACGAGAGGAATTTATGACCTCTCGAAACGTTATGTACTTTTTAAACGTTGGAACAGGCCAAAAAATTTTAAGAATATCTAAGGCCTATTTTTGATACATGTAAATGTTATAACAAATTGCGGACAGTCTTATTCTGAAACATGTCTTCAAGGTGAATATATTTTACGAACCCATGCGGAGCTGAGAGTGGTGGTGCACTCTTGCGATGACCCCGCTAAAGAACACTGTGACTGTCAAGTCGTAGAGAGAGTCGACCACTACAAGTACCTGGGTATCATTATTGATAACCAGCTACGGTGGGAAAAACATATAGATATGTTAAAGTCGAAACTAAGAAAGTTCATATACGTTTTTAAACAATTAGGTACATTTTTAAAAACTCATGAAATTAAAACTGTATATTTTGAATACGTTCAATCCATTTTAGAATACGTATTATTTCTTGGGGAGGGGCTTTTAAATCTATAGTAAAACCGTTATCTGTTATCCAAAAATCTATTTTGAAGACAGGCTTCCGTAAGATAAAAATGTTTTCATCCGACTTACTTTTTCAAGAAACAGGTGTTCTCACCATAAGACATATATTCATTAAAACTCTTCTAAATTTCATTTTTCATCATTCCGATTTAATATCTACTCCTATTTCACATAATTACAGAACAAGAAATGCCTTGAATGTTGGTGTCCAAGTCTTTAGAACAGTTAAATCTGTAAACAATACGAATTCCTTCTACCTTGCAAATGTTTTGTATCGCAACATACCGAGGGAGATAAGGGATCTACTTGGCACCGTCAGTCACAGTGTGTACAAAAAGCGTGTCTCTGCCTGGCTGTTAGGGACCAATTGTGATTACGCGGAGGACCTCCTCAAGTCAATCTACACCTGACAACACGATTACTAGACTTATTACTTTACTTTGACCTCATTACTTCTATGCTTTGCTTCCGTAACTATTACTAATTTACTTGACTCCATCCAATGGCATCAAACCCTCATAAGTAACTAATATATACTTTAAAATTAAAAACTCACGGTACTCACTTACTTTCTTTATTTAAATAATCTATTTTTATTTTTCACTGTTATAAGAATATGTCTCCTTTTTTATAATGATTTTTTCTATGTAATAGTCAGTATCTAACGAATTAGTGTTATTTTTTTATTTAGTATAGAATATACATTTTTGTCATTTTTTTTTCTAATGATAAATTATATGCAAGTACCTTTCTAAGTTAATTTGTCTGATCAAATTGTAATGTAATGTTCATTTGACTAGTTTTACGCACAGGCATAAAAAAGCCTATGTAAAACTTTATTTTCCGATATGTTAAATTGTTTAACTTGAACCTTTGTAACTTAAAAAGGGAAATAAATTGATTTTCTTTCTTTCTTCCTTTCTTTCCATGTAAACAACTTAATTATTGTATTGTATAGAGTTGCCAATTTTGTCAGCCATGTGAACTAAACAATTTTATTTTGATTTCAGAAAAATATTAATACTATTTAGAACACAACAAATAAATATGTCTGCAAGAATAAAATTCAAATGAATAATTTGAAATAAATATGAAGTGATTAACCCTTACTGGCCATAATTCAATATCAATGAAGTTCCAATCGGTGTTTACATCCATTAAAACGTGTCTTCATCTATTCAAAATACTTTTCATTACAACATTTTAAAGTATTATATTTTGCGAAAATTATATTTTTTTAAATGACACCTATCAAGAAGAATATCATGTTCTTTGACATTTTATTGTGTTTGATCATTAATTCGTTCTACAATGACACCCCGTCTGATGTTTGAAGGAGGGGCAACACTCAAATGTTTCAACTCACGACGTCTTAGATTACGTATTGATATAACAGGGGTTATTATTGCTGTTACTCCATAATTAATTACTGCTTTACTTGGGATATAAACACATTTTGACAGTAAACAAGTCTGAAGTAATAACTTTGTTTAGGTCGTAAACAATGAAATAAAACATAAACATTTCATGTAAGTGGTTCTGCCACCACAAAGAAGTTGCTAATGGAAGGCTCTCAGAGGTAGCTTGGTACAAACACGTTGTACAAATTATGCTTTAGTGGCTTACGTTAAAAACGAGTTTTTGACTAAAAAATTTTTGATTGTTCGAAAATAAGGACTATTTTCAACAAATCTTTAAAATTCATATTTTCATGATATTAAAAATGTGATTAAACTTATGAAAATAATCTATATCGTAAAGTTAAAATAACAAGATAAGAATATAAATGTTTAGCTAAAAATGAAATACTTTAACAAAACATATTTTATATAAGTAACTGTTCAGCAGATTCGACATATATATTAAATAAAGCACTAAAAGAATAAATAAATAATATAAATATAATAAAGTTGGAACCGTTATAAAATACATTAGCTATTTTGAAAAGTATTTAATTTAGATGAATAAATAGTTTAACGCAGTTAAACTATTATGCAATTTAATTAAATTTATGTAGTTATTATTTTTCTTTACTTTGTTACTTTATATTCTATGCAGATTACTATAAAACTCTTTGTACCTAACTTCTTAAATATGTTAATAAGTTACTTGTGAGTTAAATTTAATTTATTTTCCGAAAGCCATCAAGTAGTTGATTAATCAAGAAAGACCTTTTCTAAAAGAAACGTATTAAATAAAACATTTCTTAGTATACGTTCTGCTCTTTAATAAATAATGAGAATGTTTACAGTTTAGTAGTAAAATAGATTAGTTAATGTTAGATGCTGCAGTGTACATTTACCGTGATATATTTATTGAATTACACTATTTTATTGTATTCATCCGGTAATATTTTGTCGTTATTAAACATGTTTAAATAAATACTCATGGATGCTTATTTTTACAAAAGTATAGTTAATATAATCTTATTTCCTAATTAAAAAAAAAGAAGAAGAAGAATTGTCTTAGGAAGTACCAAAGATTGAAACTTGGTTTCTCTAACGAGCATTAAGTAAAACTATTTTATTTCAATTAGATTAAATTATAAAATAAATATTTTTTTGGCAGTAATATACAAGAAAATTATTACATTAAAAATTTACTAAATTTGGTTTTGAACATTTCATAACATTTTTAATAATTAGCATGAATTAAAGCATTAGAGTTTGATTACTTTTTCGAAAATAATAGTGAATGAAGTAACACTTATTTTCACCTTAAGAGTAAAATTGCTATCTAATAATGGTGTATCTTTCTCGGTAAAAATCCCTAAAATAATGGCCCATGTAATTTAATGTATTTTCTTGGGTAGTTCATGTTATTACACAATCGGTGGCGATGTCAGAGTAGTGTTGCTTTGCAATACATGACAATACAAGGAAATCTCGATACCAACAAAGGTTGGGTATTGAAATATTTGCATGTTATGAATGTATTCTAAATATAATTTTTCCCTTTGGGCGTGATTTCAATAAGGTTATATCATACTCGACAGAATTTCTTATTCTTACATTAAACAGAGTTTAGTGTTTTCCCCATACGTCATCCTACACATTAAACAGAGTTTAGTGTTTTCCCCATACGTTATCCTACACATTTAGTGTTTTCCCCATACGTCATCCTACACATTAAACAGAGTTTAGTGTTTTTGCCATACGCAATTCTACACTTTAAATAGAGTTTAGTGTTTTCCCCATACGTCATCCTACACATTAAAAGTTATATTCATGGTAAGGTTCTGTTACAAAATGTACTTAAACGTGAAAATGAAAAAAAAAAAACTTGTAAATATTTGTGAGGTGGTGTGAAACTGAGGATTAACAATCCAGCAATTATGTATGAGTAAAACAAATATGTTTTGAATTGAAATGTCATAAAAGGGATGGTAAATACAAATTTAATACCAGTAAAGTATGAAAATTTAATTATTAAAACTATTAATAAATTCAGTACAGCAAAAGTGAGAAGGTTACAACATTCATAATAAGTCTACAAAATATTAATTTCCTATACAGCTGTGTAAATATATTATGGTATAATAATATACAAATATAAACTAAATATTTCATAAAAATGATTAAGCAGCGATAAAATTGCAATAAAATACTCAAAATTCGTATTCCTGACACCTTTTAAATGACTAATTATATAAATATTTCAAAAATTTACTGTAATTCAATTACTCCAAACAGGCAACACTACGCAGTTTAAGCTAAGCATATGGAACTACTGGTAGAGTTATATTAAATGAAAATATAGCTTACATTCATCGACATTAACGGATTGAACCTAACCTAATGCTAATTGAAGATAAAGCTAATGCTAAACCTAAGATAATTCTTAAGATGTTTTTAAAATACAAAATCGAATTGAAGAGTTTGGATACATTTTACCTAGATTGTTCGTTATCAAAATGTATAAACCTCAATATTTTGATTCCGTTGGTCCCTAACAATTATGTTAAAATGATCTTAAAAACCTTAATGATTCAGGAGTTTAAAATATATGAACAAAATCGTACTGGTGCTGTGTTCTCGTTTCTAATTTATCCATAACAGGGATATTAAAGAGACACTTATTAAAGTTTTCATTTTATCGGACATATGTTCTATAATGAATTATAAGGAATAATCTCAATAATTGTTATTACTATGATTTTCAAACATATAAATAATGTTAAAAAGTTAAAGTTCGTCTTATTTTACTTGGCGAAATTAGGGCTAAGAAGCCCTCTCTAACACTTAACACCAACGGCTTTACGTAACTTCCGAACCACGGGAGCGGCAGGGAAAAAACTGTTACTGGTCTAATCGAGAATCGAACCCGGGCTAACTGCGTGGCAAGCCATCGCCTTAGCCCCTTAGCTACGGCCGTTCCAATGTTAGCTTTCAACCTAAGGAAGAAATAATGTTTCTGAAAAAAGATAAGTAAGACCAGCTCTTTTAAAATGTCCATTTTCTTGTTGTTAGTTTAATAACATGAAAATGAAATATGTAATTTGTTTCAATTATTCGTCAACAGATAAATAGATAGTTTTATGACTGAAGAAAATTATTTTTTCAACTAAATAATTAGTCGCTCTTTTTACAAGCAGCTCACTATTTCCTGTAACTAACTGAGTACCAAACCTAGATGTTAATGAACATTGTAATTACCTACACAATAATCATAGAGGAACTTTGTTAGGTACAATTTAATGAAAGTTCCAGTTTACTGAGCAAATTTGTCTTGAGAAACACAACTTTAGACAGTGGTGACCAACGTGAATGTAGTCAGCTACTGTAACGAATCCACTACACAACAACTACAAACATTGAGTTAAGTTTAGTTTAAAGAGAGTTCCAGTTTACTGAGCCCATTTGTCTTGAGAAACACAACTTTAGACAGTGGTGACCAACGTGAATGTAGTCAGCTACTGTAACTAATCCACTACACAACAACTGCAAACATTGAGTTAAGTTTAGTTTAAAGAGAGTTCCAGTTTACTGAGCCCATTTGTCTTGAGAAACACAACTTTAGACAGTGGTGGCCAACGTAGTAGACAGCTACTGTAACTAATCCACTACATAACAACTGCAAACATTGAGTTAAGTTTAGTTTAATGAAAGTTCCAGTTTACTGAGCCCATTTGTCTTGAGAAACACAACTTTAGACAGTGGTGGCCAACGTAGTAGACAGCTACTGTAACTAATCCACTACACAACAACTGCAAACATTGAGTTAAGTTTAGTTTAATGAAAGTTCCAGTTTACTGAGCAAATTTGTCATGAGAAACACAACTTTAGACAGTGGTGACCAACGTGAATGTAGTCAGCTACTGTAACTAATCCACTACACAACAACTGCAAACATTGAGTTAAGTTTAGTTTAATGAAAGTTCCAGTTTACTGAGCCCATTTGTCTTGAGAAACACAACTTTAGACAGTGGTGGCCAATGTGAATGTAGTCAGCTACTGTAACTAATCCACTACACAACAACTGCAAACATTGAGTTAAGTTTAGTTTAATGAAAGTTCCAGTTTACTGAGCCCATTTGTCTTGAGAAACACAACTTTAGACAGTGGTGACCAATGTGAATGTAGTCAGCTACTGTAACTAATCCACTACACAACAACTGCAAACATTGAGTTAAGTTTAGTTTAATGAAAGTTCCAGTTTACTGAGCCCATTTGTCTTGAGAAACACAACTTTAGACAGTGGTGACCAACGTGAATGTAGTCAGCTACTGTAACTAATCCACTACACAACAACTGCAAACATTGAGTTAAGTTTAGTTTAAAGAGATTTCCAGTTTACTGAGCCCATTTGTCTTGAGAAACACAACTTTAGACAGTGGTGGCCAATGTAAATGTAGTCACTTATATAACTAATGCACTACATAACAACTGCAATTATAGATGAATTGCGCTAACTTTATATTTATTAAGAGTTCTAGTTAACTGAGCCCATTCGCCTGGACAAACACAACTTAAGAAAGTGGTGACCAACGTGAATGTAGTCGGCTACTGTAACTAATGCATTACACAACAACTGGAATCATTGAGATATTGTATTAAGGGTTCTAGTTTACTGACCCATTTATCTTGAGAAGTATAACTTTAGACAATGGTGACCCACGTGAATGTAGCCAGCTACTGTAGCTAAATGCACTACACAACAACTTCAATCATTATTGTAATTTTAATATACAGCTATACAAAATATTACAGAGCTAATCACTTTTTTTGACACATTTTTTACATCTGTTGCCAATTTTCTATCCCAAACTTGGGTGGGTGTGTAGGTCATCACTACTTTACGTGTCTTTCAGTATGCATTCAATATCTAACCCTCGAAGACCTGCTCATTAACAACCTCAGCTTGTCCTCTCCGGCACCGGCTCTTCCTGTAGGAGAGCAGGATGCGCTGCTTCGGTCTGGGGACGAGAGTTCTCAGAGAAATCTCCAGAAGATTGATACGGGTGGTCCGTCTAAGAAGGGAATCTCCCGTGGCCAACTCCGGAGACTTCGGTAAGAAGAAACTCTTGCCAGAAGCCAGATAATCCTTTCAAAGGCGTAGAGGCGACGAGCTTGGGAGGAAAAGCACGGTGCGGGGAACAAGCCACCAAGTACGTCTGGCCCTATCGGAGCCAAGATGACAAGACAACCTCCTTGTAGGTAACAACTCCCAAAACCAGCTAGCAGGATTCGTCTTCTGTCACCTCCAAAGGTCCCGGTGTGAAGAGGTCACGTTCGCAACTGACACCGAAGAAACTTTTAGGCGAGAATGAGAGGGCTAAGCGGCAAGACGACACAGAGACCTTTGTTGAGAAGTTGTCGGTGGAGAAACTGGCCGTTGTCATTCAAGAGCACAACGGCTTCTGACAGAGGAGCAGGCGGCCTCTATTAAAAGATAGCTGACGGTATGTGCTCTTAAGGGAGTAAATATTAACTGTACAAGATGCCGTACTTTACCATTGTACGGGTATGGGTGGTGGGCCAATTCCACTGTCCGTGTATGGGTGGGCGAGTGGGACAATACCACTGTATGTGTATGGGTCGGCGGGTGGGACAATACCACTGTACGTGTATGGGTGGGCGGGTGGGCCAATACCACTGTACGTGTATGGGTGGGCGGGTGGGCCAATACCACTGTACTTTTATGGGTGGGCGTGTGGGCCAATACCACTGTACGTGTATTGGTGGGCGGGTAGGTCAATACCACTGTACGCACAGTAATTGTCCTACGTAAGCATCCTTGTACAATTGTACAATTGAGACTGGAGCATCCTTGGTTGGTTGCGACAATGACCAGGTAATGGACAGAAAACCAGGTCTCAGATATGAGCCTATTCGAGGGTGTACAACTGAAGCTTGGGTGGGGTCTATGGTGGCAGGTCAAAAACTGTGCTCAGTTTTTTTGCCTTGGCAA
Source organism: Stictocephala bisonia (assembly GCA_035578905.1). Classification (NCBI taxonomy): domain Eukaryota; kingdom Metazoa; phylum Arthropoda; class Insecta; order Hemiptera; family Membracidae; genus Stictocephala; species Stictocephala bisonia. The sequence goes on along the minus strand of JAQJVL010001374.1, from coordinate 6,487 downwards.
ATTGTTTACGGGTTTTCTGGTGGACGTGACTGCCATAGCTGCCTGTGATCAGGAAAACATATATTTGGGCCTTAAGCAAAACAATCTATCTGAACTTACACAGCCAAGTGGCACTAAGGTCACTTGCGTCTCTTGACTTCACCTCGAGTCTAGTTTGGGACTGTAACGGGGATCTTAAAACGCTGGCGCGTTCCAATAGAGTAAACCTGTCATGGGTTCCAGGTTACACTAGGGTACTGAGAAACAAGAGGGCAGACCACTGTACCAGGAGAAGCACTGCGGAATATCTAGTTGGCCCAGAGCCGGAGTGCGGGGTTTCCTACAGCCTCACCAAGAGGGTTGCTTCTACATGGGTCGCTGGCAAATTCCAGGAGATCAGGGAGGCAACACCAGGTATAGGAAAGCAAAGGAGGTTCTGTTGGGGCCATTACACTCCAACACTGTTCAAACACTTTATCTTGCAAGATCAGAACTCCGATGGTTGGTTCTTTTATAACTGGACACTGAAAGTTTCGGGCACACTTGAACAATATGGGGTTTCCAACCCCCATTCTCTTGTGTAGGAAATGTGGGGAGGAGGAAGAGTCTGGATGGCACATCCTCTTACACTGCCCTAGGAAGCAGGCTCTCACTTTGGGCGGCGAATCAGAACGCGGCACAGGAAAACCTCATCAAGACACTCTCAAGGTTCTCTAAGGATCTTGAATTGGATGAAGTTTGAGGTCCTGTAAAGTAGGGCGCACAATAAGCATTTTGACTGAGGGGCCGCTACCAGGTATTGAAGCCTGGCCCTCCCAATGGTAAAAAAGTACATTCATTAGGTCTCTGGTGCAATAAAATGTATACACTCAAGACTCAATCAATGTTTAATGAGTTAGTATTATAATGCCACAACTTTCTTCATGTAATGGTGAGACCAGCATACCCAGACATTTACAGAGGTATTGAATCACCTGCCCGTAAACTTACTGTTGAATTTATCAAATACTCAATACACATAAGGTGGCATTGATGTATCCCTATTGTGATAATTTTGGGTCATATACCATGTTGAACTCTCTGTACCAATTTAATTGTGTTTTATCAATATTTTCAACTATTGTTACAATTAATTTAAGTTCGAATATTTTCGTGTATAATATATTATAACCTATAGAACGTAAATCTGTGTATTTTATGGGTGTTAGTAACTCCAGACGTTAAAATTGTAAATATTGTAAAGCTTAACGGAATAAACTGTGTTTTTATTATTTTAATTACATTCTAGTAATTCAAAGTAGTGTTGTTTCATTGAGATATGCCATTGCATTTACGTAAGCTAGCCCAAACTTAAGTACAACAAATATTGACTAATTTGTCGCAAGTAATTTAATGATTGTGTTAGTTTATAAGGGTAATTTGTAGGAGGGATAAGTAAATAAATAATTTTTTTTTCAATTGTTCCTTACCTGCCTCCCTAAACTTACTTTCAACAGAACTCCTTTTAAATCACTCCTAACAAATATATGTATCTAGTTACCAAAATCTATACTCCCCACCCAAGCTTGGACTTTGTCTGCACAATATTTATACCAACCAACCCCCATATGTTGCTATCAAACGGGGCTGCAGTCCTGCTGATTTTTTTTTTTTTTATAGATTGTACTTAATTTTCATATTTAGTGTATCATAATTCATAAATAAACCAAAGATCACATATGTCTTTATATTCTTCAATAGGCCTTGATGTCTCTCTACATGGTGAGAATTCACTCTTCCTCTAACAACTACATATCTGATTTCGTTAGAAGTCGATTTTTACCATACAAAGTAGGTTTATGGTTGTGCATGGTCTATATCATGAAGTAAATTATTGTCTCACAACAAGTTATGGTCATATAATAGGTTTAAATACTAAAATTATACTATTGATTAATGTCCACAACTATGTTCATAGGCCATAGATTGTATCGAAGATATCTATTTGAGTTGCAATGTTAAATAAATATATAGATCAATTATTAATATTTGTAGATAGTATTTATGTATAGATGTCAACACTTCAGCTCTCCTACGGAACATCATACTCAAACTAAGCCATTATATATATGTATACGTTCATATCTGAAAAAATATTTAGATAATAACTTTAAATATTATCTAAATAATATATAGGCCTTTTTAATATATAGGTATTTTTTATTTACATGTCATTATATAGCTCCTGATTTTGGAAAGTTTGTAGTTTCCTGTAACAATGAGATGGATTATGCACACATAGGGATTTACCAAATAATAGAAATTTAATGTAACAAATAATAAAGATTATATTTGATTAGATTACAAATATTTAAAATATGTTAAATAGGCTCAAACATATTTTAAGTTTATTAAAAAACACTCCCAATACATTAATGTGTCACATTATAAACTTTCCAGTGTCATAATTAAATAAATTTGTCCTATTGTTTCTTAGTAACCTTATTACGAATCGATACATGCTTCTTTCAGTGAACCCTTTGGTCTGAAGATGCAATTGGTGGTTCCTCTAAATTGGTTTTTTCTTCCATTGATAGTTTTCATTTGTTATATTTCTCATTTCATGTTGCCCACATTGACAGTTATCATCTGATTATTTATTTCTATTCTTAGAACGCCAATCCTCGAAATATGTTAGAAGATGGATTTAGAATGAGTGTGGTGAGTGTAGTTGAGTGAATGTAGTCTTTGCTACAAACCAAGGTCAACAAATTCTTAGTAAATGTCATTAATAAAAGCTCATAGACAGATTAACGTGTTACTATAGGGAATTTTATAATTTTCTCATGGTAGTAATGGTATGAAAATGTCACAAGTTGCATTTAATAATTGGCTAAACATCCATGAGAGATATTGCATGCAGATAGGTCCAACACAATAATGTATTACATCCGGCCATACATTCACTGTGGCTGGTTTTATGCCTGCTGACTACAGGTCGATAGAAAGCACACAAATTATTTACTTATCTGACACACTGATTTGTGGGATATAAGTTACCAGTTTATAAATTAGATATACATATAAGACGCATCCTTTATTTCTCGTATTCTAAGGCTAGTGTTCGTGAATACATGAACGAAATAAGACCCTTTTTACAGAGAGTCACTTTCCAACCGTTCAGGAATTATAATCTTGAGAAACGTACAGTTAATTGCTAAATAGTAATAGTTCGAAAGTCCCTGCATATTATGTACATTGAAGGGGATATATCTGACAGCTCATTACTCTCTGACATAAATGAACGTGTTCTGCATGAAACTGCTATTGAAATTATAGCTGCTAGTTCTAGGAATATTTTTTAACAGAAAGGATGGAAACAAAATTAAAACCTGACTATGCAGTAAAATAATTTAATTATACTAAAGTACAGGAGTGTTGATAAAAAGAGCGTCAACGAGTAATTTGGTTTTTTTATAACCCTTACTACGTATTTTATACAACTTTATCCACAGTGTGAACATTCAAAGCATGACGGTTTTGTGTTTAGTTTTCAATTACTTATTTTATAGTTACACTGTTCTGTACAGTTACAACTTTTACTATAAGTTTATTTTCCACTCTAACAATGTTATATATTTAGTTTCAGTAAAGCTATTTCAATTTGAACTATATTTCAAGTGGAAAGGGTCGACATTTTTAAACTACGCAATAAAACGTAAATACACTAATTCGAGTAAACGAGATAAAATTTACCTTACCAAAATTGTTTTAAAATATGTTCAATAAGGGAGCAGCTTTATACTATTTATTTGGAAATGTTTATTTTATAAAAATTCCAATTTAAATGTGTCAATCCATATATATTAGACATATATGAATATTACACAATATACATTGTGAATTGATCGTTATAATTAGGTTAGTTTTTCATGAGCTTTGCATGTTTGGCAGTTAATACTCAAAGCAAGGGGTTAGTCTTGCATTAAATTATTAGTGGTGATCAATCTATACCTATAAAAGGCAAAGCCCTCACTGACTGACTCACTCACTCATCACTAATTCTCCATTTTGACATGTAGGTAGAGAGCTGACATTTTGTACACTCTTTATTTAGTCTTGAATAGGACAACTAAGCAGTTTTCAAGCCGGTATTTCCATAGGGCTCCGTCCCACAGGCCTTCAAAGTTAATTGACAATGCTTATGCTAAAAAATTAATTGAAAGAATTAAATACAACAAATAAACAGTTAACAAAAAAAGAATATTTACATTAAAAATTATCAATGAAATCATCTGATTTAAAAAAAAGAAACTATTGTAAGAGCTGTTTTCAATTATTTATTTATGTTTGTAGTTAATAAACAAAATATTAGGAATGACCATTCAATATTCACTACGTGTTTATATTTATATGTATTTTAAGTTGTGTTTTATCTGTCTGCTTATATTTATCGATTTAGTTTTGTATCAGTTATTTATTTATCAATTTATTTAGTTTTATATAAGTTATTTTGAAATGAGTATATTATTGAGTGATTATGGACAATCAGGAACAGTCCTTCTTGTAGTTTCCATTCCTCCGGACGGTTCATGCCTGTTTTACGCAATATGTTATTTTGTTCATGGACATAATTCGAGTGATATTAGTTTTCATGTGAGAAGAAGAGCAGTTGATTACGTTTTATTTAACTGGGAAAGACTTTAAGTGTGGACCCACGTTGTCACTGGTGACAACTTTACATCTCCTGATCACTATTGTCGTGAGATGATGAAACCCTCTACGTATGGTTCATTCTGTGAACTGATCCCGAATTAGGAATCCTTAGTTGTGTATTTAAAGTATACTTTGACTGCCAAATGACTATCTTGACCAAAAGTCAAGAAGGGGCCCCAGTTTACAATCTTAAGTTCACTCGCCACGAGCGGTGGGCATTTTGATGCTTATGAACCGGTAACTAACACCAAATACTCGCTTAAGATACATGCAAGTTTATTAGTAGATTCGAAAAAACGCTCATCTTTACAACCAATGGTGGTCGGTAAAATCATTAAAGTTTTCGAGAACGAAGTCCTAACTAAAGGTATGATAAAAGCAAAAGGTCAATCGAAGGAAATTTTACAGCCCATTGTAAGTAAAACTTCCAGTTTTGGTAGTCATGTTCCTGAAAATAAACTTGAGCCGAAATTAAAACGGTCTAAGTGGATGACATCTTTACAAGATATTGATACTTCCAAAACTACTACCATTTAGTCTGAATGTGTTTCAGAAGGCAAGGAAATACTCAAGCAATGCAAAAAAAAAAAAAAAAAAAAAAACTCTTAACCTAAAGATAATAGCCTAAGTATTATTACAAAAAGGAATTATCTTATCTAAGAGAAAAAGAAAAACTCTAGATATCAATATGATCTGACTATATGCTATAAATCAGATGAGAGTACTAAAATTGGACAAATGAATGTAGTCTGTAATTAATGTAAGGCATTGAAATGAAAAGAAGAATTCAAAGGAATGTGTTACATCAGTGGAATGGTTGATCTAAATTGCCTAGAAAGACGACCTGAACCTCTCCATAGTCTTATTGTTGTCGGAATGTCTTTGAAGCAAGTCGGAGTAAACCTAAAAGAAGACTTCTTCTCTCATGGCCAATACGTGGCCTGCTCCAAAGGGAGCTTTTTAGACGGTCTGACCATTCTTCAGCCAGAGGGTCACACAGCAAATGTTGTTTATGAGGAAGTGTTTTGGAAGTGAAGGATTTTAAATTATTCTCAAGTCCAAAGAGGCTTCACAGTTTTAATTTTAAACCTAGGTTTAACTCTAAAATCTCAAAATAAATTGTTCATTATTATTAATTGTTTGTATTTATGAAACCTTAGTTCAACACGTGCGAAGAACGTTAAAAACAGCTAGTTTATATACAGGGTTGGGTAGAAAACTATTACTTTTCTTTTAATAGTTTTAAAATTAATAAATATATTCCAGGCATTTGCCCAACCCTGTAAATACATATTAATTCTTTTAACTGTTGTATTGCATTGTTTGTAATTTTTACAATACCCACAAGTATACAAACATTAACAATCCAATATTTTAGCAATATTAAAGCATTAATGAATTAATTTTTAATATTGAAAATATTAAATAAATTTACAAAACTATGTTTTTAAACCTCAAAGTCCTTCACTTGTAACTAAGTTTTAACAATTTAAAAAGAACATATTCTTAGTGCATCCTTGTATACTCAAATATCAGGTAGAAAAAGTGTGTCAGTCCAAAAAAACGGAAGGGTTTGTATTGTAAGGGCTAAGGGTAACCTAGCAGATAACGTTCGGTACCCAAACCTTTGTTCAGTAAAGTTGAATATTCATGGCGAGATCGTTTGGATACAACCAAACCCTGACAAACTTGTTTTATCTTATACATCTACTTATCCTATTAACTTTTTGAAGCAAGAAAGGAGATATCGGTATTTATTAGTAATACCAAATACAAATCTGCTTTGATAGATTTTACCTACAACAAACCTTAC
>JAQJVL010001373.1:76686-201616 GCA_035578905.1 Stictocephala bisonia | reverse complement strand
CAAACAGTAATTTATTTATTTTATTTCCAACAGACAACCATTACACACAATTATATACAAATACAAGATGGTAATTAATTGATAACAGTATTATTTGAATTTGACCCAACAATTTAGCATTCAATAATCCTATAATAAAATAAACAATATAAGATGAAAACAGCAATACGAATAAACATCCAAACAATAACAATATAAAAAGGGATAGATTACACATCAACAAATCAACAACAAAATATATATAAAACAACAAATCACACATCTCGAAAAATCAGTTAACTGGTATCAGCTACTTAGGCAAGAGCAAAAAGTCAACACGTGGACATGTCAAGTTTTCCAGTTAATGAGCTCTGTTCAAGTATACATAGAGTTCGTAAGTGGTGTTGACATGCTTGCACGCGAAAAACTCTCTTGATCTAGTGTAAGTCATATGGCATCTTGGGGAGCATCTGCCAGGTTGTTCAGCAACTAGTGGGAGGAATGACAAGGACTGTCCAATCGTGGTGATAGGTGCACTAATGTAGTCGTAGCCAAGCCTCACACCAATCACCCTCAGGAACCTGTTCTGGATGCTCTGCCTGGAGAGAACCTTGATGAGGAGACCAAATAGCAGAACAATACTCCATATGTGCAATACTGAGCAATGCACAGAACAAAATATTGAGTGCTCTGGTGGAACGGAAGAGAAAACCAAGACATTGTGAGTAATAATGCCTATTACAGTAGAGCCTCGTTATCCAACAATTGTGAGTAATAATGCCTATTACAGTAGAGCCTCGTTATCCAACAATTGTGAGTAATAATGCCTATTACAGTAGAGCCTCGTTATCCAACAATTGTGAGTAATAATGCCTATTACAGTAGAGCCTCGTTATCCAACAATTGTTTAATCAACATACTGAAATAAAAAATGTCACAAAATAATTTAATGGATTGTTGTTATGTAATGATGAAAACTGTATATAACTGGTGAGGGTTTTTCCAAAATATAACATTGTTTTGTTGCTTACTGAACTTGACTTAAATGTTCAGCAGGGACTGTACCATGTGAGGAGACATCACTTGTACGGAGGGGGAATAGTGATTGTGTAACTCTTGCACTCTTATTCAGTAGTTTTCTGACGGGTAAACACGTATTGCTTCATTATATTAAATAATTTATACGTTAATTTACTATTTATATGACTTAACAAGTGACATAATAAAAAAAAATTTTAATTGACAAAGTCAGTAATTTTTAGTATGTCCCCCACTCAAACACATCCAGTAAAGAAAATGTTAATATCACTAGGGTGATTTTGACTGATCATCCTTCCTCAGTAACAGTATGGGCACCCATACAAGTACAATGGATCTACACCATTAATGGTGAGAAAAAAAAATTCTGATAGTATACTTAAGATGTAGAAATTAAAAAAAGTTAGTATTAAATGTTTGAGTAAAAATTCAAATTAATAACTATCAAAGTTTCAAGATATACCAATCACTACTAATATATTGTAGTATAGCATTTATACATGCACTCATGACTATATACATTATTTTTCTGATATGGCCTTTTATATGAAAAAGACATATTTTCTGACTTGGTGACCAAAATTCTATTATATTCTCGTAAAATAAAGCTTTTCATATGAAATACAAAAAACTACATTTAGTACAGTAAACTTGACCAAAATTCAATTAGATTCTCATAAAACAAATCTTTTCACATATAACCCAAATATACATCTAAGTTGCCAGAAGAGTGGCTTTCTACAAGTAAGTGAAAATAATTAGAAAAGGGGTGACTTATACAAAATTAAGAACTATTTTAGTAAAAACAAGAAAATAAACCAAGTTTTGAAAAAAAACAAATAAACAATGGTTTCAGAAGAAAATCCATTTATCCCACAAAATTCCGCTGGAAGCATTGTGGGATAAATTGGATTCCCAAAAAATTCACAACACTTCAAAAAGACTTCACACTAAGTTGAAAGAAATACAGGAGAACTTTACAACAATAATTACAGGTTGAACTTATACTCTCCAAATCATGAAAATTTAACAAAACAGGTTGCCAAAATTGAGCTTGAAAAAGGCTTGTTGAAACAGTTATTAGTCATTTTCCTATTACTAATTAATAACATATGCTTTTTTAGGGGAAATCTATGTGATTTTTATTTGACAAACTACACAACTTTGATTGTATACTCCGTTTTAAACAGCTTCCGTATTGGGAGCGAGCGGCCGTCGCTGGCCACCGTGTGGCCACCAATACGGAAGCTGTTTTAAACGGAGTATAAGTGTATCAACTTAAAACAACATATCTGGCACATTTACTTTTTGCAATATTTACACATTCCTAGACCATTAAATGTAATATAACTTGGTTGTAGCATCTATGGTTGATGTTTTGTTGAAAATATTTGTTAAATAAAAGTATTTAATGGAATGATAAGTTTTATACATGAAATCAATGTTGAGAGAGAATGTTCTCTTTCAAGTTACATAATTAGTTTTGCAATTACAAGCTCAACACCAAGTAATCTTGAGAAGAGTAAGAACCTTGGGATAAGGTACATAATGTACTATTTAGCAAAGAAGGTTAGCTAAAGGTATTTTAGTTACGTTTTGGTATATGAAGAGTTAACGTATTTTAAAGTATAAAAGTTGGTTAAGTATTACAATTACTTAACGACAGTTTGTAAGGCAAATGTGTGTTGTTTACATAACATTAAAAGACAGAGAATTGAATGTAATAATGAATTATACAAAATAACAGAAACAAACTTCTATAAGACAGCTGTTTATGGTTGGTTTTTTCCTTGGTTGACAATTTAGTGTGTTTAATGTTTTGCAAAAGTTCGAAAAAACAGTCACTAGGCTGTTACCAATAGCTAGTTCTAATTTACTTAAAGTTGATTGCTATAAAATGTGGGAGAATGAAATAACTTGATATATTACTCATGTCAAAGTACTGTATTTGTAAAATTCATATGTATCAAAGTATTAATATCATTTATTTACAATATACAAATCTTAAAGCTACATATTGCCTTATTTTGTATCAATTAACATGAGCTTTTTTGTGCTTCAAAATTTCTATAGCAGTCAAATATAGAGTCTTATCACAGTCTGGGCAATTGAATTCAATACTGTTTGGTTTTGGTACTGAATGCCTCTCTTCTTTAGTTTCTGAAAAATATACATAACAAATTTACATTGTAGACATAACTTAAAGTTTCTCAGTAAAAACTAGGCTATTTATAATACTTGACAAAGTTTTATTTTAGACTATAGTAAAATTTACAAAAATATTTGTTTCTTAGCAAGCTGTATTGGCTTTTCTGGAGGGCCAGTTTCAGGAGAGATACAGATACTCCACTATATGAATATTTGTAGATCCGTATGTGATTTAATATTTTAAGTACAACTCATGTAGCTGATTTTGTTTGCTTTTCATAAGTCTACCATTGATCAATTTTGAATGTTTATGGTGTTTGGTTCAAAGTTAGGTACAGTTTAGTTGTAAATATATGTATATATATAGCCTATTTGTGTAAAAAGAACAATTTATCTTAATTAAACAAGAGATAAGTTTATATTATTAACAAAATCATATTGCATAAATTCACCTATTTCTAATTTAAACCATGAAAAATATTCAGTCCCAGGTATAGGAGTGTGTGATGCATAAAAAAATGTATGTGATTCGATGCAAAACTAGTCAATATGTTGATGTATTGAAATTATCATGATGCTTTAATAGTAGTGCTTTAGCAGTATTGAAGCCTCAGAACTATTCTGAGACTTCAATAGATGACGAATTAGTAAAAAAAAGGGCCTTTTGAATCAATATTATTTATTTTTTCATCTTTTAGAATGAGTACTTTAATGTTTCATAAAATATATTTTAAAATTAAATAGTTGCAAAATGATTATTACTCAAGTATGCTTTCATTCCGTATGGTTATTCCAAGTGGACAGCATGTACAGACTTGATTGGACTGTGATAACGAATAGTGAGTTCAACCAGGTAATATAACTTATACTGATAAAGTCCACCAAGCAATGTGTGTAGGTACCCCGTAATTTATGTATGTGCGGCGTACACATTCCCATACAGAAAGTATGAATATTTGAGGTAGTCGGCAATTATGTTGGGATCTGTATTTAATAAAATGATAAGAATAATTTTTATGTATTTACTTGGTTATATTAATTAGGGTTTTCTAATGCGTTTTTGTTAATGAACACAGCTGATAATGAGTCCCTCCCTTCTTATCACTTCCTGTCTGAAATAGAGCACCTGATGTTTACAGTCAATATTTTTTACAAAATATTTCCCTTCTTGTTTCTGTTTATAAATTCATATGTGTTGCATTTTTAAGAATTCAGATTTAAATTTTCGTTTCTCTATTTCATTGTTGGCACTGTTTTCTACAAGCACTAATCAAAATTACTTTTAATAAAAAAAGTTGTGTTAAATGTTAATTCATTATTAATAAAAAGAACTATATTGACATATATTTTTAGGCTTTATATTGGAAAATATTTTAAATTAAAATTAGTATAAAAACTCAATGTATTCAAAAGATTACATTTTATATGCTGATACTTGTTTATTATACTACCTGAACAATAATGGATTTTTATACGTAAATCAAAATGATGCATTTTCTTTAAAAAATGTTGTGTTAAATTAAGAATTATCTATCTATGCTTGTATGTAATTGTTGCAGCTCTCTACATTTTACAAGTAATTTTACATGTTACAAACAATATCTTGAAACAAGTAAAGACATTCACTCCTATAACACCATGCTGCAAAGTATACAATACACGAACGACATAGGACAACCCTATTTGAGAAGAACCCATCATATGTTGGACGAAAACTAAACAATATGCTACCAAACACCCTAAGTAGCCTGCTAGTTTCCACCCAGTCGAAAACCGTGCTATTTGCCACCATGTTCCAAGAAGCGCTTACCTGTCATGAACCCAGGTATACAAGTGTTTCCAAGCTCCGCGGGTGACATAGTTGTGGTAACCAAACGCATTTTCCATTATCGGACAATGATTAGTAATAAATATTACATAGACGAATGAGTTTATTCTTGTTAAGTAACAGATACATACAACAATTTATACATTGAGCAGTACGTTAAATATAATTACGAGATTGTAATACTAAAAACTAAGGCATTAAACAATGTAATATGCAGCTATTGACAATAATATGCAAATAACATATCACCTTATAGCTGCTTCATTTTGAATTGATTTGAAAGACATATTGTAGTTATAGCAGGGTATTTCGTTATATCGTCGAGTTGGTTTTAGCCGCTTGTATGTTACTAGACCGATTAGGCATAAATACTACAAACCAAGTCTGGCTATATACGAAGCGGCTTTTCAGCGTTATCAGTTTGTGTGAAAGCTCAAATAATCAATGTTCTAAATAATCTGTACAATAAATCTGACTTGCATAATAATCAGCCGCTATTTGACTGTCTTAATTTTTTTAAATCTTTTTATATACATAACAATTTATATTAGCAGTCTTTGGCTTTTTTCCTAGCAGACGAATGCATTTTAAAAGATCTTATTCCACATATTTTTCTACATTAATTGATCTTTTGTCAATTTCAACATATTTTTTCTTTCTTTTCTCAGGCTGAAGACTAAATTCTGCTGATATTAGCTTGACCTTCTTAATTTTTCTTATGAATAGGTAAACATTTGGATATGGATTCATAAAGATCGAGTTATTTAGTTTTGAGTTCCATCCTTCCCTCTTTTTTGTCCTTTGTCTTTTCCAAATACACTCCACATACGTATGGGAATAGAAGGGTTTTCATTCCGCTGATCTGTGAAATAAAGTAGAAATTTACTTAAAATTTTTATTCTTTGGATGGTCTTCCATGATTATAAGGAAAGCATATTCCACTTTTTCTAGGAGAGATACACAAGAGCTGCACACCCCCAGCTACATACATTTCTGATATCTTAATTTTAATTGTACTCTATGGTTATTCTCAATCTCTGAACCTTCTTCCACAAATATTGATTAAAATTATATGTACATCTTGTCACTTTAGTAAAAAAACTTCAGCCAAAGCTTCCTGAACAGCCGATTTTTGTATTGTAACATTCCCTGCCATTATATAAGCAAGAGTCGTGGGTGAGTATCCGCTCTTTGTGCTGCTTATTTCTAAGAAATGGTACCTTTCAACCCTCATCAAGAGACTAGGTGGTAAGTAGCACGGTGGAAAATAACACGGAATCAGTAGCCTAACAGGAAAGTACCTCAAGGAGCTGCAAAAATACATCCTGGACAACCCAGTCTACACCATTGATGAATTCCAGAGTCCATTGCAATGAAGACTTTACCACCTTGACATCAACAATATAACCTTTTAACTCTGTAAATTCTTACTTTTGTAACTTTGTTAACTTGAATTCATTTCTTGAAGTTATTGGATATGTAATGAATAAATAAAATAAATAAAAAAAAAAAAAAAAAAAAAACAAACATATAACTACATTAATATTAGTTTTGTCAACGTCATTATTTGTATGAAAAATAAGCAATGACTGTCATCATTTTACAACAATGATAGTTAATAACTACAGTTAAGTTATTTTATATTATTTTTGCCTCTGAAATGTTATTGTTTTATTTGTATTTTATTATGTTTTGGTTATGTTAACTAGTTACTCCCCAAACAGTACAACCATTAGTATTTAAATTTAACGAAATTAATGCAGTGCTATTGACTTCCTATATCACTAGCGTTACCTATATTTTCCCTTCTTTTTAAAGTGGACTTGTGACCATCTGGATCAATCTGGTGGCGAACCGATCTGGATAACATTAATTCCCTATAAGCTGGAGTTTAAGGTTAAATGATCTATGCAAGGAAACTGACCACTCAAACGTAAATGAAACCTGCATTATGCTTATTAGACGCTGTCTGCACTTTTATAATTAACTTATAATTAGAATTATGTTATCATATAGAGTCTTCAAATAAATAATGTTAGGATCAGTAAAGGGATTGGGATCTGAAAGCACCTTCATTTGCAGCACATGTGTACCATTATTCCGTAATGTCATGAATGTAGCAGTGCAAACCTACCTGATTTTACCACTAAAGAAATAAGCTACCTTTATTTTAATCTGATCCGGATAATCACAATCCAAATAGTTGCGAGGTTACTGTACTTAATTATAAAAGCATCCTCAGTTTTAAATAAATTTACTAAGCTTTGTTCTTCTATTTTAAAATAATTGTGATTTATTGTACTTTACTGCATTTGGTGAATCTCTACATTTATATTCCTTAATCATACACATTATATAAACATAAAAACTCAATTTATTCAATAGATTACATTGGATTGGATTTGTTGATACTGTCTCAACAACTATCATATATTGGTTAAGCAATAATGGATTGTTATACTTAACACATTCGCTGCAGGTGACGCTTTACATTGTCAAGACAGTCAGTGCGCGCACACTGATGACACCTTGCGTAGTCATTAGGCAATCTGAACTGTTCTGTTTCAGCGTGAGTCTAGCCTTGCATGGGTGAATGTCGTTCGTTCGTAGCGTGGTCTAAACATTGCATATAACTTTGCTGTGTTGCAGTTTTGGCGTGACATTTTTTGTTTTGTTTGAAGTGTACTTTATGTAAATAAGTGTTTATTATAACTATCTAACATATGAACTAAAAATTTGCATGAATTGCACATGTATCAATTTTACTTGTCACTATGTTAAAATATATAAAAGTGCAGGCCATATTGCTGAGCTGGGGAAGGCAGCGCTGCACCGCATGTTACATGACTACTTGCGCTGCCACAGCGAATATGTTTAATAAAAATTATACTTCTTCAAAATATATACTTCTGTGATTTAGTAATCAAAATCTGTGATATAAACACTTGCATGATCAATAACAATTTATTTATTTAAGAAAATTAAAAAAATTATTTTTCTTTGTAGCATGATAGCTGAAACCAAGGTGTTATTGTTACTCTACTGCTTCTAAAAATGAAAAATATAAACCATGAATTCTGTATGTGTGTATGAAATCAAATTATTTGAATCGCATTGAATAAAAAAATATTTGCTGCACCATACACCCCTACCAAGGGGGTAATTTTTCCAGTCCTAAATAGATTAAACTATATTTATAACAATAATATATGTAGTTATCCTGAACAGTAACTATAGTTTATTAACCATTTAGTCTAGAAATATATATGAGCCTAGTTTCAATTGACTAGTTTTTTACGTTAATTCGAAGGAAAAAAAATTAATATATGAATGTCAACTAACTAGAAAGTAGAGGAAAGTGAATGGCCTTGGCTATTAGCATAGTCATTGGAAATGAAATAAATCATCAATTGAAAACATTATCATGTATACACTTTTGAGTCGTCTCAGAACAGTCAGTAGCACTAAGATGATTGAATGACAACTTATAATATGTAGCCAAATTTGGAAAGATTTATAAACGCACTGTGAAAAGTGAAATAAGCTTGAACCAACCTATAGTTTGAGTTGAAGACTGACAAGAGTGCAAATGTTGGTGCTTCTCCAGGAAGTTCAGGGCTGCCACCATTCCACAATTTTCACAGGTCCAAGATTCTGGTAGCACATCATCATTAATGCTAAAATAGTAATTTAGAGTTAACTAAAACGTACAGTTCCCATTTTTAAACAGCTTCATTTTGACTAAAGTTTTAAAACTCTTTAACATTTCTGTTGTTTTGCAGTAAAATTTCTTTATAAATGTCATGCATACACTTTATTAATTTTATTTACCAGATTAAAACAGTGCACAATAATGCTAACTACTTATTACACAGTTTTTTATGTTTTTATTTTCAGAAACAATAGGCATATGTGTAAGTTACAATAGGAAGGGCGCTTTAGGTGGTTGAACAAGAGACAACATTTAATGTGTTTTTACACCATTTATTTTATTTTTCAAACCTTTGTGAGTTCACTGGTACTTGACATTGTAATTTTGCTGTTCCACTGTGTTTCAGGTGCAGGCCTGTACCTGACTTATTGAAACGATTGTTTAGATTAAATTATATGTAAAACAGTACTAAATGCTGATGATAAAACCTGATGAATATTTAACTTTGTGATTATTACATACTAAGCATGAACATATTTAGCTGTTTATTTTATTTCGATAACATTTCAAAAAGTTAACATAAGATCTAATATACACAAGTTCAATGTCAAACATGGCACCTCATTAAATTTACTATTAATAAATAAAATAATGATTTTTGCTTTAAAGTTTTTATATGCAGTAAAAACTCCGCTATCCAAAATAAAAAGAGTGGACAGTGTTTCGGGCAAATAAAATTAAAAAATGCCAATTCTTTCTAAAGCTCGAAGTATAAGTTAAGGTGATTCTGTCTCCTTGGTACTAAAAACTAGATCTTTTGTGTGGTCATTTAAAAGATTCATTTCAGTTTTAAAGACGTTTACTGCATCAACATTGTCAAAAAACGTTCACTACAGACTTGGACTTGACGCAGGCCAACCAGAACTAGCCTGCCTCATCCATGATTTCAGAAAGAATATTATCTGGGAGTGCTTTACTTTCTTTCAAAGCTATTTTTATTTGTTTTGAAACATTCTCTTCAAATTTATTTTTAATTTCCATCCACTCAATAACAGTTGACGCTTTGAATCCAAAGTCAGTTGGGACTTTTAAAAAAAGGTCTTATTTTTCATTCTTTCATTTACCGATAGCTTTTCTTTTATAATTATAAATATTCTTTTACACTTTAGTGACATGACCAAGATTAATTCATCGAAAAGAAAACCCACAAAATAAAATTACAATACTATGAGACCATTTTTTAGCTACTGACACTAAAATTAATTTGATGTAAGCTATCGAACACACCAGTGCAAAAGGGACTGCATTGTAATGGGTAGTGAGAGTGGGTCAAAATATCAAAGTAAGAGACCCTTATCATTTCCCCCATCTACTTTGTTTAAACGGACATTGACCTCACATATATGTACTTCCCGCAAGTCTTTCTAAACTGTGCTGTACATTGAATTTTATTATTATTTGTTTTGGGGCATTTCTTATTTTCGGATAAGAGGTTTTACTGTACTTCATATTGTATACTCTTACTTGAGGGTAAAATACTGAAATACTATTAATTCTAATAACTTCACTTTTGTTCAGACACCTTGCAAAGGACGAACTTACAATAGTTTACACCAGCCTCACGGCATTCTTCAAACACATATGATACCTAATGACCAATAGTGGACCATCCATGTAGAATTCAATTAATTTGGCGTATGTCTGACAGTAGGCTGTAATCTGGAGTATGTCTGACAGTAGGCTGTAATTTGGCGTATGTCTGACAGTAGGCTTTAATCTGGAGTATGTCTGACAGTAGGCTGTAATTTGGCGTATGTCTGACAGTAGGCTGTAATTTGGCGTATGTCTGACAGTAGGCTGTAATCTGGAGTATGTCTGACAGTAGGCTGTAATTTGGCGTATGTCTGACAGTAGGCTGTAAGCTGGAGTCTTAATTATCTTCATAAACATTTTTATTTGACAGCTGATGACTTATATTGTTATTGGCTAGGATACTGCAATAATATCCTAACATTTAATTCTATGAATAATGACACAGAATTAAAAATAGCAACAAACCAATTGTATGTTAGATATGGTGTTAAGAAAACTCCGCCCAGCTTGTCATTGTTGGTTAGAATTTGATCTGACTGGAAAGGGTTCACTCCGATAGCAGAGTGATTTCCTGCCCCAACGTAGAGTTGCTTGAGGTCTGCTGGTAGCAGCCGTCTTACTGAGTACACCACCTGGCTGGATACCAAATTGACAAGGTCTTCAGTTAGTTTGCGCTCCAATCCTTGGCAATCTTCCTCTGTTGACAAAGTAAATTAGTTCAGGAAATAAGTACAAAGTAAATATTTTAACTTGTCCTTTTCATTTTTTTTTTTTTTAATGATTATCTACTTATTCCTTAAAGTTTTACACATAAGTATGAATGAAAAAGTGCTTGGCTAAAGCTTAGATAGAGTGAATTTCAAATTAGGGTTTGAGCTTGTGCAATTAATAATGTGAAAATCCTAAAAAAAATCACAAATGGCTGCACTGGAAAATTTATGCGTTATTATTGGTTGAGATAAACGTCAAAGTCCATAATGCTTTTATTATCTCTGATATTGCAGGTACGACTATTGCTGACGCCCTTTCCTTTTCTCATGAAATATCGAATATTATTTGTAATATTGAATATGAAACGCTTAAGTTAAGAAGTCCTTTTTTTATTGACCGAAATGAAAGTAGTAAAATAAAACGCTTAAGTTAAGAAGTCCTTTTTTTATTGACCGAAATGAAAGTAGTAAAATAATCAGTATTTTGAAAAGTAAAATACTTGTGCAATCGATATCTTAGTTAAACTACTAAAGCACATAGCCCCTAGCTCAGTTAAAACTCTTTGTTATATTTTCAGTTTAAGTTTTGAAACTGGCTGTTTCCCATTAATCTTTTAAAAAAAGTGTAGGGTTCAGAAAAAAACCGAATGATATAAAAAAATATTTCAGACCAATTAGCTTTCTAAAGTTCTAGAAAACTCAAGGTCAAAACTTTAATCTTTTTTAACAAAATACTTTTTTATTTGTAACCAGTTTGGATTGTCTAAGGGAAAATCAACTGAAATGTACTATCAGTTTTGTGCAGTTTCTTTATTAGAGTACAATCTGTTTACCCATGCCTTGCTACGGGATTAACATGTAAACAGTAAGGTTTTAGTTTATTTTAAATTAAATTTCAATAAGCATCACTTAGTCTATTTCACAAGAGTTTGATTTTTTGTTTTTATCTGACAGCTGATGATGTCAAATAAATAAAGTAACTCTATTATATTATCATTGAAAATTAAAAGGCCATTGGGATGGAGCCCTTGAGTTGGAAGTGAATGAAACCATGACAGAAGCAGACATTTTCCCAGGAGTGAACTCACAGCTTCCCAAAGTTTCATGGCGATCGATGAGTAGTTTAGTAATGCATAAAGGACAAACACACATACATACGTTTGTATGTATACATAGATTAACAATAAATTGAAAACCTCGGCTTTATTTATAGATTTTAAAAAGGCCTTCAATCTAGTAGATTCGAACATTTTTCTTGTGATTTGGGCTGTTGTGGTGTAAGAGGAGTGGTATTAGATTGGCTTGGGTTATCTGACTGATAGGGAACAATGTGTGAGGATTGAAAACTGCCATAGCAAATATATTATAACTCAAACAGGGTCCCTCAAGAATTGGTTTTTAAAGCCAATTTATTTTTAAGTTTTATTAATGACTTACTGGAACAAACATTTAATGGCATGGTGTTTGCCAATGTCATAGCCATATCTTATAAGCACACAAATACAAATACCATCCAGAAGATATAATGTAAGGTTTTTGAAAAAGCTTCAGAACTGATGTGTTAAAATGCAATGGTATTCAATGTAAATTAAACTAAAGACATGAATTTTGATTTGAAGGTTTTGATTTTGAATAAAATATTATTTTTCACGGCCTAATGTGTATGCAAACTCTAAATGATTGTTGTCAAATAATAGAAAAAGTAACAAATTTTAAATATTTGGGAGTATCTCAACCAGAAATGATCATGTAAAGAACACAAGAGCATCTAAATAGCACTGCAAGGAAAAAATAAAACATTTTTATTAATTAACCCTTTGTACGCGACCTTAAAATTGATGAATTCTACTATAATGCTTATATACAGTAGTTAAAAAAAAATATTTTTAATTTTCCAGAGTTAATTTTATTTATGTGATCCATAAACATAGGTATTCCAAAAAAAAAAAAAAAAAAAAAACACACATTAGTTAAAAAGATGTATTTGCATTTGATTTTCAGCATAGATGAAAAATATAAATTTTTGAAAATTTAGGCCTAAATATCATTTTTATTTAGTCATACAAAATAAAAAGTAAAATTTCAAAAAATTAAATTATAGTTAGTTATAAATTGATAATAAGCAAAATCAAAAAAATCATCAAAGTCTGAATTGTCTGGATTCGCCATAGTAAAATATATAACTAATAAATACTACTAAAAACAATGACAAATAAGTGAAAATAATTACTATACAAAACTAAAACTAATATTTACAAACACGCAATCCAAGCTAAACATCTCATTAAAACTAATAATACACGTTGTAACTAATAATACTCATAATAACGTACATGTCAATACGTCTACAGTGTTGTAACCTCGCGTTGTTTACTTGGCGCGAAAATATACGCTTACAGCGCAGGGCTGACACATGGGATGCGCACGCAACAGGAAATTCAGTCTGTCAACACACGTGATGCATCATCTGACAGCTGCTATCAATCCCACTGCCTTCTGTCTAGCTCAAACGCACAAAATAAACAATCTCACGAATTCTAGCGGCATCAATATGTACTAGATGATTTTAAACAATCGAATGCGATATATTCCGCTTATCGCGTTTACGGCTACAAATACCTAGCGATATATTTCGCTTACCGCGTGCGAAGGGTTAAGAGACATTTGTAAAACTGACTAGTTAAGAACATTATACTTTGCGCTGATTTATTCTAGATTATCTCCCAGGATAGTAATGTGTTTAAAGAGTCATTACACAAGAGTTAAAAGGCTCAATAACACTGTAAAAACACTTAGACATGCTCACAAATACAAGTCAACCCATTCAACACAAATACTACTGACCCTCTTACAGAAGTTGATAGTAAGTGTCAGCCAACAGCCAGAAAATACAACAACTTGTTATATGTGAGTTCCCCAACAACCCAGCAAGAGAGCGTAGGACAAGGAAGGCAAAGGACATACATACTGGTAGGTCCAAACTTGACTGATTCTATGCCTCATTTCAATATATAAACAGAAAATAATAACCAAAAGTAAGCACAGATTACCTTGAAATCTAAGAGAGAGAAGTTCATCCCATTGGGAACGGACACGGACAACTTTAGAAAGGAGAATCTCAGCTGTCTGAGCAACTGGGAATCTGACTTCTAGCCACGAGTCACACACAATTCTGCAATTATATATTGCATCAGTTCTAAAAATTTAAGTAACTTAAAATAGGTTCATAATTTTGAAATAAACAGACAGGCCAATAGGTAGACCAAATTTTACTTTGTTTTTAAGGTTGGAAACATATTTGTGAACTAACAAAGGTGAAAATAAAACGTTTAAATTTCACTAGAGTTTAAATACAACAGACATGAAATAACCAAAATCATTAACATTGGGATCAATAAAATATTGTAAACAAATAGTTAGCATATACCAAATAAATAGAAATTCAGATTGATTAAATGGACAGCTTAATATTTTTTTAAAATGCAATTTTGTAATAAACAAAAAAGTCTTACTGCCAAATTGAAATTAAACAAACAACTAGTAACTAAAGTGAACATTTAAAAACATTTTTTTTTAATATTATATTTGTTTGAGATTAGTTAACAGGCCCCTATGTTAGGAATTTACTTGTAGGAATTAAAATTTGTAGCTACAGGGCATCAGCAAACTTACCTAAAAAGGTCTTCTTATTAGAGTTTGCTAATGCCTTATCTCTCAAATTATAATGTATTCAGAATTTCGTGCACATTCGTGCTTTGTTGGCATGTTGCTAAAGATTTGCATTCAGGTCACCTTTTTGGCTATATAAAGCATTTTTAAAATTAAAAAAACTTCAAAGTGATTTATGAGATTTTGATCTTTTGCATATTTCTCAGTTATAGGCATGGTCCTTTAGTGTGGTTAAGTGCACTGACAGTTACATAATATGGACAGGGAAGTAGATACAATTAGAGGCTGTATCGTCTTGGTAACTCACCACACATGGCTTAAAAAATACTACTAGAATAAGACACAGAAATGTTGATCACTACTGAGTCCTTACATATTATAGTTTGTTTTTATTATGCTTGACTAGGGGACATATCTGCACGCTTTGCGTGCCAATCCCATTGTCACTCCCTGCGCTCGTGAGGTTAACTCAGCATGCAGCCTCGTTTGGGTTCTCTACCTTTAGCCCCTTTCAGGAACTTGGCCTGTGGCCTCACCAAGACGCTCTGCTACAATCCCATTTGTGGATCTCGGCATGTAGCCTCGTGAGAAAGATCGACCCACTGCCTCACTAGGATTGTTAACCAGTATGATTAATTTTGGTTTTTGGAGCAGTGGAGCCCTTAAATATACATACATACATATCCTGTCCCGTTCCGATTATCTTCGGGTCTGGGTATTCACTAGGCCTCTCCATCTTCTTCTGTCCCTCCACAATTCTTCTTCCTCCACATACCCCCATTGTATACCTCTTGCTTCCACATCCCGTTTCACCTCGTCGATCCACCTTCTTCTGGGTCTTCCTCTAGGTCTTCTTCCATTCATTTGCATTTCACTCATCCTTCTTGGGATTCTTACATCTTCCATTCTTTTTACGTGGCCGAACCATCTCAATCTCGACTTCTCTACTTTTTCTCTCAAACTTTCTTCAACTATTCCTCTTCTCAGCTCTTCATTTCTCATTCTGTCTAATCTTGTTTTACCTTTAATCCCTCTTATAAACTTCATTTCCCCTGCCTGCACCCTACTCCATTCCCTTAAATATAGTATTTTCTAAAATCTGATGGTAAAATAGTATTTAAGAGTAAAATATCTTTATTTTGATACCCCACTTGGGTGTATTAGTTTAACTTACTCAATTTCAGGTTTTGGAGCATATTTTTGATTTGGGAAGGGGGGGAGAACCCTTAAACGTTGTCTCTTCCAAGGTGTTATGGTAAAATGTAATTTATGAGATACAATACCTATAGTTTGATACCCCACTTGGAAGTTTTATTTTAGTACTACCTTTTTACTGGTTTTAGGAGTTTTTTTTTTTTTTTGTTTTAGGGGCATATACCCCTTAATATTTACCCTATTCAAAATCTGATATTATATTTGGATTCAGGAGAGAAATATTTTTAAATTGATACCCCACTTGAATAGATAAGATCGGTTTAAAAAATTTTACATTTTCAAAAATTTCAGTTTTTGGGCCCCCGATACCTTAAATTTTTGAGTTATTAAGCTGAAATTCATATATAAGGTGCGTGTTTGTTACGTGTGTAGAGCTGTGAAGGTTTGAAAATGTTACTCAAGATTTTCCTCAACTTAGGTAATAAGAACTACTTTTTAGTGATTTTCCCATAAGGGGCAGTTTTGGAGTGAAATAAGGCCGCTATCTTGTTTATGAGTAAAAAAAGTAAACTTAAGTGAATTTTCCTGGAGGTTTCAGACAAAGAGCTTCAATTCAAGTACACATATGTGGGGGGTAGGACGCCGGGAAGTGCCTCAACATTTAGTGTCAGTCAGTGAGTTACTACATCGAGCTTTATTATATATATATATTAATAAATCTGTATCAAGAAATAGGTTGAATGATGATGGGAAAAATTAACCTTGAGTCTAGTGAAACGTGTAATGGAGCACTCTTCAACTATGAAAGAAATATGACCTCTACATAGAGATCACTACTGTTAATATTCCCCGATCTGTAATTGCTTATTTCTTAAATTGTATACTTTTTAATAAATTTTAAATGCTATCTGTTCCCTTACACTAATACAGCTACTGACTGTAATGTAACACTATATAATATACAAGTTATGTTACCTGGTAAGATCCAAGTTGGTGTGCAGGTCATGACAGAATAACAACAGTGATTGAGCAGCTGGCATTCTCAATGTATTAACCAGATAAGGTTTAGTGGTTTCCAACAAAGACCTAAAAAACACCTGATTTAAGATTTATTTGAGGTGTAAAAGTTCTCAAAATTCAAGCCGAGCTTGGAAATATTTGAGCTTGAGGAACTGCCAACATTGCAAGCCTAAAATTAAGCCTACACAAATATATTCATTAGTCTGAAATATTGGTAAATAGTATTTGACTATTATTTTGAGCTATTCATAGGAATAAAAAAACATTTTGCAACACTTTATGTTTGAAAATCATTTCTATTTCTATATAAGTATTATTTTTCTCTATAAGATATGTCGTCACTAATATGTCGAAAGAATATTTCCAGATGACAGGCAGTAACCCTCCCATTGTGATTTGCATAGAAGTTCCACCATTATGGCTTTTACAGGAAGTCTTACAAACTTTCATCCAACTATGTTTCAGCTATTTTTATTCCAGATAATCATATACAAAGCAGACAGGAAGTACAATATCAAATGCTCAACAGAAAGTGGTGTTCTGCTTAAAGGCTAGATTCTATTTAGGAGACCTGATCTGGAGTGTATGGGTTTAGTTATGTATACCTGGTGGCAAGAACATTTAGTTTTATTGCAATTATTTTGCCCCCTCAGTTCATCTTACCATCCTACACATTTATCTTGAAGTGCTGTTGGGAAAACTTGAATTCATCATAATGTTGGAAGATTGTTACAAACTTGTCCTTGTAGTTACTGGTCTTACAGTTGAGTGTAGAGCTCAAGTTGTACCATATTTTTAGAAGGTGTTCGACAAGCTTCATCAGCGTGTATTTTTAAAGAAGCTCCATTCTTTTGATTGCTCCCTGGCCCTTATTCAGTGAATAAAATCTTACCTCTTGGATAGGACATTTAAAGTGCAATTTGGTGGTATGTTTTCGAGGAACTAGGTTGCCAGTACAGGAGTATCACAAGGGTCTAAATTGCAATATTTTTCTTGTTATTTACTATTGACATTTCATACAGGGTGAATGGTATGTGGTATTTAAAAATTTAAGGACTTAAACTACATGCTTAGGGCTACTTAAAAACGCAAATTTCAATGTTATATGCCAAACGGTTAGTGTGGTATGTTCAAATTAAGATTTTTTTTAATCGTCGACCTAACCATAAAAAAAGCTTTATTACTTACTCAAAAAATCATATTTTTTTAACTATGACACCATTTTTGAAATATACATTAAATTTTTAACAAGAATAATGAACAAGTAGCATGCATAAATTAAGGTTGGCACTTAAAATTATGTTTTAAAGTAAAAAAATCATACTTTTGTAAAATGTTAAGCAATGTTTAACGCGTAGTTACTAAATTATGGTAATGGACATAAACTGTCAAGCCATAAAGAAAACTGCGTAATTTAATATTCTTTCCAGTGATATGTTTTTGTTTGTATTATTGTACAATTTTCCATTTTTTATTATTGGAATAGAAAGAAACACAGAGTGCTTAAAACATTGTAAGAGTACCGTACTAGCCAGCAACTAAGATTAGAAAATTCAAATAACATTATGTGATTAATAACAAATGTAAATCAGGGACAAATGGAGTTTAACCACAATTCTTAGACCCAGCATCCACCCTAACCCTATCAATAGTTTTGTCTGTTGTCCCTAATGACTGGGAAATTTCACTACCTGCTTAGTTTAACAAAAGATAGTTTCTTTTAAAGCAACCTTATCACAAGGAAAACCAGAATCCATTATCTCTTTACTCTTTAGACCGGGTCTGTGTATAAGCTATTCAGTTCTGTAGCATCATGCAGTTCACTAAAAGAGAATATGCAGAAATACATTTTGTTTATGGGTTTTGCAATGGCAATGCACTTGCTGCGCAAAGAGAGTACAGTTTAAGGTACCCAGATCGAAGAGCTTCAAGCCCACAGGAATTTACTAGTCTTCACCAGAGGTTAGTGAAAAGTAGAAAAGTTCAAAGAAAGTCTTCTGAATTAGGTCAAGTTAATTATGATGTAGGTGTTGAAGAATTGATTCTAAATACCTTTCGAGAAAACCCAGAGAGTAGTAGTAAGGAAATTGCAGCTCAACTAAATGTTTCACAGTGGAAAGTGTTGGATATTCTTCATAGAAAGAAGTTTCATCCGTACCACTTCACGCCTGTACAAGAACTTGAAGCTCAAGACTTCGCTCCTTCGTGTTCAGTTCTGTAGATGGTTGCTCAATAGCGATATTAAGCAGTATCAATTCTTCAAAAAGATCCTTTAGACAGATGAGGCCATATTTACAAGACAAGGAATCTTTTAATACACATAATATGCACATGTGGGTGGAAGAGCAACCAAAGAACGATCTTTTCAAAGGAGATTTTACATTATGGTATGGGCCGGGGTAGTAGGTGAAACGCTTATTGGCCCACACATTTTCGAGGGAAACCTTAACGGGGAACGCTTTTTGGACTTTTTACAGCACAGCCTCCCTTTGCTGATAGAACATCTCAACCAAGAACAAAAAGACAGTCTCATTTTCCAATAAGATGGAGCTACATGGACATTTCACCGCAGAAGTGTGTCACTGATTGACGCTCAATTATCCTACATAGATTGGACGGGGTGGGAACGTAGCGTGGCCAGCTAGATCGCCGGACCTTAGTCCCATGGATTTCTGTGTATGGAGATGGATGAAACAAAAAGTCTATTCTGCACCTATAGACACAGAACAAAAATTGAGAGAGAGAATAACTACGGCTGCTGAAGTAGTGCGCCAAGAACTCTCTACAAAAGTGACAGTTCAACAAATGTGCAAGAGAGCACGGGTATGAATCAGAAATGGAGGAAGGCAGTTTGAACAAAATTTGTAAATCTTATTCATGTAAGTTGACCTTTTTTTCAATTGTTTTTACGAATGTAATTAGTATGTCTTAATATTATGTCAAATCAAAGTTTTATAATCTGCAAACTATGTTTTAATTCAGATTCGCTTAACGTTTTCGATGACGAAATAAAATAATTAAAATCTTAATCATACCATTGAAAAGAACATTAAATTATGCAATTTTCTGTATGGCTTGACACATTAAGTCCATTACCATAATTTAGTATCTACATGTAAAACATTGTTTAAAAGTTTAAAAAAAACATGAATTTTTTTACTTGAAAGCATAATTTTAAGTACCAAACTTAATTTACGCATGCTACTAGCTCATTATTTTTGTTAAAAATGTAATGTAGATTTCAAAAGTGGTGTCATAGTTTTAAAAAAATATGATCTTTTGAGTAAGTAATAAAGCTTTTTTATGATTAGGTCCACAATTTTAAAATAAATCTTAATTTGAAAATACCACACTAACCGTTTGGTATATAAAACTGAAATTTGTGTTTTTAAGCAGCCTCAAGCATATAGTTTAAGCCCTTACATTTTTAAACACCACATACCATTCACCCTGTATAAAATAACTGTTCAGTTCAGCTCTATGCCGAATATGTTAAAATATCTATGTAGATTGCTGATACAAGAGAATATCTGGTTCTTCAATCTTGTATCAATTTGGTTGTGCGGTGGGCTAAAGACAATCACAAGCTGCTGACCTAAGCAAAGCAGTGATGGGGTCTCATTCACATATAAAACTAATCTGTAATTATTCTTTTATGACATTAGTGATTACAGAATCCAAAGAGAGTGTGCTGTCCGTGATCTCTGTGTTCTCATATACTCCCAAGTTGATCTTCTCTGAACACGTAAACTGTGTTGTATCAAAAGCTACAAAATCTTGAGTCTTATAACATGGATTGCCAGGTATTTCGATGACAGGAATGCTAGTATAACACTGAACAAGTCCTTGATTTGTAATCAACTTGAGTAAGCAGCTAATTTATTTAGAAAAGGGGCTATATATATATATATATATATATATATCGTATGGTTTGTTGTCATCTACCATTTGTTAACTTTAAAGCTGCTCTGTAAAATATATCATATATGCTAAATAGATAAATATCCAAAAGTCATGATTGTATATTCACTGATTAAAAAATATAGTGATCTCCTATCACAAAGCTAAGTCCAATCCACCGAGCCATCAAAGACCTGGTTCTGTGTGTGCTGGCCAATCCTTGTGTAGAAGAGCACAGGGGACACTCTGTAACTATGTGATCCATTGTTTGGATAGACTCCCCGTAATCACATGACTGATCTAGTGTCAATCCCCACTTATACTTGCAGTAATTGCACATCTGCCAACGCCAGTTTGGAACCGATTCAAGAGTGTCCACTCCCTATGAAGGAGGTTCATCCCACCTACAGGTATTGACGGATCATTAGTAATACGGGAGCATTATATTCAACAGCTGAATAGACCAGTGACAAAGCAGTAGTACGCAGGACGTGTGCATTGGCTCCAGCAATATGATGTAGTACATTTGTCCCTGTTTTATTTTAGCTGCTGTTTTTTGAAGATGGCTTTTAAAGGTCAGCGATCTATCTAACGTTACTCCCAGGTACTGTAGATGATCATTATGATGGAGTTTTACACCATTTAGGAAGATGTTCAATTTTCGATTAGGCAGTCTGTTTTTGTTATTAAAGTGGAAGCAGGCTACTTCGGTTTTTGATGGATTAGGATTTAGCTAACAGATTCTAAAATATTCTTCGAGGGCTGCAAGGTCACTTGAGTGTTTTTTCACTAGTCATGAAGTTCTTACGTTGGTAAGCTAAAGCAATATTATCCGCATATATACATCTTCTAGACTTTGTGATTGGGATGTCAGCGGTTACATGTTGAATAAAATTGGAGCAAGTACAGATCCCTGTGGCAGACCATCCTTCAGCTGTCTAAAAGAGCTTTCTTCACGACTGAGATAACTTTTATTAGCCTGGCACTAAGCATTGACTCTAAAAGTCACAATAAAAAGGGACAGGAAGGAGGCTGTAGAACTTAAACAACAAACCCATACTGTGTTATAAGCTGCTGTAAGATCAATAAAAGCTGCAGATGTTCTCAACTTCTTTTCAAACCCATTCTCAATAAATGATGTCAGAGCTAGGATCTGGTCGCTGCAACTGGAAAAGATCCTGAACGAATAGAAAGTTATCGCCCAATATCTCTTCTTAAAGTTTGTTATAAGTTGCTAGAAAGGCTGTTATACAATTTATCACCAATTATTGATTCTAATGTTTCAATTGAACAGGCTGGTTTTTGCCCTCAACAGAAAAAAAATTTATTTATTCATAAGATGCTGATCATCAAGATATGGGCGAATATGGATTTCGAATGAGTGTGATGAGTGTAGATGAGCGAATGTAGTCATTGTTACAAACTAAGGCCGACTATTCCTTAGAAAGTGTCATTCATTAATAGCCCAATGCCAAATGAACAGCCGGTGATTATTAGCAGATCCCTCTCAAAATGTATTGACTCTGATTGGGATCGAACTGAGAACCTTTAGCACATGAATTGAATTGAAATGAATTGAAGCACTATTTAAAGAATTGATCAATTCTTTAAGTATATAATCAATGCAAGATACGGTTTTGACCATAAAACTAGGCTTTCACATCTTATTGTAAATATACAATATGTATAAATTGTAACTACGAGGCATGTTTTTTAAGTAAGTACCGTTTTGAAATAAAAAAATAACGAGCAGAGATACTTGAATAATTTTATTTTCACATGAAAGCTTATACTTTAAACTACTTTTCTACATAATTGCCGCCATTATTGAGGCACTTATCGTATCGTCCAATTAGCTTTTTAATTCCGTCGTCATAGAATTCTGCCGCCTGTCTTGACAACCACTCAAACACAGCCGTTTTGACTTCGTCATCGTCGTCGTGGCGGACGCCGCCCAGGTGTTTCTTCAAATGAAGGAATATGTGATAATCGCTGGGCGCTAGATCTGAGCTGTAGGGAGGATGATCAAGTTGTTCCCAACCAAATTTTCTTATCAGATCTTGGGTTCGGTTAGCGGCATGTGGACGGGCGTTATCATGAAGCAAGATGACACCTTTAGTCAGCATGCCACGCCTTTTGTTTTGGATAGCACGGCGGAGTTTTTCCAAAGTTTCACAATATGTCATTGAATTTATTGTGTCCCCGCGAGGCAAGAAATCAACCAGTAACACCCCTTCCCGATCCCAAAACACTGTACAATGATTTTTTTGGCTGAAATTGTTTGTTTAAACTTGACCTTTCTGGGCGAAGTCGAATGCCGCCATTCCATAGACTGCTGTTTTGATTCTGGTGTAACGTAGGCTACCCATGTTTCATCGCCTGTCACTATTTGGTTTAAAAAATCGTCGCCTTCTTCCTCGTACCACAAAAGGAAAGACAAAGCACTTCCCAAACGTTTCGTTTTGTGCACTTCCGTCAGCATTTTCAGAACCCAGCGTGAACACAACTTCCGATTGTGTAACCTTTCCGTCACAATTTCGTAGACAACACTTCGAGAAACTTGAGAAAACTGTTCAGATAATGTTGAAATTGTGAAGCGTCTGTTCTCTTTGATTTTTTGGTCAACTTTTGCCACGAAATCGTCAGTAATGACCGAAGGGCGGCCACTGCGTTCTTCATCATGAACGTTAGAGTGGCCATCTTTAAATGACCTAACCCATTTCCACACCATTCCTTCACTCATTTGTATGTTTTCTCCATACACTGCACAAATCTCACGATGAATATCGATCGCTTTTACTCGTTTGGCACAAAGAAAATGGATAACAGACCGCACTTCGCAGTCGGTGGGATTTTCAATAGGCGGAGGCATTTTAAACAGTCACTGACAACCGTACGCATCGGCGAAAAATGCCATAATGGCGTCTGGGCGGAGCTGACATATGCAGCAACACAGCGCGCATGCACGGAACGCCCACCGTACCACTGCAGCGGCGAAATTTGAAAACGGTACTTACTTAAAAAACGTGCCTCGTATTTAGTATGTTATTATTATTCTTACATGTAACAAAGTATCTGGTGCTTGTTGCTTAGTGGGTGTTTGTCAGTCCCTGGGACAATGTCTGCATCAGCCAGCTGTAACACAGATGGGTTGTTGCCAAAGAAGCTCATTGGGTGTAGAGAGACGAAAGGCTTAGACTGACTGTGGAATAACTGCTCACTCACAGTCTGTAAAAGAATATCAGATACATTGTATTGTGGCATATAACTGATAGATGCCTAATTTGGTTATGAAATCAATCAACATTAACAATGAACAAAATATATGTTGACACTACTAAAAAACTGTAACTACTTCTTGTTTTATTTTTATACTTCTGTTTATTTTTCTAAAAGAGAACAAAAATTAACCATTATTGGGCAAACATGAAAACTTGAAATATGTGGTACAATGTATCAATTCAATAATTTTGTCTTAAAACTAGGCTGTTTTTGCTTAAAAGTAACATTTTACTAATGAGTTTGAAAATGCTAATTTTAGGCTATTGGAACATTAAACCTAGTGTGTAACATGTAACTTTCAAAATGTATGCCCAGATTTTTGTAATTTGCAAACTACTTCTGTGCAACCATGAACAAATAATAAATATAATGATTTTAGTTGATCAAGTGTCTTTTCCTTCTCAAGACATGTGATTTCAAAAAAAATAAAAAAAAAAAAAAAAAAAAAAAAAACCAGTGGACTCTTGAATATCCCGATCAAAATGGTGGCAAATCAATTGATGATGTTGCAAAATGTGAGGATGATGACTCAAATTTCAATTATACCTAAATTATACATATTATTAGATACTGCCTGAACTTTAATAATTAACTTATTTTATGGTTAGAACTATGTTATTTTATCGATTCTTCAAATAAAGTTGTTAACCTAATGCTAAAATGTGGGCTATAGCATTTATTATACTGCTAACGACTACAGGATGATGAAATACTTATGTGTAAATTTTGTGATCACTTAAAGTGCTTTTTCCCATATCTAATTCTGAAGTAATCTTATTCGTAGGTTCACTACAATTTAACCGTTGAATGAAGCAGGTTTTCTTCTAATGTTTTTCATCTTTAATATTCTATTCCTTTGTTCAAATTCATTATTTTGTATTTATATTTTTGTAGTATCTGTTGTGTTTGATAACGGCTGAAAAACAGAAGAAAGTTGAAGTTACCTTCCCTATTCAGCTAGGTTACTATTTAATCTGACTACTGGCTGGTGATTACTGCTAATAATAGGGTTACTACAAATAACACTGAAAACGGGAAACATGATGCCTAGTGTATCATAGAAAAACCTCCAACTTGTCACTTTCAAACAAAACAAAAACTCCACCAAATGTTAGTTCATCCTAAGTTACCTGATCCTAACAACCTGTTCTAAAGACCAACAATTACCTGGTTCTAATCCTTGCTACAAATAATTTTGCAAAACATGTTCTATTCATCTGCCAGCAACATCATTTACCAGCCCCACTACCTCCTTAACCTACAAAATACATGAAAAGCACACAAGCTGTAAATCAACCAACATAATCTATGAATTCCAATGCCAACACTACCCTGCTCAATATATCGGTTTTACCAGTGAAACCCTACGTAAACGCATGACTGGCCATAGACATGATTGCAAAGTCCAAAATACTGAAAAACCTGCCTCTGCCCATTCCCTTTGTAACAATGTCTTGTAACATTAAAAAAAAAAAAAAAAAAAATTAAAATATTAGAAACAATTTTTGGAATAGAAAAGTGATACAAATTTTCATTCAAAAATTTAAAACTTTTCATAACAATTTATAATTTTACCCCCTGAAATAAAAAGAATAAGAATCATTTCATTTGATTTTTTATTAAATTTAATTAAGGAAGAAGAAGATATTTTGCAATAGTTTTGATTTAAGTAATAAAAGATAAAAAATTATTGTAGCTATTTTATTTTTTTTAGAATACATTACATCTTTTACACAATCAAAATGTTGACCTGTGCTATACTACTGAAGTAGTTAGATCTCTTTCTTTCCATACCGATAGACCAAGCAGTGATCCCTGTAGTACACCAGAAGTAGCTGTGAATGCACATGAGAGAGCACCATTGTATCTGACTCGAAGATCATGATGTTTGTAGCAGAGGAACGTCCTTTCCTGAATCCATGTTGGGCTAGTGTAATAAACTGGTAGGTCAAGAAATTGATTCTTGCAAGAACAAGTCTTTCAACAATTTTGGCAAGCACCGTTAAAATTACTATTGGCCGGTAGTTCTTGACATCATTAATTGGGCCTTTCTTGTGGATTGGAACAACGTATGTAGTTTTCAGGATGTTAGGAAAGATTCCAGTTGATAATGACAAGTTGAATGATCTAGTGAGAGGAGAAACCAGTAGATTACAACAATGCCTGAGAGGTAGAATCAGGACCACACCCCTTATTGGGATCAAGAGATGAGAGTGCATTGAGAACTTCAGACACTCGAACTGGAGATACGGATGACATTCCCAGGTAAGAAGAGAGCATAGACTGCGGTGGTTCGTGTATAATCACAATCGCTGATCATTAAAGAGAAGAAGTCGGCAAACAAGTCAGAAGAAGACTGATTGTGCGTGCGTGTGTGCATGTGTGCGTGCGTGCGTGCGTGCGTGTGTGTGTGTGTAAAGTTTATTATGAATACCCTAAATTTAAATGAAAATATAATTTCACTTGTAATTACTAATACAATTTAACAATCTACTATTATGCTCTAATTTTATCATCACACTCATTTCACCTATATGGTTAAAAGTATTTTAATAAATTGTTTTATTTATAATAATTATTTAAAAATAGAACATACAGAATTGCAATTGTGTAATTAATTAGTTTGTTGAAAATGCTCATAAAGTATAAGGGAAAAAATAACTGTATAAACTAGTTCACGTTAGGGCTACTATTTTAATAAATTAAATGATAAACATAATAAAGTACCCTTTTATTCATTTTTTATAAAAATATATTACCGGTTTCGGCTCTTAGGCCATCTTCAGATAGTAAATAATATAACCTAAAATAAATTAACAAATTATAAAAATAAAACAGATGAAAATAACATAACATATGATTAATTTAGTGTGTGGGTAAGTTGAATTTTACTTTTTGATTCTTATGTTTTTTAACTTCTCTTATTTTTTCGTATATAGGATTGTTCATGTTAATTTGTGTATTTAATATGTTCTTTGGTTCATTATAATTGTTTATGTATATGTGTAAATTTTCTTTTGTATTCATTTTTTCTCCTTTCTTCTCGTATTCTAAAACTGTAACATTTTCATTTATATTTTGATAACTGTGATTTGATTGGAGAATATGTTCTGCAAAGTTAGATTTATTTGATGTTGAATTGTTGTTTCTTATGGCTTGTATGTGTTCTTTGTAACGTAAATTAAATGTTCTTCCAGTTTGTCCTATGTAAAAAGAATTGCATTCTGAGCATTTTATTTTATATATTCCAGATTTGTCATATTTGTTATTTTTATTTTCTTTGTTGGATAATTTGTTAATTAAAGTAAAAGTATTGTTCTTTGTTTTGTAACTGAGTGTATAATTACTGTGTTGAAATGTCTTTCTAATAGCTTTATTCATTTTTGTA
This sequence comes from Stictocephala bisonia, assembly GCA_035578905.1. Classification (NCBI taxonomy): domain Eukaryota; kingdom Metazoa; phylum Arthropoda; class Insecta; order Hemiptera; family Membracidae; genus Stictocephala; species Stictocephala bisonia. The sequence goes on along the minus strand of JAQJVL010001373.1, from coordinate 174,254 downwards.
TTGTAAGGAACACTGATAAATTTTTTCTTTTCTTTTTCTTCCATTTTCTTATTCTTGTTTCTTTTTATTCTTTTTATTAATTTGTCAACAATTGTCGGATTGTAACCATTTTTCGAAGCTAAGTATTTTATTGTTCTTTTTTCTTCTTCATAATCATATTTTTGCATTGGGACGTTTAACATTCTATTTATCATTGATCTAAAACTAGATAATTTGTATTTCCATGGGTGGTTAGAATTATATGGAATTAGTAGGTCACTTTGGGTTGATTTTCTAAAAATTTGATAATCTAAAAATTAAAAGAGAATAATGCTATACTAACCAAAGCTGATAAAGGAAATACAGCAGTTGTTATGTACAAAGATGAATATGACAATAAAATAAAAGATTTTATTCAAAATAACAAATTAACACTTTTAAAAAAGGATCCTACTAACCATTACTCAAAAACAACTAACAAAATCATTTCTAAATGTAATACAATTCCAAAACCTATACAATATCAATTAAAAATTACCAACCCCAAAGCTCCTACCCTAAGAGCTCAACCTAAAACACATAAAACAAATATACCAATCAGACCAATAGTCAACTTTCAAAATGCACCATCATATAAATTATGCAAATATTTAAATAATAAGATTCAAGGAAACATCATTTGGGACTACAATTACAGCATAAAGAACACTACTGAACTGATATACAATATAAAAGATACTAAAATTCCAAACCAAAGTCAATTTATATCATTTGATATACAAGACATGTACACAAACATTCCTACTAAAGAAACATTAAACATTTTGAGAAATGATCTCACACTAACCAACAGACTCAACACTAATGAAATTAATGATATCATCAAATCAACTGAAATTTGTATTGAACAAAATTACTTCAAATATAATGACAATTTCTACAAACAAAATAATGGACTACCAATGGGATCTCCTTTATCAGGAATAATAGCAAACATCTTTTTACACAATCTGGAACAAAACAAAATTTTGAATGAATCAAATCCTCACAAACAAAAAATAATCTATTGGTTTCGTTATGTTGATGATGTAATATGTCTTTTCCAAGGAAACGAAAAAGAAAGTGACGAATTACTAGAATACTTAAATTCATTAAATGACAAAATAAAATTTACAAAAGAAAATGAAACAAAAGAAATAAACTATTTAGATCTAACAATCACAAATATTGGAAATAAACACTCTTTCAAAATTTTTAGAAAATCAACCCAAAGTGACCTACTAATTCCATATAATTCTAACCACCCATGGAAATACAAATTATCTAGTTTTAGATCAATGATAAACAGAATGTTAAACGTCCCAATGCAAAAATATGATTATGAAGAAGAAAAAAGAACAATAAAATACTTAGCTTCGAAAAATGGTTACAATCCGACAATTGTTGACAAATTAATAAAAAGAATAAAAAGAAACAAGAATAAGAAAATGGAAGAAAAAGAAAAGAAAAAATTTATCAGTGTTCCTTACAATACAAAAATGAATAAAGCTATTAGAAAGACATTTCAACACAGTAATTATACACTCAGTTACAAAACAAAGAACAATACTTTTACTTTAATTAACAAATTATCCAACAAAGAAAATAAAAATAACAAATATGACAAATCTGGAATATATAAAATAAAATGCTCAGAATGCAATTCTTTTTACATAGGACAAACTGGAAGAACATTTAATTTACGTTACAAAGAACACATACAAGCCATAAGAAACAACAATTCAACATCAAATAAATCTAACTTTGCAGAACATATTCTCCAATCAAATCACAGTTATCAAAATATAAATGAAAATGTTACAGTTTTAGAATACGAGAAGAAAGGAGAAAAAATGAATACAAAAGAAAATTTACACATATACATAAACAATTATAATGAACCAAAGAACATATTAAATACACAAATTAACATGAACAATCCTATATACGAAAAAAATAAGAGAAGTTAAAAAACATAAGAATCAAAAAGTAAAATTCAACTTACCCACACACTAAATTAATCATATGTTATGTTATTTTCATCTGTTTTATTTATTTTTATAATTTGTTAATTTATTTTAGGTTATATTATTTACTATCTGAAGATGGCCTAAGAGCCGAAACCGGTAATATATTTTTATAAAAAATGAATAAAAGGGTACTTTATTATGTTTATCATTTAATTTATTAAAATAGTAGCCCTAACGTGAACTAGTTTATACATTTACAATGGCTAATTACCCAGAAATTGTTCACAAATACAAATACAACAACCTAAAAGAGATGACCATTAAAGAAGATATTAAGTTTAACAAGAGATGCCTAAGTGAAAATATTACTCCTAACTATGTCCAACTATATACAAAAGTAAAATCTAGAGCTGCACTTATTACATTGGAGACTGCCAAGAAAATATGGATCAAAGAAGAAATTAATACTTTATATATGAAACTACACAAATTGAACCAAGAAAAAGAAGAATTATATCAAAATCTTAAATCACAATACCACCACGAATCTATCGAAGAAATAAACCATTACATAAAAAACTGGATCCAACCAATCATTAAAAAGAAAAGGGAAATTCACATATCAAAACTAAATTCATTAAAACAAACAATTATAACATCTACCCAAGAGAACAATTCACAATGTAAGTTCAAATTTTATCCTAAATTTCATAATTTGACTACCATACCTTTTAATGAAGAGGAAAATAATACTTTAAATAAATCAATAAAATACAACATAAATCTTGACCACAAAGTACATGAAATCGAAGATGATTTAATCAATATGGACGTATCCATAATGACAACTGATACAAAAGAACGAGAACATTTCAGACATGCTTTCATACATGAACTAAATAAAATTAATATAAACACAAATAATAATATAAAAACACATACAGCAAACAAAGAAATGACAATTATACATTCCATCTCAACAAAATTAAAAGAGAATAATGCTATACTAACCAAAGCTGATAAAGGAAATACAGCAGTTGTTATGTACAAAGATGAATATGACAATAAAATAAAAGATTTTATTCAAAATAACAAATTAACACTTTTAAAAAAGGATCCTACTAACCATTACTCAAAAACAACTAACAAAATCATTTCTAAATGTAATACAATTCCAAAACCTATACAATATCAATTAAAAATGACCAACCCCAAAGCTCCTACCCTAAGAGCTCAACCTAAAACACATAAAACAAATATACCAATCAGACCAATAGTCAACTTTCAAAATGCACCATCATATAAATTATGCAAATATTTAAATAAAAAGATTCAAGAAAACATCATTTGGGACTACAATTACAGCATAAAGAACACTACTGAACTGATACACAATATAAAAGATATTCAAATTCCAAACCAATGTCAATTTATATCATTTGATATACAAGACATGTACACAAACATTCCTACTAAAGAAACATTAAACATTTTGAGAAATGATCTCACACTAACCAACAGACTCAACACTAATGAAATTAATGATATCATCAAATCAACTGAAATTTGTATTGAACAAAATTACTTCAAATATAATGACAATTTCTACAAACAAAATAATGGACTACCAATGGGATCTCCTTTATCAGGAATAATAGCAAACATCTTTTTACACAATCTGGAACAAAACAAAATTTTGAATGAATCAAATCCTCACAAACAAAAAATAATCTATTGGTTTCGTTATGTTGATGATGTAATATGTCTTTTCCAAGGAAACGAAAAAGAAAGTGACGAATTACTAGAATACTTAAATTCATTAAATGACAAAATAAAATTTACAAAAGAAAATGAAACAAAAGAAATAAACTATTTAGATCTAACAATCACAAATATTGGAAATAAACACTCTTTCAAAATTTTTAGAAAATCAACCCAAAGTGACCTACTAATTCCATATAATTCTAACCACCCATGGAAATACAAATTATCTAGTTTTAGATCAATGATAAACAGAATGTTAAACGTCCCAATGCAAAAATATGATTATGAAGAAGAAAAAAGAACAATAAAATACTTAGCTTCGAAAAATGGTTACAATCCGACAATTGTTGACAAATTAATAAAAAGAATAAAAAGAAACAAGAATAAGAAAATGGAAGAAAAAGAAAAGAAAAAATTTATCAGTGTTCCTTACAATACAAAAATGAATAAAGCTATTAGAAAGACATTTCAACACAGTAATTATACACTCAGTTACAAAACAAAGAACAATACTTTTACTTTAATTAACAAATTATCCAACAAAGAAAATAAAAATAACAAATATGACAAATCTGGAATATATAAAATAAAATGCTCAGAATGCAATTCTTTTTACATAGGACAAACTGGAAGAACATTTAATTTACGTTACAAAGAACACATACAAGCCATAAGAAACAACAATTCAACATCAAATAAATCTAACTTTGCAGAACATATTCTCCAATCAAATCACAGTTATCAAAATATAAATGAAAATGTTACAGTTTTAGAATACGAGAAGAAAGGAGAAAAAATGAATACAAAAGAAAATTTACACATATACATAAACAATTATAATGAACCAAAGAACATATTAAATACACAAATTAACATGAACAATCCTATATACGAAAAAAATAAGAGAAGTTAAAAAACATAAGAATCAAAAAGTAAAATTCAACTTACCCACACACTAAATTAATCATATGTTATGTTATTTTCATCTGTTTTATTTTTATAATTTGTTAATTTATTTTAGGTTATATTATTTACTATCTGAAGATGGCCTAAGAGCCGAAACCGGTAATATATTTTTATAAAAAATGAATAAAAGGGTACTTTATTATGTTTATCATTTAATTTATTAAAATAGTAGCCCTAACGTGAACTAGTTTATACATTTACAATGGCTAATTACCCAGAAATTGTTCACAAATACAAATACAACAACCTAAAAGAGATGACCATTAAAGAAGATATTAAGTTTAACAAGAGATGCCTAAGTGAAAATATTACTCCTAACTATGTCCAACTATATACAAAAGTAAAATCTAGAGCTGCACTTATTACATTGGAGACTGCCAAGAAAATATGGATCAAAGAAGAAATTAATACTTTATATATGAAACTACACAAATTGAACCAAGAAAAAGAAGAATTATATCAAAATCTTAAATCACAATACCACCACGAATATATCGAAGAAATAAACCATTACATAAAAAACTGGATCCAACCAATCATTAAAAAGAAAAGGGAAATTCACATATCAAAACTAAATTCATTAAAACAAACAATTATAACATCTACCCAAGAGAACAATTCACAATGTAAGTTCAAATTTTATCCTAAATTTCATAATTTGACTACCATACCTTTTAATGAAGAGGAAAATAATACTTTAAATAAATCAATAAAATACAACATAAATCTTGACCACAAAGTACATGAAATCGAAGATGATTTAATCAATATGGACGTATCCATAATGACAACTGATACAAAAGAACGAGAACATTTCAGACATGCTTTCATACATGAACTAAATAAAATTAATATAAACACAAATAATAATATAAAAACACATACAGCAAACAAAGAAATGACAATTATACATTCCATCTCAACAAAATTAAAAGAGAATAATGCTATACTAACCAAAGCTGATAAAGGAAATACAGCAGTTGTTATGTACAAAGATGAATATGACAATAAAATAAAAGATTTTATTCAAAATAACAAATTAACACTTTTAAAAAAGGATCCTACTAACCATTACTCAAAAACAACTAACAAAATCATTTCTAAATGTAATACAATTCCAAAACCTATACAATATCAATTAAAAATGACCAACCCCAAAGCTCCTACCCTAAGAGCTCAACCTAAAACACATAAAACAAATATACCAATCAGACCAATAGTCAACTTTCAAAATGCACCATCATATAAATTATGCAAATATTTAAATAAAAAGATTCAAGAAAACATCATTTGGGACTACAATTACAGCATAAAGAACACTACTGAACTGATACACAATATAAAAGATATTCAAATTCCAAACCAATGTCAATTTATATCATTTGATATACAAGACATGTACACAAACATTCCTACTAAAGAAACATTAAACATGTTGAGAAATGATCTCACACTAACCAACAGACTCAACACTAATGAAATTAATGATATCATCAAATCAACTGAAATTTGTATTGAACAAAATTACTTCAAATATAATGACAATTTCTACAAACAAAATAATGGACTACCAATGGGATCTCCTTTATCAGGAATAATAGCAAACATCTTTTTACACAATCTGGAACAAAACAAAATTTTGAATGAATCAAATCCTCACAAACAAAAAATAATCTATTGGTTTCGTTATGTTGATGATGTAATATGTCTTTTCCAAGGAAACGAAAAAGAAAGTGACGAATTACTAGAATACTTAAATTCATTAAATGACAAAATAAAATTTACAAAAGAAAATGAAACAAAAGAAATAAACTATTTAGATCTAACAATCACAAATATTGGAAATAAACACTCTTTCAAAATTTTTAGAAAATCAACCCAAAGTGACCTACTAATTCCATATAATTCTAACCACCCATGGAAATACAAATTATCTAGTTTTAGATCAATGATAAACAGAATGTTAAACGTCCCAATGCAAAAATATGATTATGAAGAAGAAAAAAGAACAATAAAATACTTAGCTTCGAAAAATGGTTACAATCCGACAATTGTTGACAAATTAATAAAAAGAATAAAAAGAAACAAGAATAAGAAAATGGAAGAAAAAGAAAAGAAAAAATTTATCAGTGTTCCTTACAATACAAAAATGAATAAAGCTATTAGAAAGACATTTCAACACAGTAATTATACACTCAGTTACAAAACAAAGAACAATACTTTTACTTTAATTAACAAATTATCCAACAAAGAAAATAAAAATAACAAATATGACAAATCTGGAATATATAAAATAAAATGCTCAGAATGCAATTCTTTTTACATAGGACAAACTGGAAGAACATTTAATTTACGTTACAAAGAACACATACAAGCCATAAGAAACAACAATTCAACATCAAATAAATCTAACTTTGCAGAACATATTCTCCAATCAAATCACAGTTATCAAAATATAAATGAAAATGTTACAGTTTTAGAATACGAGAAGAAAGGAGAAAAAATGAATACAAAAGAAAATTTACACATATACATAAACAATTATAATGAACCAAAGAACATATTAAATACACAAATTAACATGAACAATCCTATATACGAAAAAAATAAGAGAAGTTAAAAAACATAAGAATCAAAAAGTAAAATTCAACTTACCCACACACTAAATTAATCATATGTTATGTTATTTTCATCTGTTTTATTTTTATAATTTGTTAATTTATTTTAGGTTATATTATTTACTATCTGAAGATGGCCTAAGAGCCGAAACCGGTAATATATTTTTATAAAAAATGAATAAAAGGGTACTTTATTATGTTTATCATTTAATTTATTAAAATAGTAGCCCTAACGTGAACTAGTTTATACATTTACAATGGCTAATTACCCAGAAATTGTTCACAAATACAAATACAACAACCTAAAAGAGATGACCATTAAAGAAGATATTAAGTTTAACAAGAGATGCCTAAGTGAAAATATTACTCCTAACTATGTCCAACTATATACAAAAGTAAAATCTAGAGCTGCACTTATTACATTGGAGACTGCCAAGAAAATATGGATCAAAGAAGAAATTAATACTTTATATATGAAACTACACAAATTGAACCAAGAAAAAGAAGAATTATATCAAAATCTTAAATCACAATACCACCACGAATATATCGAAGAAATAAACCATTACATAAAAAACTGGATCCAACCAATCATTAAAAAGAAAAGGGAAATTCACATATCAAAACTAAATTCATTAAAACAAACAATTATAACATCTACCCAAGAGAACAATTCACAATGTAAGTTCAAATTTTATCCTAAATTTCATAATTTGACTACCATACCTTTTAATGAAGAGGAAAATAATACTTTAAATAAATCAATAAAATACAACATAAATCTTGACCACAAAGTACATGAAATCGAAGATATTTAATCAATATGGACGTATCCATAATGACAACTGATACAAAAGAACGAGAACATTTCAGACATGCTTTCATACATGAACTAAATAAAATTAATATAAACACAAATAATAATATAAAAACACATACAGCAAACAAAGAATTGACAATTATACATTCCATCTCAACAAAATTAAAAGAGAATAATGCTATACTAACCAAAGCTGATAAAGGAAATACAGCAGTTGTTATGTACAAAGATGAATATGACAATAAAATAAAAGATTTTATTCAAAATAACAAATTAACACTTTTAAAAAAGGATCCTACTAACCATTACTCAAAAACAACTAACAAAATCATTTCTAAATGTAATACAATTCCAAAACCTATACAATATCAATTAAAAATTACCAACCCCAAAGCTCCTACCCTAAGAGCTCAACCTAAAACACATAAAACAAATATACCAATCAGACCAATAGTCAACTTTCAAAATGCACCATCATATAAATTATGCAAATATTTAAATAAAAAGATTCAAGAAAACATCATTTGGGACTACAATTACAGCATAAAGAACACTACTGAACTGATACACAATATAAAAGATATTCAAATTCCAAACCAATGTCAATTTATATCATTTGATATACAAGACATGTACACAAACATTCCTACTAAAGAAACATTAAACATGTTGAGAAATGATCTCACACTAACCAACAGACTCAACACTAATGAAATTAATGATATCATCAAATCAACTGAAATTTGTATTGAACAAAATTACTTCAAATATAATGACAATTTCTACAAACAAAATAATGGACTACCAATGGGATCTCCTTTATCAGGAATAATAGCAAACATCTTTTTACACAATCTGGAACAAAACAAAATTTTGAATGAATCAAATCCTCACAAACAAAAAATAATCTATTGGTTTCGTTATGTTGATGATGTAATATGTCTTTTCCAAGGAAACGAAAAAGAAAGTGACGAATTACTAGAATACTTAAATTCATTAAATGACAAAATAAAATTTACAAAAGAAAATGAAACAAAAGAAATAAACTATTTAGATCTAACAATCACAAATATTGGAAATAAACACTCTTTCAAAATTTTTAGAAAATCAACCCAAAGTGACCTACTAATTCCATATAATTCTAACCACCCATGGAAATACAAATTATCTAGTTTTAGATCAATGATAAATAGAATGTTAAACGTCCCAATGCAAAAATATGATTATGAAGAAGAAAAAAGAACAATAAAATACTTAGCTTCGAAAAATGGTTACAATCCGACAATTGTTGACAAATTAATAAAAAGAATAAAAAGAAACAAGAATAAGAAAATGGAAGAAAAAGAAAAGAAAAAATTTATCAGTGTTCCTTACAATACAAAAATGAATAAAGCTATTAGAAAGACATTTCAACACAGTAATTATACACTCAGTTACAAAACAAAGAACAATACTTTTACTTTAATTAACAAATTATCCAACAAAGAAAATAAAAATAACAAATATGACAAATCTGGAATATATAAAATAAAATGCTCAGAATGCAATTCTTTTTACATAGGACAAACTGGAAGAACATTTAATTTACGTTACAAAGAACACATACAAGCCATAAGAAACAACAATTCAACATCAAATAAATCTAACTTTGCAGAACATATTCTCCAATCAAATCACAGTTATCAAAATATAAATGAAAATGTTACAGTTTTAGAATACGAGAAGAAAGGAGAAAAAATGAATACAAAAGAAAATTTACACATATACATAAACAATTATAATGAACCAAAGAACATATTAAATACACAAATTAACATGAACAATCCTATATACGAAAAAAAATAAGAGAAGTTAAAAAACATAAGAATCAAAAAGTAAAATTCAACTTACCCACACACTAAATTAATCATATGTTATGTTATTTTCATCTGTTTTATTTTTATAATTTGTTAATTTATTTTAGGTTATATTATTTACTATCTGAAGATGGCCTAAGAGCCGAAACCGGTAATATATTTTTATAAAAAATGAATAAAAGGGTACTTTATTATGTTTATCATTTAATTTATTAAAATAGTAGCCCTAACGTGAACTAGTTTATACATTTACAATGGCTAATTACCCAGAAATTGTTCACAAATACAAATACAACAACCTAAAAGAGATGACCATTAAAGAAGATATTAAGTTTAACAAGAGATGCCTAAGTGAAAATATTACTCCTAACTATGTCCAACTATATACAAAAGTAAAATCTAGAGCTGCACTTATTACATTGGAGACTGCCAAGAAAATATGGATCAAAGAAGAAATTAATACTTTATATATGAAACTACACAAATTGAACCAAGAAAAAGAAGAATTATATCAAAATCTTAAATCACAATACCACCACGAATATATCGAAGAAATAAACCATTACATAAAAAACTGGATCCAACCAATCATTAAAAAGAAAAGGGAAATTCACATATCAAAACTAAATTCATTAAAACAAACAATTATAACATCTACCCAAGAGAACAATTCACAATGTAAGTTCAAATTTTATCCTAAATTTCATAATTTGACTACCATACCTTTTAATGAAGAGGAAAATAATACTTTAAATAAATCAATAAAATACAACATAAATCTTGACCACAAAGTACATGAAATCGAAGATATTTAATCAATATGGACGTATCCATAATGACAACTGATACAAAAGAACGAGAACATTTCAGACATGCTTTCATACATGAACTAAATAAAATTAATATAAACACAAATAATAATATAAAAACACATACAGCAAACAAAGAATTGACAATTATACATTCCATCTCAACAAAATTAAAAGAGAATAATGCTATACTAACCAAAGCTGATAAAGGAAATACAGCAGTTGTTATGTACAAAGATGAATATGACAATAAAATAAAAGATTTTATTCAAAATAACAAATTAACACTTTTAAAAAAGGATCCTACTAACCATTACTCAAAAACAACTAACAAAATCATTTCTAAATGTAATACAATTCCAAAACCTATACAATATCAATTAAAAATTACCAACCCCAAAGCTCCTACCCTAAGAGCTCAACCTAAAACACATAAAACAAATATACCAATCAGACCAATAGTCAACTTTCAAAATGCACCATCATATAAATTATGCAAATATTTAAATAAAAAGATTCAAGAAAACATCATTTGGGACTACAATTACAGCATAAAGAACACTACTGAACTGATACACAATATAAAAGATATTCAAATTCCAAACCAATGTCAATTTATATCATTTGATATACAAGACATGTACACAAACATTCCTACTAAAGAAACATTAAACATGTTGAGAAATGATCTCACACTAACCAACAGACTCAACACTAATGAAATTAATGATATCATCAAATCAACTGAAATTTGTATTGAACAAAATTACTTCAAATATAATGACAATTTCTACAAACAAAATAATGGACTACCAATGGGATCTCCTTTATCAGGAATAATAGCAAACATCTTTTTACACAATCTGGAACAAAACAAAATTTTGAATGAATCAAATCCTCACAAACAAAAAATAATCTATTGGTTTCGTTATGTTGATGATGTAATATGTCTTTTCCAAGGAAACGAAAAAGAAAGTGACGAATTACTAGAATACTTAAATTCATTAAATGACAAAATAAAATTTACAAAAGAAAATGAAACAAAAGAAATAAACTATTTAGATCTAACAATCACAAATATTGGAAATAAACACTCTTTCAAAATTTTTAGAAAATCAACCCAAAGTGACCTACTAATTCCATATAATTCTAACCACCCATGGAAATACAAATTATCTAGTTTTAGATCAATGATAAATAGAATGTTAAACGTCCCAATGCAAAAATATGATTATGAAGAAGAAAAAAGAACAATAAAATACTTAGCTTCGAAAAATGGTTACAATCCGACAATTGTTGACAAATTAATAAAAAGAATAAAAAGAAACAAGAATAAGAAAATGGAAGAAAAAGAAAAGAAAAAATTTATCAGTGTTCCTTACAATACAAAAATGAATAAAGCTATTAGAAAGACATTTCAACACAGTAATTATACACTCAGTTACAAAACAAAGAACAATACTTTTACTTTAATTAACAAATTATCCAACAAAGAAAATAAAAATAACAAATATGACAAATCTGGAATATATAAAATAAAATGCTCAGAATGCAATTCTTTTTACATAGGACAAACTGGAAGAACATTTAATTTACGTTACAAAGAACACATACAAGCCATAAGAAACAACAATTCAACATCAAATAAATCTAACTTTGCAGAACATATTCTCCAATCAAATCACAGTTATCAAAATATAAATGAAAATGTTACAGTTTTAGAATACGAGAAGAAAGGAGAAAAAATGAATACAAAAGAAAATTTACACATATACATAAACAATTATAATGAACCAAAGAACATATTAAATACACAAATTAACATGAACAATCCTATATACGAAAAAATAAGAGAAGTTAAAAAACATAAGAATCAAAAAGTAAAATTCAACTTACCCACACACTAAATTAATCATATGTTATGTTATTTTCATCTGTTTTATTTTTATAATTTGTTAATTTATTTTAGGTTATATTATTTACTATCTGAAGATGGCCTAAGAGCCGAAACCGGTAATATATTTTTATAAAAAATGAATAAAAGGGTACTTTATTATGTTTATCATTTAATTTAGAAAAAATAACTACTTAAGTGCAACTAAACAAGTCAATAGTTCATATTATTTTTCAGACTAAACTTTAGTTACACTCGTCTTAAGTTAATAGAGACAATTTCATGGAAAATTTAGTTCGGCAAAATTATGTGTAGTAGGCTAACGCTCTGTATCACAGCTCTGCATGATTTTTTATAGGATTTTAATTTTGATTCTAGTTGAAAATAGGATAAATGTATTTCAATAACCCGTATGCACGATATTACAATATCATCAACAAGTTGTTACGTTAATCAATAGTTAACCATACTGTCTTTAGGGCTTATGTAGACTACTATTGAAAAACCATCAATAATAGTCTACGGTGTGATTAATTTTGTAGGATTTTATTTATATTGTAATTGAAATAGTTTAAATTTGTTTCAATAACACCAGTGCAACATATTTTGGTTGTTATACAGATCTGATTACGCCTATCTATTGAATATATAGGCATAAAGGTCAATAGACTTCATTGAAAACTTGCGGGTTAGCTTATTTAGGGTTGTTTAAAATAGAACTTTAATGAGTACATCAATAGCACGTAGGAAAATAAAAATGTATACAGCTAAAACAATAAAATATCAGCACATTATGTTTTGGTAAAAATAAATAAAAATGTAACGTTACACAACATACATTTATTACAATATAATTACAAACTATTAAGGTGATTGTAATCAGTCCATTCCCTTGTGAATCCCTCTGGCCTGAGCAAGGTAAAATTAGTTTACTTAAATTGATCAACATAATATTTTGCACCTATATCAAATTTAATTTGTTTTGTGAAGTTCACTTTTTTTTAATAAATTAATTAAGAAATGTTTGATGAATCAACAGTATCCAGTATTGTACAATATAATTTGAGATAGCTACAAACATATTTGAAATAGAAAAATATACGTCTCACTTAAACAAAGGTCTTTAATGAAAAAATGTCTGAAAATATTTTCTTTCTAATTTTATCCAAATGTTTATCCATTTATCAACAACTGTTTTCATAGTTCTCATTGTTAAATGTTTAATCTTTTCAAAATATTTATCTTCTCTATCGGTAATTAATATAAACATTTTTATATTATGTTAATTCTGGTAAATATGTTTAAAAATAATTATATGTTTTACTATATTTAAACAATTTTTCACTAGAACAAAAATGTAATTAAAAACTCTTTCAATATCTTGTTCTGAGGTTTATAGCCCGCAGACTAGTGTGGAAATGAAATAAATATTTTAAATGTATCCTGGAGGGATGATGATATGATATGAGGTAATTTTAGGAAGGGTTGCTCATCCTATTGTTGATTCCAGTAGGCCAGGAAGAAATATGTAACTAAAGTTCATTCAAGCGACAAAGCCAAAACCCAAACATCGTTATCGATCAAATGCTATTTAGGCATTCATTACACAACATTTTAAGGTGACGCCCAATTGTGGCCTTCCCACAATTAGATTTTTTCTGACATTTGCAGCCTAATTTGAACTGACCCCTAATTATTGTGTAATTTATGACTTTGGGATGAGGAGGGAGACGGACGGACTGCCACTTGCAACCCAGACTTAAATTTTCTGAGTTATCGTGTTAACTAACTATAAATTGAAACTCGTAATGTCAGATTTATGTATTTAGTATCGATTATAGTTAAAAAATATCTTGGTGTGATTGAAGGGAATATCAGTAATATAAACAAATGGACTTTAAATAAATTTGTTTTTGTAATATTTACCAAGACAATTAATTATGATTATCTTATATAGCTCGAAACTTACCCAACATCAGTTATGAGTTACTGGATGTTCAAATATAAACAAACTTGTCCAAATCTTCGTATTTTAATGACAGGGATTACTTGTAATAATTATACCTGTCGTACCACAGAAAGATCAAGAGTTGACAACAATTGAAGCATTGAGTTAATAAGTGGTTTGTGTTTTATAGTTATTTATGTTACAAGACGTTTACTGTGATTTGTTGTTAGATAAACTAATAACCAGTAATGTTTATATTGTACCATATCCAAAAGTAATTCAATACTAAAATTTCAGTGGTTTAGCTAAAAATATATGTTAACCAATCAGTGTCATTTTCTAAGCACATAAACCTTTATTTTGTTGTTCTACTTGAGTAAGCTGTATTATAAAATGAACAATCATTTGTTTGTCCACTATCTTATACATACAGCTATAGGCGTTACATTTAGTGTTGATTATAATCAAACAAATATTATACCTCTAGAGTTAATAAAAGGGAATCTCTGTAACCTGCGACGAGTGTTGCATTTGTCGCAATATAATGTATCTTGTATGTATGTGCATGTGGTAGCTGTAAGGTTTACTAATAAGATTGTTATCTACTGCCAGGGAAGAGTTGAATGTAATTATCAGTTTAGTCTTCAGTGGACTGCAAGTGACAGCCTCTACACCAATAACCCTGGTTTAATTTATTAGGAGTGCCGCAAGTGGGCGAGTTTCAAATGCATGGAACCAAGTTTTAAATCCTTTTGTATGTGTATAGGTAGGAGGTAACAATAACGCATGACATGATCAACATCTAATAAAACATTTTACAAATGAGAGCCACCAGTCACTACTTTTCGAATGAGTTAAGTAATCCTTATCATTTCTGGTATGCTTAAATAAATTCTGAAACATTATAACGGCTTATGTATTGCATAAGTCAACACAAAGTTACTACAGATATTCAGTTCTTATTATTAAAACATAACAAGACCAAAAACAACAAAAAGTAAAGAGCATATTTTTTACAAAAAATTAAAAACACTAACTCATTTTAAACAATAGGCCAGAGCAAAATGGTTTAGTAATTGTGAAAGCCATTTACATTGTAGTGCCGTTCTTGAATCGGCAGATCTTTTGTTACCCTTTCAAACAATGACATGATAACATCTCAATATTGAATATATATATATACTAGCTTACCTGGCGAACTTCGTACAACCTAACAATGAATCTGATAATGTGTTTATGTTAACATTTTGTGATGTAATAGCTTATGATGAAATTATTTTCAAGCACGTTTACATTATTAAATAATAATACATTAATATAGGCTACAATATAATTTAAATAACTCACAGTTATTAAATATAGTATTTATAAAAAAAAATAAACAAACATACATCATTCAATATAGTCAATAAAGTTAATTTATTTATCAGTTGTGTTAGCATTATTCTTTAATGTTGATTTTCAGTGATCTGTTGCCTAACTGAATTACGGCTACGTTGGGAAAGGTCAGATACTCTGGGTCGGGGCATTGTTATTAGAGTATCACCCCGTAATAAAAAGTATAAATAAACATTTAACAATTACATTTGACAACAAATATTCGTAAAAAACAAATGGAATAGAAACCTATTTGATAGCTCTCATTTGTTATGCATAGATTTGTTTTTAAAAATTAGGTTATCATTACAACAGCTGTTTCCTTAATTTAATTTAATCAAGAAATGACAAACATGGCATGGTAAACAAAATAAAACATTCTTCAATAAGATTAACATGTAAACTGCAAAGGGCCATAGGACGCTTCCCTTAAGGCTTTTTGAAACGGAAACAGGCTATTATGTTATTCTAGTACCTAAGGAATATCCCTGTAAATTTTCATGCCAATTGGTTCAGTAGTTTTCTAGTTATAAACGCTGTAACTAACACAACTTTCTTTTATGTATATAGATATATATATATACAGTATTATACTATTTACTACTATGACTTTACCGTATACATGGCCCTGGTGAAGGGTCATTTTGTAGCGACAAATTCAGACAATAATTGTGATTGGAGATAAGATAAATTACATTTAGAAGTATTTAATCACACTATTTGGGTTTGGGCTACACTTGTAGACCACGCGGGTATTCACGTTATTACAGTTTAAAATGTTTACTTACATGGCGTTTAAAGTTTTTATCTATTTTTAAGTTTATAGTATTGAAGTTGTACTTTACAACCTTGAGAGTCCAGGAAAAATAATTTGGAAAATTTATACTAACTTAACACCACAAAACTGAACAAAATATAAAATTATACATTACTTATATTCTGGCAATACAT
Organism: Stictocephala bisonia; assembly: GCA_035578905.1. NCBI lineage: Eukaryota > Metazoa > Arthropoda > Insecta > Hemiptera > Membracidae > Stictocephala > Stictocephala bisonia. The sequence continues at coordinate 157,263 of JAQJVL010001373.1, read as the reverse complement.
GGATATGGTAATAATTTTTACTGTTTAAGTAAAAATATATATTTTCCTTGAAATCTTTGAATTTGATGTAAGATATGTTTCGAAACACTAGTATGGTTGCATGGCATTAGAACAGTCAGTTTTGTATAGTAGAAATACAAAATACTGCATGGGCTACAATGGTAGCCCACGTGAGTATTGATTTTCTAGAAGGCCCCGTGAGTTCTGCAGGGTTAACTTATTTCTTATTTACCGATGCCATCTGGGACAGTATACACTAAAATTGACTTCAACAAATAAGAAAGTTCCAATATTTGAAAGTATGCAAGTATTAATGTCTGTTATGCTGCTTTTGAAAGTAATTTGTTGGTGTTGGACTGATAGTTATTCTTAATTTATTACTGATCTCCAACGATTCTACTATTTTATCTTAACACTAGAAACACTGGATGCATGAGCAGGATTTGGATTAAGTATTTGGGGGGGAAAACCCACCGGGGGGCCTGGGAGGTATGATATACTCCCTAGGGGAAGGTGGTCCAGGGCTTACCCCCAGGAAAATGTTATGCTCTAATACTGCATTTTAAGGTTGTTTTTAAGACTCAATTAAAAATAAATTTCACAGTATTATTTTAGTGTAAAAAACTAATTTAAACTCTCAATGGTTGCTAAAATGACAGTGCTGTACGATAGTGTAATGTAAAGTTCATTTATTTTTACCAAGAATTATTTTTTATGAGTAAATTGGAGTAAACAATATCTATAATTTATGGCTTAAAAAAGTATAGTATTTTATTAAACATTACTCAATGCTGAATACAAATTACATATTACTAAAACTAAAATACATTACATGTTACTCCACAATATTTTACCAAAAATTTTGTGTTAAATGAAATGAAAATCGTCTTTATTTTATAAGGCAAGGTTAGGACTCGAAAGTCCTCTCTACCACCTAACCTTACTAAATATTTACAAAAGTTTATGAATTATGTATATAAAACATTATTATTAACAAAATATAAAACCAATTACAATAAGAACATTAACTATAAATCAAAAGACTCAATATGTAAAAATAAAATAACTATAAAAAATCTATGATGAAAAATACAACTCTTTAAAAACACAGTCATCCAACACTTACGCATAACACCTGCAAACCATGACTACCAAACGCTGGTCTACAAGTCCCGCAAAAATAGGTCCTTTACCTCTAACTATATTGTAGATTGTACCCTTTATAACATATTGAGCATACTATCTCTTATTCACTTTTAAGATGTGTGGTTATAACATGTTCTGAATATTTGTTGTTTAATTTCAATTGCATATTCTCATTCTTTTAGATTGAATATTTCTAATTAACCCTTCCTGGATGGCCATATACCACCGGTATAGCCAACCGATATTGAGTGTCTATTTTTTCCATATTGAGGGTCTATTAATATTCCATTACATATGATTTGTACCAAGATAATTATTTTAACAGCATTTTTTTAAATAGTTGATATATAAACCCGCATTCCGTGTACAGTGGTATGCTGAGATATATGAACTGTAGTATGTAGATATTACTACCGTATGATTGCCATGTTACACTGACTGAATGTGCACTTATAACATACTACTGAAAACAACACTTTTGGCGCAAAACAGTGACCGCATTTCATTCGGAACGAGAACACTCTTGCGAAGGGATGAGTAAACATGAAATTTCCCATATTAACCTTATGCAATACAACTTAAAGTCACTCAACAAATATGAGGAAAATTAAAGATGCTGTAGTCAAGTTGTTACGAGGCAGACGAAAATAATTTTTGGGTTTGCTTTAAAATCTCAATTTAAAAAAATCTCTAGAGCACATATAAACAAACCACGGATATGAACAGATTCATTAAGTTTTTAAAGGAGCCCCGGCCCGACTGGAGTGTGATAACTTGCGTGCGGCTCCCCCCACTGAGTGAAGGGTAAGGTTTTTTTAGACTCAATTAAAAATAAATTTCACAGTATTATTTTAGTGTAAAACTATTTAAGCCTATGTTGCTAAAATGAAGTGCTGTACGAGTGTAATGTAAAGTTCTTTATTTTTACAAGATATTTTTTATGAGTAAATTGGAGTAAACAATATCTATGGTGGGGGGGTGGCTTAAAATGTATAGTATTTATAAATTATCAATGTGAATACAAATTACATATACTAAAATAAAATAATTACTGTTAATCACAATATTTTACCAAAATTGTGGTTAATGAAATGAAATCATCTTATTTTATAGCAGATTAGGCTGAAAGTCTCTACACTAACCTACTAAATATTACAAAAGTTTATGATTATGTATATAAATATACTATAAAAAATAGAATATAACAAAAGACTCAATATGTAAAAAAAATAACTATAAAAATCAATGATGAAAATAAATTTGAAAACACAGTCATCCAACTCAAGCATATTATATTATATTTTTAATCTTCTATGAATAAAACTTGACATAAAACATATGATTTGTACCAAATAATTATTTTAACAGCAATTTTATGTTAAATAAGTTGACTGATATATCCAACACCCATCCGCTGTACAGTGGTATGCTGAGGATATATGAACTGTAGTATGTAAGATATTACTAACCGTATGATTGCCATGTTTTACACTGAGCTGAATGTGCACTTATAACATACTACTGAAAACAACACTTTTGGCGCAAAACAGTGAGCCAAGTCAGTTCTCGTCGCGAAACGAGAAACACGTCTTGGCGCCAAGGATGAGCGCTGCCAACCCACACTGAAATTTCCCATCTATTAACCCACTTATGCAATACCTAGAGGTTATAACATATCTAGAATGGTTATATTACATAATAAAGTGTGTATTATATCAAAATAGTGTTCATAAAACGTAGTGATGAAATGGCTGATATATCCGTAAAACTAAAAAAATAGGTAAGCTGATATATCCGCCAACCGTCCGCTACCTATAATATGATTAGCTGATATATCCGTCAATCGTCCAAGAAGGGTTAATGTTAGAGAAAAAAAACTCAATAAAAACAACAGTATTTTCTGATAGTAATTATAAAAGTATAAGAATATTGAGGGGGTGGGCAACTGCCCCCTCTTGCCCTCCCTAGACCCCGCCACTGACTGGACGTGTGTTATATCTTGAAAAATCCATCAGGCTTCACGTCTCTTTGTGATTGGAGATATCTAATGTAAGCACAAATATCACAAATTTATGGTGTTACCTTGCAGTGATTGAATTCATCAGCCAGAGCTAGTTGAGGATAGAGGCCACTGGTCAGTATCAGCTTCAGCATCATCAAATCTCTGTGACTATGAGCACTAGAGCCCTTTAGCAAACTCTAACAAACATAAAGAAAATTTAACGTTAGGTAAAAAAACAATTTCAAACTTGGTACTAGGCAAAGATATGAATTTATGAAAGGTTTAGTTCAATTTTAAACACCATTATTTTATCAATGCTCTACAAACAATCAAACAATTAAAATGATATATATCGTATGGTTTTTTGTTAGCTACCAATAAGTAGTTTTTTTTCTTTTTTTTTCTTTAAGCTGTGATATATATTTGGATTAAGATCCAAAAGTCATGCAATATATAACATAAAATAAAAGTAATCTCTCACAAAGCTAAATCCAATCCATCAAGCCATTTACGACCTGCCTCACTTATTCTGTTTATACTAGCCAATCCCTCCGTGAAAGAACGCAGGGGACACTCTGTAATTATGTGATCCATTGTTTGGATAGACTCCTCGTAATAAGATGACTGATCTAGTGTCAATCCCCATTTATACTTCCAGTAGTTACATCTACCCATGCCAGTTCGGAACTGATTCAAAAGTGTCTATTCCCTCCGAGGGAGGTTCATTCCACCTACAGGTATTGAAGGAGCATTAATAAGGAACTGTTCCACGCTATGGCCCAGCTAGTATTGGTGAACATTTGAACTAATCAACTGGGAAGCAGTACGTAGAGGTGGGTTTCGAGATTTTAAGCTACCGTTCTGACGAGGGAGATTCTTGGTAGTGGGAAGATCACAGAATTCAAGATCTTATTGAATTCTTTAAAATAGTGCCTCCTGATGTCTTATTTCAGGAGGAGCTATATTGCACAGTACTAGAAGCCAAGGAAGTGGACTTTGTTTTTGAAATTTGTTAATGATGGAGTATCAGATGGGGAAGACAAAGGTTGTTGGACACTTGCCATCATTACGTGAAAATTACCAATCACGACGTTTTGATTTGGTAGAACCCAAACCTTTTTCAAGTGCTAAAAACTAAATTACATCTACACAAACCTGTTATAAAACTACGTTCTTAAACTAATAAACTTATCTACATTAATAATTATCTACATTTTAACCTAGATCATAGAATGGAGTACAACAAAATGAACTTCAGCTAAATATAAAAATGTTAACAGGGTTAAATTAATATAACCAATTAGGCACTGCCAAGGTCACGAAATCAACAAAAAAATGTTGAAACACAGTTAAATTAATATTCAAATCAGACTGAAATGATATTAAATTAACTAATCATAAATAAAATAAATATAAGGTACCTGAAAAACACTATTAATTTAAAATAACATTAAACATGCACAACAAATTATATATGTGACCCAGAAGGACTGAGACTACTATCCAATCTAATTAACTATTACAAATACATTTTAACCTGAAAAGACAACAATTATTAGGAATAAAACAATACCATAATCAAATATTACAAAATGATGAAGTCTTACGACCCGCGTGACGACGGCGTCTAGACGTCCCAGGCACGAAGTGAGGATGATACAATCCAAATGCAGTGTCTACCAAGTTCCCTCCATGGTGATAAAACACGGGGACAAAACAAACATACAAACTACACTAACAAGAACCATCCACAGACTGACGTGTTCAGGGACGTAAGTTCCGAGGTCGCTAAGAATGCGGTGACTCAGGTACGAGGACGTAGGCTCATGGGGTGTCTTATTGTTGTATGTGCAGGTGGTGTAGGATTCTGGTTAGATGATGTCATTAGTGTACTGAACTTTTTATCAAGTGTGTTTTTAAGTAAAGGAACCTACATGGGTCTAACTTCTATGCTTCTTTGAGTGATTACTTGTTCATTATTTAGTTTCATAAAGACACCTTTGATGAATTTACGTTTAAAAAAAATTTGGTTCCCTGTGAAGTATTTTAGTGTTATCCAAGTTAAACCTGAGTGATTGTTCCAGGCATGTTCAGCTAATTTAGAATGTGTAGTGTCTCGTTTTTTAATGTTATTTTTGTGTTCTTTTAGCCTAACTTCCAGTGGTCTTTTTGTTTTCCCTATGTATCTTTCATTGCATTCACAAGTAATGCAGTATACTACGTTTTTGGGGTTGCTCCTCATTCTTTGGTTTAGTTTTAGTTAAAGACTGTCTTAATATGTTTTGTGTGTTGAATGATGTTCTGATTTTGTATTTCCTAGCTATGCGTCTGATTTTTTCTGAAAGGTTAGGCGTATATGGAATGGACATGAATGCTTTAGGCTTTTCTGTGTCAGTGGATGTTTGTTTGCGTTTTCTTATTTGTTTGCATTTGTTTATGAGAGACTGAGGGTAGCCATTGTTTATTAGATCTTTGAAAACATTTTTTAGTTTATTATCTAGTTTAGTTTTGTCTGAGCATATGGCTCAGGCCCTATCAAAGAGAGAGAAGGCTACACCTTCTTTAACAGTTTGTGGGTGGTTAGAATCGAAATTGAGGTACGAGGGGTATCCAAAAAGTAAGTTTCCATTAATTATGAAAAAGTTAAAAAGACTCAAAAAATAACTGAAACACATTTATTCAACTTTTTACATCATACCTTATTTTTCTACATAGTTACCATCCCTTTCTAAACACTCTTGGTATCTAGGAAGTAGTTTTTTTATTCCAGCATCACAAAATTCACCCGCCAAATTTTTAAGCCAAGTATCCACCTCATTTTGAAGGTCATCGCTGTTGGCAAATCGCCGACCGCCAAGGTGTCTTTTGAGCTCCGGAAACAGATGAAAATTGCTAGGCGCAAGATCTGGTGAGTATGGAGGATGACCAAAAACATCCCACTTAAATTTCCTCAAAAGTTCCATTGTTGCACGAGCAGCGTGTGGTCGGGCGTTATCGTGAATAAGCAGAACCGTGCGCGACAAAAGTCTGCGCCGTTTATTCTGTATTGCCCGCCGAAGTCTGGTGAGAACTTCACAATACCTTTCTGCATTTATGGTTTCGCCACGAGGAAGATAGTCAATCAATAACACTCCACGGCAGTCCCAAAAAACTGTAGCCATTACCTTTCCTGCTGAATCAAAAACTTTGGCTTTTTGAGGAGCTGCCTCTCCTTTTTTTTGCCACACCATACTCTGGCGTTTGGTTTCTGGAGTTGAGTGGTGAATCCATGTTTCATCACCAGTGACTATTCTACTGAAAAGGTTTTCATCTTCATCGTCAAACAATCGCAAGAAAGACTGGGCAGCAGCCATTCGTTGTTGTTTATGGGCATCGCTCAATAAGCGAGGCACCCATCTTGCACACACTTTTGCAAGCTGAAGATCTTCTGTCATGATATTGTGCACAGATGACCGGCTAACTTCAAAACTTGACGGCAGTTTACCCATAATTTCATCGAGAGTCACTCGCTTATCATTGTCAATAACTGCTCGTACAGCATTAATGACGTCTGGTTGCCGAGAACTGGCCGGTCGGCCATTACGCTCATCGTCATGAACATTTTCTCTTCCTTCCAAAAACATTGCACGCCAACGACGGACCATCTGAACGGACATAACATGTTCACCATACACTTGACACAACTGACGATGAATTTCAACAGCAGTTACGTTTTTGGCGGTCAAGAAACGAATAACACTACGGACTTCGCAACTGGCGGCAGAACGCAGTGGAGTCTCCATAATGTTTGGGCAGCACCTGACTGAGCAGCGTGACAATGCGCCAGTGACCGGCGCACCTGTTGCCAACCGAACTGCGCTAAATATCCCCGCCCACAGCTGCACGCTGTGTTACGCACGCGTCTTTTTACAGGACAGGGAAACTTACTTTTTGGATACCCCTCGTATTTGCCTGTGTGAGTTTGTTTTCTGTAGACTGATGTTTTAAGGCCATGTTTTGTTTTTTCTACATTTACATCCAAAAATGATAATTTATTGTTTACTTCTTTTTCCATGGTGAATTTAATGGTGGGTGAAACCTTGTTCAAGTGTTTTAAAAATTCTTCTAGATTTAGTTCACCGTGACTCCAACAGACAAATGTGTCGTCCACGTACCTAAGCCAAACCAAAGGTTTAGAATTTTTAAACAAAACTATATTTTAGCCAAAATATGCTTGGCGATTTTAGCATGTCAACTGTATAGTGGCTTGGTCTTTTTTGCGTCAACATGAAAAATTATACTGGCGTCAAAAGGGTTAAAATTCACAAAGTAGCAGAACTATCACTATAAGACTGTTCTCTACAACTGCTAAACTGCTTTAACTTCTTTGCCGATCAATAACCACAATAAAGCATATCTAAAAATGCCAACAAGAATGTAGCACCAATGTCACTTCCCATCCAGTCAGCATGTTGACGAGTTAAGCTGTATAAATGAAACATTTACATACATTGATATTATATTATTTCTACTTATAGCACTATTAATATTACTACCTAAGCGTGCACACCATTATCACAGTATCTACACCATTTATTAATTAAAAAGTGTAACGTCTTATGAAATTCTCCAATGACAGTTGTGCATTCATGTTAAAAAGTAAACATCTCGGACATGGTACCTAGAAAATATTTGCACGTGAATGGTAGATTTAGTTAATAGAATAATCAAACTAGCTGATTTTGCCCATGTGACGTCACAGTCTACTCTGCACTCTCGTCGTGATACATAACATATTTTCTAATTACTGTGTTTTTATAGAGAATAATGTTTTTTGTTTTCTTCTAAACAAAGTTTACATTATTTAACGATTGTTTACAATTAATATAAATCAACTTAAATATGAATTTAAAAAAAACATAAGTTCAATGATTAAATAAAACCTATTATAAATCACTAAATTTCAATAACACTAGCACCATTGAGCAAACTATATAATCATAGCAGCCAACCTAATTATACGAGGCATGTTTTTAAAGTAAGTACCATTTTGGAATCCCGCCGCTGTAGCGCTAAAGTCGGTGTTCAGCGCATGCCTGCTGGCTACTACTATCTGTTGGCAAGCCACAACGTCGTTACGGATTCATTCGACTTTATTTAAAGTCACTTATGACTGTTTAAAATTCCTCCTCCGATTAAAAATGCAGACGACTGTGAATTATGAGCTGTGTAGGTTTTCATAATGCTAAGGGTGAGAAAGCAGTTGACATTCATCGTGAGTCTGTCACAGTGATAATTTGGTTTTAAAAATCATAACCATCACGATTCTAATGCTCTAGGAATGTGAGAGAACAGGTTAAACATATTTTTTTACTCTCCTAAAACATTTGTTTTTGTGATTCTAAGTCAGCATTTTGGGATCCTACCGTAAGCATAACTTTGGGTACTTCAAACGGTCTGTCACAATTTCAATAATCACACTTCTTGACACTTGAAGACACACTACATAATGATGTAGTTGTAAAGCGTCTGTTTTATCTGAATTTTTTCATCAACGTTTTGCACCGTCATCAGTAATGAGTGAAGGTTTCCGACTTCGCTCCTCATCATGCGCATTCGCACAACCTTAAAAGCTCTCACCCATTTCCATACCATCCCATCACTCATTCTGTTTTCTCAATAAACTTCACAGATCTCTCGATGAATGTCAGCTGCTTTCATGCCTTTAGCGTTACGAAAACTTATCACAAAATGCACTTTACAGTTTGCGGCATTTTTAATCAGATGAGGAATTTTAAACAGTCATAAGCGACCTTAAATACAGTCAAATGGGTCTGTAACAGTGGCTGTGGCTTGCCAAAAGATAGTAGTATCTAGCAACATGCGCTGAACGCTGACCGCAGCACTACAGCAGCGGGATTCCAAAACGGTACTTACTTTAAAAACACGCCTCAAAATTTAGAACTGACTGTACACAATAGGAGAAGGATGGTGGAGGATATTCACTATCTTGCTTGCACTACCTCTCCTACACGCCTAGAACCATGGCCCAATCTGTATTAAATACTTTCTATCATAATATAAATATTTTAGTAGCAATAGTTCATTTAAAATTATTTTAATTGTTAAAATAATTAATACGAAAGTTTAACCTGCAATTGCGAGTTGTCGTTCCTCAGCCTGAAGTCTACATCTCGAATGTCAACAACGGACTTTTCCTCTTCCTCTGCTAACATCCAAGTGTCTTGTTTTAATGTGCGCCTTTTACGAGGTGCTTCTTGCTGCAATGACCGTTTAAGGGACTTAAGTAGCCGCACCTCTCCATGTCTGAGTGATCTCTCAGTACTGCTTAGTCCTGGCCCTGGTCGCTCTTCTGCCTTTAGTAGTCCACAATCCTACACATAACTGATTTAAAGTACTCAATCAGCTTTAAAAAAAAAATAATTTCTTTTAAGGACTATAAGATCCTTGAAAACAACAACGTAAAGCTTGCTTGAGTCATAATTAAACAACCATTTTTGACTAACTGAACCATTAAAGTAAGGAAAATTTACATACATGATTACTAGGTTACCAATAGACGTGCAATGGTAATGACGCACTTGCCCATCCATATATGGGCATTGGTAATCTACACGCCCACCCTCCTATCCATAAGACATAAGACATAAGACGTTTATTTCCAATTAGAATACAATGATGTACATAGGAATTGTCATTAATGATACATCCATCTGGAACAATACTTAATCAATAATAATATTCTAAAAATGTATTAATTAGTCCTAGTAAGTACAAAGTTTAAAATAATGGCCCTATTTCAGCATTCATGAACTCTTCTATTGAGTAAAAAGCGGTATCCATCAAAAGCCTCTTGACCTTCCTTAAAAATGATTTATCAAAATTGATGATTGTATTTTCTTTTATGAACTTATTTATTATTCTGCATGTTGTGTAATAAGTAGACCGCTCAAATTTACTGGTGCTGTGAGATGGGTAGTATATATAATGCTGTCTTGTGTTATAATTTGAATTATAAGGATTGCCAAATTTATTTTTATTTTTAATATAATATTTACAAATTTCAAAAACGTATAGGCTTGGAAGTGTTAAGATTTTCCTTGATATAAATTCTGATCTACAATGATATCTGAGTGGCTTTTTGAATAATATCCTAATAGCTTTTTTTTGTATTTTGAAAATCCTGTTAAAATGTTCTGCTCCTGTGCTTCCCCAAACGACTAATCCATAAGTAGCTAAACTTTGAAAATTAGAAAAATAGACTCTTTTAATTACATCATCCGATACACAATTAGATAAAACTTTCAGAGAAAAACAAACTGAATTAAGTCTTTTAGCCAAATAGTCAATATGCTTATAAAATGTTAATTGTGGGTCTATATAAATGCCAAGGAATTTAGTAAATGGTTGTACGGTCAGATTTGTGTAGGGAGGAAATTTCAAATTAGATTTTGAAAAGTCTATTATATGCGTTTTTAAAGGATTCAATTTTAGACCGTTGGCACCAAACCAATTATTTAAGCCCTCTAAACATTCAGTTACTCTACTGGACAGACACTGTGGAGTGACGCTCCTCACTAGGGCTGAGGTGTCATCTGCATATTGCCATATATTGGCCATATTTACTTTTGAGTAAGAAGGAAGATCGGCCATAAAGATGATGAATAGTATTGGCCCACAAATAGATCCTTGAGGACACCCCACAAGACTTTTTTTTTAGTTACAGGTACAGTAGTAAAAAAATATACGTACTCTACTCTGGTGATAGCCCTCCTGCCTACTCATACTTGTACAATGATTTTAAATGAAACTTATATACATAAAATACCCATAACATACGAGTACAGATAAGTGGGCAGGCGAGTAACATTGTACATGTATGGGTATTTTGATATAGTAAAGTTTATTGTTAATCTTTCAGTATCAAACCATTGTTGGGACACTTTTGATTAAGCATTCACTTTATTTTCTATTGTATTTTGAATATATCTAGGTATAAACAAAGTATTAATAATCCTATGCTAAACAGCCCTAAATGGCTAAGGAACACCACAGCTGTATTGGCAGGGTAACTTGTAATCATGTTTTCGGGACCCATTTACCTTAATTTTAGCCTACCATTCTAGAATTCTCTACCCTAGTACCTTCTCAATTTCCTTTATGCCTGGTCAGCACCATACCTAATGAGTACATTTATCTTAATGTCCACCATGGGAATTAAACTTGCAACCTCCAACTCCAGAGGTCAGAGCTTTACCACTCAGTAACTAGAGGCAATGCTGAGTGCTGTCTTTTTATTTCAATATTACTGGTTGTGAATGGGTGGGTGGGTCAATACTACTGGTCGTGTATGGGTGGGTGGGTGGGTCAATACTACTTTACGTATATACATAAAGTCTGACATTTTTACAGTGGTATTTTATCTGGAAAATGTATAACAAATACTTTAATTTAGAGTTTAAATTAATTTTGCTCAAAAGTAAAATATGATGAGGATTGCAATTAATTTTGAAATAAAATCTTAATGACTAAAATAAAGATCTTATAAAATAATGATTACTATTTCAATTAAGTAAATAGAATTTATAATAATTAAAGTGGTCATTCCCAAAACTGGTGAGCCACTGCTGGAAAGTAAATAACCCATTAGTAGAGCGAGATACCTTCTTACTGTCAGCAGGCAGAAACATACTTTTCTATTTCAAGTATATGATTCTTGTTTATTATTAAAATGAGTTATAGTGAACACTGTTCACCATCTTAAAGGTTCAATCTGGTGGACCATAAGCCGATATTATAAGTTTTTAAATTTAAAATCCCCAAGAATTACATTTGAAATGTCAAACATTATCCTGTAATAATTATAAAAATATACTATAAAAATAACTATTGCAAAAATCATCTTATGAAAACTAGAAAAGGCTTCCATCACCTATCAAGTGACACTTGGATAACTGTTGCGATAATATCATTACTTAACACCAAATCCTTAAAAGAAATTCATGTTTTTGTCATTGTTCACAGTTTATCTCACTTTACATAAAATCTCAGGTGGCTGTAGAAATACTTCTATCGCATTAACATGGTCAGAGTCAATAACCCGCTTTACTTTGTTCCCCATCACTTTAACTGGAAGTAGTTCAACTATCTGCCAAAGTCCTCTCTACCACTTAACCATTTTTAACCTAGGTGAATAATAAAAATGTTAAAAAGCCAAGTTTTATTTTATTTTGAACATATAACGCAGTATTTAAATGTTTTCTTGATAGATAGTTTCATTACACTCTTTAAATTACAAAAATCAAATTGCTTTATTTAGTTTTCCGTATTGTTTATTACATTGGTCCCATCTGTTGAATTTGCATGCTAAGTTGAGCAAACCTGTTCCACTTGTTGCTTTTGCCACAGAAACATGCAAAAAGATGGCTTTGGGACATGGGTTGAACCAGTTGGAAAATCTTAGAAGGAAGGTCGATCGGTCGGCCCTGCCCACCGACCCTCATAGCAGGGCCAACCCCAAATAATGAGTGAGAGCGAGAGATGTTCCTGGCCTTGTCACACAAAGCCACATCGACAGTTCAAACATGGGTGGGAGAACTACTTTTGGTAGGCGGCAAGCGCAACATCAGACCGGATACAGCTCCTTCATAGGTAACCTAGATGCCACGAGTTTTGGAGCACTGGGTTCAACTGCGACTTTCGAATTTGGTATGGAAGACTCTTAAAAAGTAAGTGTTATAAACCACCCATTTTACTGCATTTTGTCTCATACTAAGGAAGAATAGCATCGTTTTCATTGCAGATGGTGAAATTCAGAACTTGATTTCAGACATCTCTGGCTGACTCGGATCAGAAAATTGACAATCTGGTCAATGAATTTCCCGATGACGATGATTTTATATCAAACATTCCTAATGGTGAACTTTCACAAACATCTTTAGCTACAACTGAAAAATATATGACCTATTTTGGGAGAGGTATGTTAATTGTAAAAGTCCCTGCAAATCGCTTGACTTGACTGGTATTCCTGGAATACAAGCTCCTATGCAAAAGATCCTTACTAGATTTTAAAAACTGCCACCCTTCTTCAAATATTTCCTGTTTTAATAATTGTTAACCAATAAAAAGAAAATTAATCTTTATGTTTGCGAAATTAATTTTTTTAGAATTATTTAGAAGCCTTTTCTTCACAAATACCTAACTACTTTTTCTACACCTGGATTTTTTTAGCCTGATCTCCCACAGCCCACTAAAAATTGTTGGAATTGATTTTTACATTTTAGGAACAATAGTTGTCAGTCTACTGGACAAAAAATGAAAAATATTAAACAGATTGAAGCCTCTTTTTGATTACTGATCTAAAATATTTTCTAAAGTGTACACTTATAGCTCCACCCAGTTCTGGGAACCGAGCCTTAGGTATTGGACGGGTCGCAGGTGGCGGATAGCGAACGCTCCATCAGATATGGTGGACAGCTGCGAATAAGGGACAACCCGAATAAGCAGTCCCGGACCGAGGTGGCAGCACCTAGAGGGCGTGGGGGGGTGATCCGTGGCGGGATCACACTCAACTAAGTCCACAAGAGCCCAATGATAGTGCTGTGTCATGGCGAGGAAGTGCCGCCATCAAATAAGCACTGCCCGTACTGCCTTGTACGAAAGGGTTTAGGTACTCAAAGACTAGGAGAAGGTAACTCTGATATAAAACCGAGGTTAGGTTAGGATCTCAGAGCTGTAGTGGAAGCAGCTAAACTAGGAGAAGGCGACTCCAATAGCAAACCCCTGGTCCTCCAGGTTGGGGGTTGGGCGCTGGGCTGACAACCCGCCCTGTGAAACACAATTGTTACGCATCACCAACAAAAAGCCTCGGAAAATGAACAGAATAAAAGGATAATGACTCGGAAATGCCCAAAAATGTTACGATTTGGTACATGGAACGTAAGAAGCCTAGCAATACCTGGAGCTAGTGACATTCTGGCACAGGAGTTAGAAAGATACGACATGGATGTTGTAGCTTTACAAGAAACAAGGTGGCCTTTGGCAGGAAGAATTAACACTAAGAAATATCTTATTTACTATAGTGGCTGTGAGGATAATAGATATTATGGGGGAGTAGGTTTTGCTGTAAATAAGAGAATTGCAGAATCTGTGATACATTTTGAAGCCAAAGACAATAGAGTGTGCAATATTAGATTAAGAGGAAAGTTTAAAAATATATCTCTAGTCAGCTTTTATGCACCCACAGAAGAAGCAGAAGAGGATGAAAAAGACCATTTTTATGAACTTCTAGAAGAACAGGTGGAAAAGTTACCAAGTTATGATATGAAAATTGTTTTAGGAGATGCAAATGCTAAAGTAGGTAGGGAAGACATTTGGAAACCAGCCATAGGAAAGGAGAGTTTACACCAGGACTCAAATGACAACGGGACTCGACTTGCAAGCTTTGCCCTAGCAAACAACTTCAAAATATCCAGCACAATGTTCCCAAGAAAAGATATTCATAAATACACATGGACATCTCCAAACGGCGATACAAGAAACCAAATAGACCATGTTTTAGTAGATCAACGCCACAAAAGTAGTGTAATAGATGTAAGAAGTGTTAGGGGAGCAGAATGCGGGACGGATCACTCACTGGTTCTAGTCAAAATAGCCCAAAGAATAGCGATTCAGAAAAGAAAAGAAAAAAGTTGTAATGCAGATATAGACACAGGAAAACTAAAAGACAAACAAGTAACAAGTGAATTTAAGCTGAAACGGCAGAACAGGTTTGAAGTTCTACAAGACCTTCAAATAGAAGAGGAAGATGTAAATAAAAACTGGAACGGCTTTAAGGAAAATATAATCGAAATAGCAAGAGAAGTCTGTGGGAAAAAGAAAAGAACCAACAAATAACCTTGGTTTGATGAGGAATGTGAACTGAAGGTAACAGAACGGAGGGAGAAGAAGAGGACCTGGATAAACAGCAATTCCATAGAGGATAAAGAACGATACAACGAGATAAACCGAGAAACAAGCAGGATATTGAGAAAGAAGAAAAGAAGGTACATAAAAAGCTTGATTGAAAAAGCAGAACAAGAACGCACAGCAAACAATGCAAGAGAGTTTTATAAAAAAGTAAGGTTTTTCAAAAGAGGATTCACTCCGAATCCATGTGTTGTGAAGAACAAAGAGGGAATTGTAGTAACTGAGACTCAGCAAGTTATAGAAAGATGGAGAGAATATTTTTGTGAGCTGTTAAATGTAGAAGGAGTGGACATCGCACCAGACGAGGATAACGAAGATATATACTATCATGTACAGCCAAAAGTAGAAACACCAACCAGAGAAGAAGTCGAAGCAGCAGTTAAAGCTTTAAAAAACAATAGAGCCCCTGGTAGGGATGAAATACCTGCAGAGCTTCTAAAGAAGGGAGGAGATATAGTTATAGACAAGCTATGGGAATTAATAAAAATAATATGGGAAAGAGAAGCAATAGTTGTTCCCATACACAAGAAAGGAGAGAAAGAAGAGTGTAGTAATTTTAGAGGCATCTCACTCCTTAGCATACCTTATAAAGTTTTATCTAAGATAGTATTAAGTCGTATTGAAGAGTATACATGCGAATTAGTACTAGAGCATCAGGCAGGTTTTATGAAAGGCAGGTCAACAACGAATCAAATATTTATTCTTAAAGAAATTATATCGAAGTACTGGGAGTTTAATAAAGAATTTTTTGTAATATTTATTGATCTCCAAAAAGCATATGATAGTTTAAATAGAGAGAGACTGTGGGAAAAGATGGACAAGTTTGGATTCCAATAAAGCTGATAAATCTTGCTAGAACATGTATGATGGACTCCACAGGCTCAGTACGAGTAAATGGAAGAGTTTCGGAACCCTTCAGAATCAATGCAGGTGTAAGACAGGGTGATGGACTCTCCCCAATCCTCTTCAACCTAGCGATAGAAGAAGCTCTCCA
Organism: Stictocephala bisonia; assembly: GCA_035578905.1. Lineage (NCBI taxonomy): Eukaryota > Metazoa > Arthropoda > Insecta > Hemiptera > Membracidae > Stictocephala > Stictocephala bisonia. The sequence goes on along the minus strand of JAQJVL010001373.1, from coordinate 141,154 downwards.
AAAGGTAGCAAATATGGATGGAGGAATAACAATTGGCTCCAAAATTAATGTACTGGCATTCGCAGACGATGTAGTAATTTTTGCAGAAAATTTAGAAGACGTACGACTGCTAACAAAATTATTCATGGAAGAAACAGAACAATTAGGTCTAAAAGTAAATGATGAAAAAACCAAATATATGCAATTTGCCAGAAATCCAATTAACATAAATCAAGACACTCTCCAAGTAGAAGGCCATGAATTTGAAAAGGTAGATTCTTTTAAATATTTAGGCGTTGTAATATCTAGAGAAAACAAAGATGAAATAGAAATACAAAATAGGCTAAATCTTGCAAACAGATGTTTTTACGCATGCAACAAACTAATGTCTTCAAAATTACTGTCACAAACAACCAAAATTCGAATATATAAAACAATCATCAGTCCAGTATTGCTCTATGGAGCTGAAACATGGAAAATCAATAAAAAAGAAGAAAGGAAACTAATTGTCTTTGAAAATAAGATCCTCAGAAAAATTTATGGGCCAATTTTTGAAGAAGGAGAGTGGAGAAGGAGCCACAACAGGGAGTTGAGAGAACTTTACAGGGACCCGGATGTAGTTTGTGAATTTAAATGCAGAAGGATTAGATGGGCTGGACATGTTTTAAGAAGAGAGGAGAATCATAATTTGAAACAAGTTATAATGAGGAATCCCGAAGGAAGAAGACCGAGAGGAAGACCACGGCAAAAGTGGTGGAAACAAGTGAAGGGAGACCTGGAGCGATTGGGAGTGACTGAGGAAGACGCGGAGGATAGAGACAGATGGAGGGACTTTGTTGGTGCGGCCAAATATCTTCTTAGATATGAGTGGCCATGGGAGTAAGTAAGTAAGTAAGTAAGTACACTTATAGCTGTGATCTTTCAGTTGATGAAAGTTTTGCTATGGAAGCTATGGAAAGGAAAATCGAGCGTTGTTCTTAAAATTAAATTAAGAGTAATTTCATATCTTCACTTTCCTTACACCAAAGCACTTTTCATCAACTTACATGTTATGTCTTACATCAATTTCTGTTGGTCTGTCAGTAATGTTTAAAATTTGTTTGCACTTCACTTAAAAATGATAGAACGTTTGCAACTAAACTTTCTTTCTTCATCTTTAATATTTTTCAAAATGTTATTTACACTAACTGGAACTTTGGAATTTACCTAGATTAGATTAGATTAGATACACCGGGTTGTGGTCCTGTCGCCAAGCCCACTGCGCCTAGACTCCATGGCCCTTTGCACCCCGAGACTGGCGACAGTGTCACAAGAGACCAGTCCCCCTTATGAAGGTCATGATCTCCCCGAGTGTAGTCCTTCTAATATCCTCTGGTTCCAGAAAAGCGGTACCCAGAGTCCTATACCTAAGAGATGAGAGAGCTCCACAATGACAAAAGATGTGTATGGAGCTCTCCTCATCCTCCTCACAGAGCCTACATGTGGAGTCCTCTGTTAGGCCCATAATCTTCATATGTCTATTAAGAAGATTGTGTCCGGTCAGCATACCCGTAACCGCCCTCACCTTGGCCCGGTTACAGCTCAGCAGATCTCCGCTGTACCTGCGACCCGGTCCTTGTATAAGAGCACGAGACTGCCTGAGCCCGGACTCGGTCCTCCATCTACTATCGTGTTCCTCAGAGGTCCACCTGTCAATTCTTCTTTTTACCTTTTGAAGAGGAATACCAAGAGCCGGCTCCGGCCCCAGCAGTGGGCACTTTGCCCCTCTCTAGCCAGTGCATCAGCTCTCTCATTCCCATCAATACCAGCATGCCCTATTTCCTATACCAGCATGGAATTTACCTAAGGCCTTTGCTTCCTCAGTCACCAAATTTATCCAAAAATACCCAGAAGGTTGAACAATTTTAATTTATATTAAATTTAAAAGTAAAAGTATTTAAAATGCATAAAAATTTTTTTCTACCTCTAACTGACTACATATTTTTTTATTTATTAAATCAACTATAAATGTTGTTTGTATTCCCTTCATTTATTATAATGACAATTGACTTATCTGTGAGATTATTTAATTTATTGAATATATTTTAAAAAGTTATTATTGTTTATTACTAGTTCAATTTGTTTTGTTGTTTAGATATTTATGAAGTGTGTAATTTAATTTAGATTATCTCTTAAATCAGCACACCCGAGGGACTGGAGCTGCTAAACCGATGAAAATGATCTCTTAAATAGCAGTTCTACTAAAGAGATTAATTTATAGCTTCAATGTAACAAAATAAAAATTGAAATCTTATATTGTTATGATGGCATATTTATTTTAACTCTTAATATCAGCTGCTACACAAATTTTGCTGTTTCTTCAATATTTTGCTGTCCAAATATATTAAGACTGGATCATTTCATTACCTAGAAACAGCACAAACTAAACATTACTTTGTTTATATCCTTATTATATAGCAGAACAGTAAACAACTGGTATTTTATGCTCATAAAAAAAGCTTGGCAATAAATACTAACTGATTGGCACAGTTGAGATTGAACTCTAAAGCAGAGAATTCTCGTAGATCTTTGAACAAAACTTGAAATTTTCCCACTGGAATGAAACTTCATGTCATAAGAAATTCCAACCTGAAAGATGAAAAGTTACAATGTCCTGAGAATCCCCGAGATTTTCGAAACTGTCAATTCATTATGGGTGTGCGAGTACTCGAAACTTTGAGTATTTTACTACTCAAATTCGGTTCGAAGCTTCCAAAACAACTCGAAGTTCGATCGAGTAGTTGTATTTCATGAAATATCAGTTTTACATCTTAATTTTGTTTTAAGAGTAAACAGTTTTATAAGTTATGAATGAAGAATGTGCACTTCCTTGTGTTTAATTTTACCCTTAATCATACATTATCAGTTTGGTATGTGAAATTATGAACTAAACAATATGCCTAAGAATAGGTAGTATACAACGACAGTCAAATGAACTAGTCGACGTAGTGAACAAGTTCGTTCATTATGATTGAACTAGTTCAATTCAAAGTGAACAAGAGAGCTGGGAAGGTAGCGATCACTGTAAATAGTTACCGTAGTAACGATCATACATGTTGGTTGTCGAGTCTACTAGTCACTTGTAACCTAATCTAAAATAGCGTGAATAAAAGAGAAGTGCTGGTTAGTGTTTTTATCACCAAAGAAAAGGGACGAGAGATCTGGTTCAAGATGCTCAAAAAGACCTGTTACCGATACAAATCTAATGGTCTGTACCCTGTGGAAATTATGCATATTTTCGTTCAAATCAATAATACTGTTCAATCAAAAGGGTCCCGAGAATGGGTCACTTTACATCCCAAGAATCAAACTTCCCACCTTTTCTAGGTGAAAGTTCATCTCGGTTGTAGTATACGTACGTGCAAGGAACCGTTCAGCTCCTTTTCGGAACTGAAATTATCGTATATTTTTCGCGAGTCCATTGAGGTCTATTTTGTTTTTTAATCTGAGCAGGGAATCGTTCAATGATTTGACGTAAGAAAATACTGTATCATTTCATATAAAATAGTAATGGCATTCTAGCAGCGTGTGACACAACATTATTGATTTTTATTCCGTCAAATAAAAAATAGGTATATATATACAAATATCCGTGGCGAACGTCTATTAATTATTATTCCGAAAACACCTTAGATCGCCAAAACTGTGTGTAATATTTGAGCATACGATATTTTTTCCTGTCAAATTGTTGAATCCTTTTCTGCCTTGGTTAGATAATAACACAGCTGGAGTGTAAAAGGTGGTAAAGTACGATAATTTTGATTCGTAAACTCACTGAACGGTTCCCTGTTCACATTGACTTTGATGTCGATGTAAATTGTAAAACAAACAAGAATCAACCCAAGTGAGGGAGTAACATGTTGGAAGAACTTTTCTAAACAAAATACGATGAATTTGGAGATCCGGAAAATAATTTTTATTGAACCGAAGCCTTATCAAACGTCTCGTTTTTTATTTATAATTTAGCTGCCCAAAATCTTCAATGTATTACTAGTTGGCACTTAGCTGATATTTCAGACTGCATCTCATCGCCAATATTAGCTAGACCTATTATATTAGCCGAATACACCAGGTTTTCATGAAAATTCTCGTTATGAAATAATTATTTATCTGCTGTTCAGTGTAGCTTCATGTATTGAATTAGTTTCAATTTGCTCATATTTCATTACTGATCATAATTTAAAAACTAATTCATCCTAAGCAACTTTAAAATTTATTTTTAGTAAACCTGCTTAGTTATTATTATCAATGGAATGAACTACAGGCTTTGTTGTCCAGATTTTCAAATTTTATTATATGATTATTATCTTATTTCCGGTTAGTTGTAACCTTGTTATTACTGAATTAAATACCCACAGAACACAGATCCACTCTTCTTGGCATGTACACGCCTTCTCAATTTTTTGTTGAGAGGAGGCAATTCTGAAAGCAAAGGACTGAATTTGGCGATGACGCCTGAATTTTAGCATCAGTTTGGTTGGATGCAGCTTCTGCCAACAAGCTTCGCTACGTTTTCACGGTACATTTTGAACTGAACCACTAGATAAACATATCGGCCAGCTTGAAACAGTATAATTGGCTTGCATAGCAAATCTGATCTGTGATGTGAGTGAACAGATTAAATCTTTATAATCCACGTTATTTCAATTAATAATATACTTTCTTAGTTTCTTAAATAATATTAGTTGTAAAAAAAGAAAAAGGTTAAACAAAACAATGCTACATAAAATGTAGGAAGGCAGGAAGTTATGTTTGTGTTATGTTTGTGGCAGATCTACCATCAAATGTACTGAGTGGTTGTTGTATTCAGTTTGCAGATGACACGTCAGCAGTGGTGTCTGACAAAACACCGTTGGGGCTACAAATGACTCTCAACAACACACTGTCAAATCTGCACCAGTGGTTTTCTGATAATGGATTTTTGTTGAATTGTACAAAAACAAATGTATTGAATTACCAGATAAAAAAATGTCAACAAAATACGGATTTCATCGTTAAACTTGATGATTCAATACTACCTCTGGTGTCCAGCGAAAAATTATTAGGGATAACTTTAGACGACAGACTCTCTTGGAATTTCCATATTGAAAATCTCGTTAAGAAATTAAATGCCATTTGTTTCTGTTTAAGAGTGTTAGCACATTGTGTAGACCAAGATGTTCTTAAGATTGCTTATATGGCTTATTTTCAAAGCACTCTGTTATATTGTTTGCCCATATGGTTTGGAACTTCTAAAGAAAATAAGGATAAAATATTTAAAGAAGAGAAGAGAGCAATACGAATAATATGTGGTGCACATTTTTATGATTCTTATTATCCTCTATTTTTGAAATCACAGATTCTTACAGTACATGGATTATATGTCCTTAAATTGGCAAAATTTTACTTAAATGACAAAACAAAAATAACTGAATTGCAAAACAGACATCCTCATAACACCCGATTTAGCTCTCTCATTCAACATAGAGTTCATAGGACAACTTTATACGAAAGAACACCACAATACATGTGTGGAAGAATTGTTAATGTTCTAAACACAAAATATAATATCAAAATAGAAACAAAAAATGACTTGAAGATATTAAAAGAAATGCTGCTAGATTCCCCTCTGTATTTGCTTGATGACCATGTCAGCCAACTGTGACGAAGTCAGGCTGAACAGGCTTTTTAGTGTACTGTACTGTTTTAAATAAAAAAGTGTACTGGTATATATTAGATGACCAACTGTGATAGTATATTTAAGAAATTTAGTTTGTAGGATTTTTAGCTTTAAGAAAAATGACGATACCTATACAATGTAATGTTGTTTATTGGATAATAAATTACTTTGACTTTGACGTAAAAAGTTTGATTTATCAAATGCTACAATTACAAACAACAAATCAAAATTATTGTGTTCAGATTAGATGTATATATTTACGAATCTGGCAAAACTTAACATAGGCTTAGGATGGTGTCTGCCTTTTACAGTTGTCTTGTGTGAACAGGAAATCATTCTGTAAATACTCGCTCGAAAATACTCGATGCTCGAAAAAATGCCAACTACTCGACTCGATTTAATTTTCATAAATTAAATTCTATGGAAACAATCAATAAGTTTTCATTGATAAAGTTATAAAGAACTAAACCACATGTTTTTGTAAAAGCCAAATGTAAATACGTCCTACTCTATGTTCCATGACAAATAGTAAAATTAGATAGAAGATCTTCAGTGACTGCAGGATTTTATTCTTTAGCTAATGAAAAAAATTAAATAAAAATAATGGATATAAAATTATTTTTTGTATTGAAAAAATTTAAATAGTTTTCAACTTTAGTTAAAATTTTAACAATACAAAATATAATTATATTTATCCTAATTTAATGCAATATTATATTAGTATCTTAAATTTTTTAAAATATTTAATTTTAAGGTACTCTTTTCCAAAAAAATAAGTTTTACCTGAAGCAGCTCCTTGAACTGTGCACGAAGCTTTGTCATCTCGTAAAACCTCTGCTCTTCAAGTCCTCGTCGACGGCACCATTGACGTGAAGCCCCTCTATCCCCTTTCCCTTTGACCTCCAGCCACTCCCGGAAGGCATTTAAGAGTGTTATAGGATCTCCATGATCAGACTCAAGGGATTTTCGAGCAGTCTAGTGAAAGCCAAAAATTATATATAAGATTTTTTGAACGTGATTTATTCATTTAAATACAAAAGAATTACATTACTCATATTTACAACAGTAAGTGAAGAAAAACAATTCACTTACTGTTGTATCTGTTCATAATATAACCAGGGAAAACTGAATATACCAGAGAATTAAGTCCACTGATAGTTTTATTGTAATTATTCAGCCCGGGCCATAATTACACTTCGTATTGGAAATATGACAGATTATATTACAACTCACGTTGTTAAAAATGATAATTTCTCCTATGACTTATTGTTAGGTATAGATGTATTAAGAAATTCAAATTAATGCAAGATGAGAATTTGAAAATTTTTCAACGCACCAGTAACAATCAGTTGTTAAATTTAAAGAAAGATCAATCTAATAGTGATCGGAATAACAGATTAACTGATGTGAGCAGGTAACTATCCAGACACCCAGCTCTAATCGCAAAGAAATTCAAATGAAGAAAATGTTCATTTAAATGAAATTGATCCTAATTTACAGCATATTGAAAATGAAGAGCACAAACAATCGATTGACCCCTCTTTGCTCTATTAATTTCAACTTAAGCAAATCAGCAATTCGTTGATTTGTTAATGTTACAATGGAGCCACTATCATAAATAGCCTTAACTTTATTGTTATCATTTACAACAATAATTAGTTTTATCATCGGATTTAACTTCGCCCGGCTTTCTAGTTTAAAGACTCTGAATCAAGGTGAACTTTACATAGTTCTAAGTCTGATAAATTTACTCTGGGCTTATCAGGAACAACATTTTTGTTACAACATTCAGATAACATGTGGTAACCCTGTTGAAAACCGAGGGAAGCATAAATAGAACATGGTTTGTGCTGATTTTCGTTTTTTGTAGAGGCTAATTTTTTTTTAACTGGATTAATTACGGATTTGATTCAATCTTGACCTAAGAAGCTTTCCTACATACCTTATAATAAATGTTTCTTCTAATTTTCGGAGATCTGAATACAATTTATCAATAGTGTTTATTTCTTCTCTGTCAAGCTCCTCCTGAGTTTCGTTTGGTAAACCGAAGACAATTTGGTTGATGGGAGATATCTCAGTACTTCTAGGCTCTACTTCAAAACATAATCTCTCCTTTGTGAGGGCATAATCGACAAGGGAACCGCCAAAATATTTCTAGCCGAAAGCTCTCTTGACAAGAGACCAACCTTTATCAACAAAAACATTGAGGAAAGAACCCATCCATATCACCCATGAATCATTTAGACCTATTTTCTTTAAATTATTTTCTTACCAATCTCTTACAGGGACAAGATAAAATTGTAATGCTTGAATTTTAACATTATTGGATTTTATTTGGAATCGATCACATTCATCTTCGAACCTACGTAACCATTTCAGAACATAAATTCAGAACGAATGTAAATTCAGAACAAAATGAAGTTTCATTTCATTTTGTTCTGAATTTAGTTTTATTTGTGACTCTAATAGTTCTAATAGTTGAATACGATCTTCCAGCGCCGACTGGAGAGGTTCAATAGATCGAAAAAGAACTTTGGTTGGAACCCCTTATTCTAATGGTAACTCTTCGAAACATTTAATGATTCATCAAAATATTTTTTTTTAATATCGTCCTCAATCTTAACAGCTATTTTTCACAGGGCTTCAAAGAAATATCTATCTTAAGCCTACTATCACAACTCTTAATTTTCATTCATTAATGAACATACCTGGCATTCAGGATCCCGATACGCTCGGTTGGTAAAGGGTGTTTGCACAGAAAGGGCTGCTGCAAGTGACAACACTGGTTCAACTTGATGAAAGAGAGATCCCATTAGCAGCATTTTACCAAGAGGTAGGTCAACAGGTAGCCTAGATAACAGACGACCCACTGTTGTCAGTTTTTCTTCATTGCTCAGAGCTCCCTGCAAATGATAGCTCCATTTAACTACATGATGGGAAGGCAAAGACAACTCAGGAAGTCAAAGCGGTTATAGATATGAAATGTGGAATCAGGATGGTGAATAATTGATGAGATAGATAAAAAACCTTTCTTTATACCTTTATACACTTTTAAAATGCAAGAAGATAAGTTTAGATATTTCCAATAATTGCATGAAGATGACCTGCATTTTCAACTCATCAAAACCAATTAATTTGTAGAACTCAACAAGGCCAGAGTAAATTTGTTTACAACACAAAACTTATATCCTAGTAGTGCACAAAAGCAGTGTTCTCTGACGGATTAGTAGTATACTCTTTCAGCAATATCCTAACTTCCCTACAACTGTTTTTAAACTTATAAAGATAAAGTTGGTAAACACTCTTTGCCACCAAAACAGTTAACAACTTACATGCTGTTTAAGTGACAGGATCGCAGTTTCAATGGTGTCCAGGGGTGGTGGCTCTATGAAAGGGAACTTCCTTGCATCTGGCAGGCCCATAGATATCATCTGCAACAGCAGAGTGTCCAAGGGCACTCGCTGAATCTCGGGTGTTGTGTAAGCCGTCATTGCTGCATAATCCTCCTCTGAATAAAGTCGATAACACACACCGGGCCCTGTACGTCCTAGTTGTAAAGCATACGGTGGTTAGTAGGATTTTATTTCTCTATTGGCATATCTTTGTTTATCTGACTGTGCTTATGCAACACTATATTAAGAATAATCCAAGGTATGTTAGGATTGAGACTCTTACTAGATAAGCTGGGTTTTTAAGGCACAAAACAAATGGCTACTACTACAAAAGTTATTTCATCTATCAATTCTAGTAAGATTGATCTGATGAACTTCTAAATTGCCCCTATTTTAGTTATGCAAAAAGGTACTTTTTTAAAGTATTTTCACTCTAAAGCAATATTTGCACCCTGAAGGATACGGTAAGCCCTCAAAGTATGTTTTTTATACATAAGAATCGCATGGAGAATCGCATAAATGGAAATATATCAACCACTCTGAAAATAATAAACTAATTTTGCTTAATTCATTAATTTAAACCATCATAGATTTTTTAAAGTAATTTTTATTTAATCTATTAAGTACATTACATATTAAACACTTTTTTTAAAATAACAAAAATTTGTTAGAAACTAAACTGGTCTAAAGATAATCATCTTTCCTTATAAAAAGTAAAAGCATAATGAATTGTATAGTCTCTGAATGTTACAAATACAAGCATTACTAACTCCATGTTTGACGCTGGTGAAGAAGCAATCATGTAGTTTGACCACTGTCAATACAGGTGATATGACCGTTATAGACCAAAGGGTGGGTTATTGGTCCATTTAAATGACAATGATGTTCCATTACCCCAATTATCAGCAATTCAGTTATATGTCAGTGTGTTGCCACAGACTGAATACATTGATTCTGTAGAACAAAACTCTTACTTCGTTTATTTTGTAACTTAGATAAGGAAAACATAAACATTCATTTATTTATTAAATTGTCTATAGGTAGCTTATTATAATATAGGAGGTTTTAAATATAAAATCTCAATTATCCACTTGTGATACACTAGATCAGACCTTTAATACCCACCCACGTATTAACCACAGTGGTAAATTGGTTGAAGAGTAACAGCTAAAATTCTCACAGCCCTTTTTTCCCACAAAAAACCTTAAGAGGTAGAATTGGAATTTCCCCCAAGTTGGATCCCATTGCAATTATGGATTTGTAAAACCAAAATAAGCAAGGAAAGTGTTCTTGGACTGACACAATATATCAGATTTTTAAGATAAATTATTCTTGCAAATTTCTTAGTATTATTTTCTGTATGTATATTCCAACATAGTTTACTATCCAATATGATACCCAGAAGTTTAACAGGTTTGACTAGAGATTCATTATCATTCTCCATGTGTTTTTAATGAAAATAAAATACGTTCAGTTTTATCGTGATATGTTCAATTCATCATCTGATAATTGACAGAATACCAACATTTTGCAGATTCCAAGATTTCGGAGAGAAGAAAATTAAATTTGTATCATCGGTATATAATATTGATGAGATTGGTATATTAAAGTTAAAGTCATTTATAAATACTAGAAATAGAAAAGGGCTGAGGACCAAATCCTAGAGAACACCAGCAATGATATCCAAGTAATTTTATGACTTATCAGTACCAAATTTTGCAGCGGGTAACCCAAAGCTTAGTCAAGCAACATTAACAGAATGTTTCAGTCCTTATGTATTTCTTTGGAGGCAGCATAATTGGAGCATTTTAAATAATAAGCATTTGTTACCACTCAAAGCCAAATCTGTATTTTTTCTCCAAAAATTATTCCTAAAACTATTCAAAATATTTCTATTTAGGTTTTTTTGAAGATATTTCCTAGGTATATCCATTTGTTTGTTGCACAATACAACTAGTTGTTTCTAACAAATGGCAATTACTTCTAATATTTTTCCACAATTTCTAAATTATCAAGATTTCTTTTTACCTAATTTTTAAATTTCCTCATACAAATATATTATTTATACATTTTTTGTGTTTAAAATCATTTCATACATACAGTGTGGCAGTTAAAATCCGAAACAGTTTTTTTCTTTAATTTATAATATCTAAAAAGATGTTGCTAATCGTTATATATTTTTGTTACTATCATTTAACAATTAGTAAATAATTTAACTATAGAATGAAACATGAACTAATTCCTTCTATAGTTTTTTTTAACAGTGATTTTTTTGACAAGGCTAAATCCAATCTGAGACCTGACTCATTGATTCTATTCATGCTGGCTAAACTCACCATAAAATATGACAGGGGTAAACTGTAACTCTGTGATATATTTTTCGATAGAATCCCCGCCATCCCACAATTGATCTCTTGTCAATCCCCACTTATATTTCTGGTGGTTAAATCTGCCCATGCCAGTTTGGAACCGATTTAACAGTGCCCATTACCTAAGAAGGAGTTTCATCCCACCGACAGGTATTGGCAGATTGTTAAAAAGGAACTTATTTCGTCCATCAAAACTGTTCCATGCTATGGCCCAGTAAGTATTGGATGAGAAATTTGATCTGCTTAACTGAAAAGCAGTATGCAGAGATGGGTTTCAACCTCTTTTTACTGCTTTCCAGTTGAGCAGATCAAATTTCTCACCCAATACAAGGCTATAGCGATTCGAAAATTTTGCTGGACCATGGAAGATTTCAAATAAGTAAATATTTGAAGAGTTTCTTTTTAATTTTTGAATTAAACATAAAATGATCAGAATTAATACACTGAATGACCATATATTATGTATTTGTGTACAAAATTGTGTGTTGTATTTTTAGCCATAACATTTCACACTTATTGACATTATTACTAGTGATGGGTTGGTTCCATTTTTTTCCTGTTCCGGTTCGGTTCTTTACTGAAATCGGTTCTCGATTCTAAATACTTTTTGAGAAAGTCTCAGAAAATTTTTCTAATGTCTTTACACCAGTGAATCAACAAATTATGTGTAATCAGTCAGTAAAAACAGTGCATAGTATTTTGGCTATTTCTCCAATATGAAGTATAATACACCCTAAAAATCCATAAAATGACATACAATATGTCCAATAACTAGAGAATTGGTAACATTTTATTTATTCTGAGGGTATGATTGTTTATAATTTTTGCACAAAAAAGTATTCACTTTAAATTTAAAAAGTATAAAATTTAGTTAAATGGAATATAATGCTCAAATTAGTATGAAATTGAAATTTACCTTGAGAAAATTACAAAACTTATAAGCCTAGAGAAAATTGAAAAATAACCTGCCATTTTAGGTCTGGTTTAGTAATAACATTTATTAAAAACAAATCACAACAGTTGATTGAAATTACCACAACTAAATTTAAGAGGTTGATGTAACTGTAGTAGGCCTACATCAAAAATAAACAGAAAAAACAATAATATAATTAATTTAAAAAATTATTTTATTAACTGCAGTACTGAAAAAAAAAATACTTTTATTAACTATTGGTTCTTTTCTCAATTGTTGAAAATACTGAATTAAGAAAATATAAATGCTACTCACATTCATAAAAAACTTAACAGCCAATAATAAAATAAATGTTTTTAGGTTAGGTTAAAGGGAACTAGGCCAGGCATTAGTATATTGGAGAGATAGGACATCAACAAACTTACCTTAGAAGACAAGTTCATAAACACCAGAGTAGTAGTAACATATACAAAATAAACACAAAAATGTGTGTTTATTTTGTGTATATTACTACTACTCTGGTGTTAGTGAACTACTCTTCTAAGGTAAGTTTGCTTATGTCCTATCTCTCCAATATTGATAAATGTTTTAAAAAATTACAGTATACATTTTACCATACAGTCAAGTCAATGCAACTTAAAACATTAATCCAATCTAAGACTTTGTAAAAAGAAAAAAAAAATTAAAATAAAATTTAACTATTTTAAAATAAAAATGCTAAAATCTTATTTTGTTTGGTTTTGATACAATACTAAGAACATTTTATTTTTCAATCCAATTCCCTAGGTTTTGTACGCAAGTTTTTCATTACAAGTCTAAATAAATAAACTCTAATATTTTAAGTTCATCATAAAAACCTTTTATTTTACAAAATACACAATAAAACTAAAAGCATAATTAATTTTAGATTGTTAGATGAGTTGTAAACAGAATGGAATGTTTCCACAAGGTGTTTTTTATCAGGCAGGAAGTGATAAGAAAGAGTCAGTGGAGCTCAGGAAGTGATAAGAAAGAGTCACGCAAAGGAAGACTGGACTCTGGAAGAAAAACTGAATGGCTTTAATTCACTGCCTTTGCATGTGAATTCCTATTCATTAATGTTATCTGTCTCTTTTCATGTGCTGATAAGAAAGTGGCCAAACTATGGGTGAATATTTTTTGACTTCGATATTTTGTTTATTTCCTAGCCAAATCACATACTGATAAGGAAGTGGCCTTCTACAGGTAGATATTTTCTGATAAAGATTGGCCTTCTACAGGTAGATATTTTCTGACAAAGATATATTGTTTATCTTGTGGCCGATGTCGTTTGATTATTCTGTTTATCAGCACTTTACACACCTGAAACATTTCTATATGAAAGCTTTCTCTCCATTTACGTTTTCTAGAACCGGGACCACAGAACCGAGATTTTCCCATCGGTTCTCGGTTCCGGTTCTTTTGTCAATAACCGATAGAACCGAGAATCTACTTTAGGGACTAATCCATCCCAAATTATTACAATGTCATAATATTTTGATTGGAAAGAGTTAATTAAAAATAAGATTTGATGATTTAAAAGTGCCTTCTCCTGTTTTTTATGGCTGCCATTTACATGCCTCCATATCTCGCTCTATCTGTACTAATTATAAAGTTTATGAACATTTTAAAAGAGGAAAGTTCAATATAAACTCACCAATACAGTTAAATCATACACTGTGCTACTTTAATAATATGTTTTTCAACTTTCGATTCAACCGTTCCATATATTGAATATAGAATAAAACCACCTTGATTTGACTTGGCTCCAAAGAAATTTTTACGATAAAATAGTATACTTAATCAGAAACCAAACAGCAGGGATTAGGTTCATAACTGTTTGTATATCATTATAAAACATTTGACTAGAAATAATTTTCATCAGAAAGAATACTGACTGAAGAAATACAAAATTTTTATAATTTTAAATTAAATCTTTCGTAACATTTCTTTACAAAATCTGTCTCATTAAAAACTTAAGAGAGCTTACAAACCTGCTCTGCCTTTGCGCTGTTCTGCACTAGCTCGGCTAATCCAAAACTCCTTAAGACGTTGCATTTTACAGACTGGGTCATAACTCATCTCCTTTACTTTGCCTGAATCCACAACAAACCTGATACCATCGATGGTCACTGACGTCTCTGCGATGTTAGTGGAGACTATACATTTGCGCACTCCTTCCGGAGGATAGTCAAACACCTGAACAAACATCATTCTTTGAAAAACTACTGTAATGAATTAAATAATAAAAGTGTTCTGCCAAAAAAACCTGATAGTAAAAAGTCAGATTAAATGCAGCTGGAAGGTGAATTTGCATTGAGTTTGTAAGATAGCTCAATTGTACTTACTCTAGAATTTCTATTTTCCAACAAAATATACAGTAGAAACCCTAATTTCCGACAGGGGACGGGACCGCGGCCGTGACGGATTGGAGAATAGAAGGACTATAGAAAATTCATCCACTAACACTTATATCGCTGAAAACTTATTATTAGTGCTTAAGCACATTAAATTTTAATGCTGTATAGTACATATTGATTAACGAAATGAGAATGAAAAGGTTAGAAAAAAGACATGTTACAGAATGTATATACTGCACGTCACAATTACGCTTTTATTAGAGTAGGCCTAGTTTTATTGTAAAACATAAGCTTGTACATTATGTAATGAGCATAAAAATTAATTACTAACATTCTTAAAACTAAACAGCAGTACAGTGTAGTATATTAAAGCCCAGTTCCCATGGCCAGTGTTTTCGCAGACATCAGGTAGAACGATGTCAGTACACGGATAGCGTGTCACCTATCAGACATGACCGTTCCAACGGCCTGTGACCTGTGTAGGCGTCGCGGCTTAAAACTTCTTCTCTGACCACAGGCCTTTATGGTGCCGCCTCTTTCCCCATGTTGTATGGGAACTGTACAGGCAGCCCCAGACGTCATGTCCGTACGTCAGGCGTACACAGACGAGCTGTTCCAACAACCTGTTATCTGGTAGACAACAGACGAGGCCTTAAGGATGACAGGCCGTTGCTGTCTCTTTATTTGAAATATGGGTTAGGTATAGTAGGCTTATGAGGGATAGATGGCTGGAGAGGGAAACTGTCGACTTCCAGACGGATAAGTCGTACAGCAACTGTAATATCGTGGCGCGACGAACCCAGACACTGACGGTTAACAGAACCTGGTGGAAAATAAGGTGACGGACAATCGGGTTTTCACTGTATTACATTTTTTCTAAAAATCAATAGTTAGAATGAATTTAATCCTAAATATAAGTACTCATCATTTTAATTTATAGCACAAAATCTAAAAGTATCATATTGTGCTGCATTCAATATAATGTAAATGGTGTTGAAGATACAGGGGTGCTGAAAAGTTTTGAAACGGTCTAATATCTTCTGTACTCGTAAACGTACAAACATAAAACTTTGTACAGTGACTTATAGGGGGCATAAAATTGAACTTTTTGATGAAATCAGTATCTCCTCACCACCTCAGGGGAATGGCCCGTGAGGAGTCAGTGAAAAATCTTAAATGTAAGCACGGGTTGATGTGCATACCATTTTAAAAGTCCTTATTAGTTGAACATCATGCCACAAATTTGACCTCAAACGGTTAATCCTAAACAAAATGGCGGCACTCAAAAGTTTCAATACTGATCTTATATGCAAGTTCAAGAATGGCTTAATTTTACTGTAACCATATCAGATGAAGCTACAAAACTTCACACATGATTACTGTACACAAGCACCTTCTTTAAGATGTACTCAGTGTCCTGCTATTTTTATATGGGAACGGTCTACAAAAAGTCAATAGAAAATGTTTAATGTTGCATAGGTTGGTGTGCACATCATTTTAAACGGCTAGTCAAGCAAAGAAACTGCTAACTGCACTTCAAAAGCTTTATCTTTTACTAAATGGTTCCGTTACAAAATTTTTGAACTGCCACCATTTTTTTAAAGTGATAAAAACACAAAAAGGTAATTTAAAAGTAATAGAGATTTTAAGGCCACTGGACTTTATTTCCTATTTGTCTGACTTTGTCTATTAACTCTTTAAACAAAACCTTAACATAATATGGTAATTATATAGAACAGAGGCCTTGTTGATTTTTTGGCTAAACATTTTTTCGTAGTAGATAGATAAAAAAGAAACAAGAATAGATAGTAGTGGCCGCTTTCAACTATATCAACTCGACTCATTGCAAGTGGACAGTAAAATCATTTCTAAAGCAACTTCTCAAGACAAATACTTACAATCTATTTTACAAGCCCTTGAAAAAGGAAAATCTGTGGAACAATATAGTTTTCATGACAATGAGTTGACACTCCAAGATGGATGTATTTTTAGTGGAAGCAGGATACTGATCCCAGAAGCTCTTCATAACATTGTGCTTAAAGAACTACATATCGAACATTTAGGTATGAATAAAATGAAAACCTTAGCGTAGAGTTTTTGCACATGGAAGTATATTGACAGAGATATCGAACAGATGGTAAAGACCTGTAGACAATGTCGATTAAAACAAAACCTACCACCAAAGGAACAAAACCAACCATGGCTAACTCCTCAAGGACCATGGGAAAGGATACATGTAGATTTTTTGGGACCAATTCAAGGGCAGTGGTATTTCATTGTAGTGGACGCATTTACAAAATGGGTCGACATAGTTCCTACCAAAGTAACATCTACAGAGTGGTGTGTGAAAGAGCTAAGAAAGATATTTGCTACATTTGGTCTTCAACTTGTACTAGTTTCTAATAATGGAGGCCAATTTACATCAAGTGTATTTCGAGACTTTCTATCTGTAAATGGTATAATACACAAAACCACAGCACCGTACCACACTTCATCCAATGGCCAGGTTGAGCGGTATGTTCAAACTGTTAAAAAATCCCTTACATCCATGGAAGAAGAGGGCGGAAAACTAGACCTAAAACTTTACAGACTACTAATGCAACTTAGACAATCTCCAAATTCAACTGGATCAAATTCGTATGACTTAATGTATGGAAGGAAAATAAGAACACACTTAAGCCTAATGTTTCCCCAACACTATCAAGATATATTAATTATAGGGCATAAACCTTCAGCGCAAAGAAGTTTTAAAGAGGGGGACAGAGTACAAGCTTGAGCCTACACAAATTCAAGATGTAAATGGAAATTTGGCACCATTTTACAAAGAGAGAGTGCCTTAGTTTTAAAATGGATGATGGATGTGTTTGGAGAAGACATGTTGACCAGTTGTTGAAGTGTGAGGTTACCCCAACCAAATGATTCAGAGGGGAGAATTGATGTGTTTTAATTTATACTCTTTGTTACTTAATAATATTATTCATGTAAATACAAATATCATCAGCTGTTTTGTTTTAACAATTACTATTAAATGGTTCTACATTGAAACAACACTCATCTAATGTTTTATTTAATTTTTCAAGTAATTAATTTAGTAACATATTACAATACATACTTTTATCTGTGTTTTTACTACTACAATTCAAATATTCTGTATTTTGTTGTAGAATTAGATTTATTGTTCATAAATGAATAAATCTTTAATACTGTATTGTGATAAGGAATATTATGTTTCTGTATGTAAAACGCAATAAAAATATACTACATCCTATCTAGTCTTGTTCAATAATATTAATTATTCATCCGCTCTCCTTCCTTTCAACTCTTATAGCCAATTTTACTGTGTTTTTATAGCTTCAATACATCTTTTAAGGATTTATTTTATAAATCTGGAAAATTTGATAGTCTGGATAGGGTCCGTTACCATTAAATCCAAATGATTGAGGCTCTACTATATTTTGTTTTGTTTTTTGAAGAAAATTTAATATTTATTACAGCTCTTTTACACTGTACACCACCATTCAAACAATTTTGTGAGCTGCTGTATGTGAAACTATCAAACATATGAATTCAATTATTCAGTTAGTCGTTAGTCAATATCAGAATAATTTGCTAGTGCAAATTTTCGTATAAACCAGTTTTACTGTGAAAAATATCTACCTTATCCTGATCTGCAATTGCTAATGAACTGTGAAGGGGTAAAATGATCCAACCTTGCGTCTTCTCTGTATACTGTGTGGCTGCATCTACCACTGTTGTAATTTCACTCATGCCAGACAAGAATATCAGCAGGTCACCTCGTTCATCCTCTACAACAAAATGTCCATTTACTGATGAAAGTTAGCTGAAACCCATAACAAGAATTCAAAATAGTGCACACCATTACAATCACATTCAAAAGGTTTTAACATGCTGAGACAGTTAAAAAAACAATAAGAAAAGGTTAAAAAATTAGTACTTAGTCAATATGTGAAATAAAAAGTGTGGGCACAACAGGAAATACAATTAATTATTAATATTAGGATTAGGCCTCTTTGAATAGTAAAATTGCTTCATGCAATTCCTCGGATTTCTCCAGAAACCAAACTTGCAGTCTTCTCTTCAGAGCTCTTGAGCTGAAGCTAACGAAATATCTCAGGAATTTGTTCCTATACATGTGAAAAGTGTGGTTCTATATGCTGGCAAATGATAGCTATTGGCCTGTCTCATTTAATAATGTGCTGCATTTATCATATAAGTTGACTATACAGCATATGCTACAACTTCAGTGATATACATTGCAGACACCATGAAAATCTTTTCAAGTCTTGAAATAATTTTTATAGCTTTCACAGGTAATAGATTTATCATGATTCTCACTGCCTTTTGTAGTAGTCATAACAAAGTATATGTTACCAGCGCAGAGGACACATCCGATAATAAGATTCCATAACTAAGATGGGTCTCAAACAAGATATGAGGTGCTTTTTAAGGCAGATGGTGTTACATTAGCTTTGAGTTTTTTTTAAAGACAAAGAGGTTAGAGCTGCGCTTAGAACATAGATTGTCAAAGTGGTCCACAAAAATTGTTGGTATTAACTATGCTCTAATGTGGTGCCTTCTCTACAATTTCCAATTCTGGAGGTCCTAAATTTCCATTTTACAGTATTCCAGAGGTAAGGAGCTTTGTCTTTGAGGGGTTAAAAACCAGATCATTTTCTAAACAATATTTTTGAGTCATACTTACTGATATAAATACATTAATCTAAAAAAGTTCTTTATTTTTTTTCTGGGTGAGAGAACAGTTCATCAGTATAAAAGATGAGTAGCAGAAGGCTTCAAGATGTTTAAGAAGATCTGAGGTGAAGAGGAGGGATTGGATGAATAAGACTGGGCCTAATACTGATTTTTGAGGACTCCTTGTGCAAAGATTCTAGGAGTTGGTCTTGATATCTTCATGGTGCCATTAGAGATTTGTCTTAACTCTACAGTTTGCTCACGCACTTGCTTGTATTTTTAACCAATTGACTGGGAATCCCAACACATATGTGGTAGGTGAAGGGCGGGCCAGCTGTAGTAAACATCGACAAGTTGCGGGAGCTGATGTGATTCTGGAGTTTTACGTTTGCGTTATGCAATAGGTTTACCATATATTTTTTATGAGTTTTTGGATACATATACGCTCTATCGGAGTTGATTCAAACACTAATATCAATAGAGCACAGAAGATTACTCTTTTCAGAAAATTTATGGCAGGCGTTTCCACACGTAACTTTGGTAATCACTGTTGAGTAATGCATGCCATTGTAAAACATCAGCTGTTCACATTCTTTATTAGATCAGCTGTTCGAAACGTTACTTCCCATGTATTTCTTATTATAATTTACTGTACTAACCTAAAATATTGGTTGTGTTCGCCGTAAGATATTTATGTTATCAGTGCTCATTAGATTTCTTTTACCTTTTGAAATGTATTTATTATTTGGCACATATTTCTTATAATAATTTACTGTACTAACAGATAATTATATTATACAGTGCTCATTAGATTTATTTTCATCTAAAGTATTTATGATACTTGAAAATAAATCCGGCTGATAATTTCAAGTATTCAAATTTACTGTTTGAATAATGAAATGTTGTAACAGTATTAGTTAGATCTAATTATTACTATCCGTAACAAAAGTTTGGAGACTTGAATTTGGATGCTTACAAAAATTAAACTAACAAAGCTATGGTAATGGAACCTGTAGCAATATTTTCATTGTTTTATTGTGCGTTGATAGGTGTTAACAAAAATTTTTTTGTATTATTTTTTCATATTTATACTTTGTACCGAATGAAAAAAGTACACGATTTTTCACTAATTCCAAACAAATCTTGACTTTTGAAAATCGCTGACTAAATATCCGTTCATATATCTTGATGAAAATTTAATACGTGATTGGTTATGGTATTGAAAATACTATATTAAAGTTTTAAAATGTTTCTTTAATTAGAAAAAAAGTTCTTGTAGATTCTATAAAACAATTTTTTCTAAGCAATGGCTGATCTGACGAGGTTGACATTGTTGTAATAAGCTAATTTCACATATTTAACTACATACTTTGTTAACCTTTTACAGCCCATCGTGTATTTTGTAGTGATTTTTATTTGATAGCAAAGTGATGTGCACTGAGCTGTGAGTAACGTGTCCGGCGGAACTGCGGTGTTGCCAAGTCGCTGCCAGTCCAGCCGACATCCAGGTTCGTATAAGAAAATATAATGTATTATTTTTGGTTTTCAATATTTTTATACCATTTCCCATCAATTTTTCTCATGAGGACTGTGGACCTCCAATGGCAAGTTTAAAAATGGTTATATTCCTGTAATAAAAGGATTTGTCATAATATCTATGTACAATATTTACATTATTTACAAATACTCAGCCCAAGAAGGGCCACGTCATAATATTTAAAGTCAATGTACAGTATACACGAGGATTTAAACTCTGCTACTCAATTCACAGAGTAAAATCACCTCAACATTCTTCACTCGTCCTCTTCAGAAAAATCACTGTCATCGGATGTTTCAGAATCAGTACTAACTGAAATAACCATTGGCTCTACTTCAGGAAGGTCTTCATTGAGTTGATCATTGTTCCAATAATTTTGTTCAATTTGTTCAGTGTGCTTGATGCACTTCTTCTACAGTTCAGGTGTTACTGAGCGTAGGCTATCCTTGCACAATTCTACCAAAACGTCCATGCTTCGACCTTTGTCACTAGCATTCGCAGATTAACTCTGGCAATTTTCCCCTTGACATATGCCCAAACTAGCTCAAGTGGATTAAGTTTGCAGTGTGCAACAGGAAGCCAAAGGAGCTCTACATCAGGTCTCATCTCTTTTGCAATCACTTCAAGTAACTTTTGGGTCTTCTTGAAATATGGCATGCCAAGAATTATCAGTTTAGCTTTAGTCATATTTTGGTATGCATTAACAGTAGGTGGTTGTTGAATATTATTCGTCTGCATCCAAGAAATTATTACATTTTTCTTCCATGACATCGTGGGATTTTTGGTTGATGGGTCCAACATCATGTGGTACGAGGCTTGATCAATTATGACAGCTGATCTTGGCGGCAACAGTCCCAACACTTTTCTAACCATTCTGCGAAGTGGGCCGAGTTCATTTCGTTGTGATAGTCATTTGTTCCCTTCTTTCCAATGAAACACAGTTCTGCTCCTTGTAGAAAACCTTCTTCACTTCCAATATGTAATATGATGACTCGTTTCCCAGCTTCTGAAGGTGTCTTAAAGCCTCCGCGCCATCCATATATTTGTTGAATGTGCATCCTGTATTGGTTGTAATTAGTGAAATCCCTGTTTAAAGAATCGATTAACTGCTCCTGCCATCCACTCTTCAAAGTATGATTTTGTCCACACCACGTCTCATCAGTGAAAAAGAGTTTGTAGCCAGCTGCACGCAGTTCTTTAATTTTTCTCAAAAATACATGTCTTGAAGCAGCAATCGTCCTTGACTCCATTAACACTGGTTTCCTATTAAACTTTCTAAATCTGAACCCAAGTTTTTTAACTGTTCTATGTAGTGTCATTTTTGACATTGAAGGGAAATCCAACATTTTTTCATTGAGTTGATGTGGTAATGTTCCTAATGTAGGGTACAACTTTTTCAAATTGAAGTCATAAATAGTTTTTCTTAAAGCACCAAGAGTGAAGTCATCTAACCAGATCTTCGGCCGTCCTTGTTGCACACACTGTCTATTCCTTGATGGTGGAGAAAAACTTCCATTTTCTTTGTTGGACGCTGCTCCAATCCTCTTTACCGATGACAAAGATATTCCTAAACACATCCTCGTTTTTTCATAAACTGGAAAGCGTTTGTCACCCAATCTCTCACCCTCGCCTTAAAAAAACATATTGCACTTAATATCATTACAATTTCTTGCTTGGAAAAATGTTCTCTGGGAGGCATGGCTGTTCTCTGGGAGATGCTTACTCGACAACAACTCACGCAGAATATAGAAAATAAGTGTCAGCGTGCCTTTAAGTATAGGTACAGGTTATGAGTCATGCGTTATTCAGAGACAACAGTCATATTTACCAGATATTTTACAGGTGTGGCCTTACCAGTGAGTGAGTCACGACTTTTGCCTGAAGAGAGTTGTTCACCTGGTAACAGCGCATTCCTGACACATAACTCAGGACCGAGGGCCTCGCTGCAAACGGCGTTCTCGCTTCAGTGAACATCGCTTTGCTATCAAATAAAAATCGCTACAAAATACACGATTGGCTTTAAAAGGTTAACAAAGTATGTAGTTAAATATGTGAAATTAGCTTATTATTACATTGTCGAGTTCAACCTCGTCCGATCAGCCATTGCTTAGAAAAAGTTGTTGTATAGAATCTACGACAACTTTTTTTCTAATGAAAGAAACATTTTGAAACTTTAATATAGTATTTTCAATACCATAACCAATCACGTATTAAATTTTCATCAAGATACAGTATATGAACGGGTATTTAGTCAGCAATTTTCAAAAGTCAAGCAAGATTTGTTTGGAATTAGTGAAAAATCGTGTACTTTTTTCGTTCGGTACAAAGTATAAATATGAAAAAAAAAATACAAAACTTTTTGTTAACACCTATCAACGCACAATAAAACAATGAAAATATTAGTACAGGTTCCATTACCATAGCTTTGTTAGTTTAATTTTTGTAAGCATCCAAACTCAAGTTTCCAAACTTTTGTTACTGATAGTAGAATATAATATTACATTCTAACAAACATTCATTGAAAAGACTAAATGTTCAATTTAAAAATAAACATAATTTAAATACACTTTTTTATGATGTTTTTATTATATCTTTTAATGAAATATTTTAAATGAAATAACAATTTGCAAAAAATGTATTTTTTGGGGCCCAAGAGATATAGAATAACACACTAGTTGATGGTTTAACCCTGGATTCATAAGCATTCGTCTCTCAGACGACGGGAGTTTCGGAAAATTTAAGTTTTTAGTGGTTGGTGGGCCTGTCTACCCCTACCCGCTCGTCTAATCGTCCCTCCAGACATCCTATTAGTCCTGGCTATACATTTGGCCACCATTTTCCAGCAGTAGCGTAGTTGTTGCACCATAAGTTTGTTGCGTCGTATAACAGACGAAAGATTATGATTAGTGTAGGCGTTCGTTTTTAGAGCGTCGCCTAGTAGACAAATGGTTTGCCATCTAAACCCAACAAATATGGGCTTACAATTGTCCTGTTGTGTGATGTAAAAACAAAATATATGATAGACGCAATGCCCTATTTAGGGAAAAATACTAACACAACTGGACTTCCTCTAGGTGCCTACTTCGTAAAAAATATAACAAAGAGTATCCATGGCACGAACAGAAACGTGACCATGGATAATTGGTTTACGTCGGTTCCTTTAGCTAATGACATGTTGACCAACCATAAGTTAACTGTTGTTGGTACTTTACGATCAGACAAAAAGGAAATCCCAAAAGAAATGCAAGTTAATAAATCAAGGAAGCTAAATTCATCCATGTTTTGTTACAACAAAGAAAATGTTTTGGTTTCTTACAAAGCAAAGTCCAACAAATTGTCTATTTACTTTCCAATACATACGAAAAAGGCACGATTTCTCAAGAAACTGGAAAGCCAGACATAGTTATGTTCTATAACGCAACTAAAGGTGCAGTTGATGCATTCGATGAAATGACCAGTATCATGAGTTGTAGCAGAAAGACACAGAGATGGCCCTTATGTTTTTTTTATGGTATGATAAATAACACTTTAGTAAACGCATTTGTTATTTATGTACATAACATGGTGGCAAAACAAAAACAACCAGTAGTACGCCGTGAGTTTCCAAAACATTGAGTGAAGGACTCATTTTACCATGGTTACAAGAGCGAATACAACTTCCAACTTTACAGCGTCACTTAAAGACAAAAATTGAAGACATCCTTGGTCAAAAAGCACCTACTGTTGAAGAAGAACCTCAAGGAACACAACAAAGGAAGATTTGTTCCTTCTGTCCTTCGAAAAAAAGAAGAATGACACGTTTTAAATGTTTTAAGTGTCAGCGCTTCATGTGCTTAGAACATCAGGGAAAAGTCTGTGTAAATTGCATTTAAAATTAACTAATCAAGAAAAAAACACATGATATTCTTTTAAATTGATGTATTTACATGTTCTATAAGTTTTATTAAAATAACTGTTCATTTACAATTTTGTTTTATTTTTTTACCTGGAGTAGTCTGAGAGACGAATGCTTATGAATAGTGTGACAAAAATTTAAGGTTATGAATCTAGGGATCATACCCAAGATGGCCGACAAGTAACATACAAGTGAAAGTGACCTCTTAAAAAAGTGTAGTTTTAGAAGTGTTTATACCAACAAAAAAGCACATCTATACACACAACTTTGAAACTACAAACCTGTAAGTCATTTCAATATAAATAAGCAATACTTACCTACCAAGAAAGACACTAAAAGCATTTTATCTATCCACAAGCCAACAGGGCAAAGAACTATGACATCATTATGACTATGTTTTAATGAGTCACATCACTATGATCTGACAATTAACCACACCACTAAAGTTGACAAGTTTGTAATATTTAATTAATAAATTACATAAACTGAAGAACTCAATACAACTGAATTGATGAAGTAGACCAGAGTTCAACAACAGTGAACTGCCAGCTCATCATTTCTGGCCAACTCAGCATTGTGTCACATTACCAGCCTACCTCGATATATTCTGCATTGACTAATTGTAACTAACAGATGTTATGTTCAATTTCAGTAACAGACAAGGCACTTGATTGTCAATTAATCAAGCACATTTATACAACTGACATATTCCAAATTAATATAACCACTGGAATTCTATCATCTACCTGAGGAAACAGCCAAACCTCCAATAAAAAACTGATTTCTTCCATTTTATTATTCTCAAATATCAACAAAAATTGACACAGTTATATAACTTCCTTAATATATAATACTTTTATACAAATTTTGACAATATTATGTGACTACTGACACCCATTTTTTATTATTTAACAGAGACAGCCTGTCAAAGTCTGCAAAAAAACAGTTATAATTTCAATTTCAATTTTAACAGTGACAGCCTGCCAAAGTCTGCCCAAAAAACAGTTCTAATTTTAACTATTAACAGCAAATTTTAACTGAGACAGCCTGTTAAACAGCTACAAGTATCCTAATTATATCCTACTTGATTTCAACTAGACAAAATTGAAGATTAATAGTATACCATGAACACTGATAACATTACAGGCAATTTCACAGTAGGAGACATAGTGTTTGTTAAAGTGAAAGGTTATCCACATTGGCCAGCGCAATTAAAAAGCATTATTAATGATGACAACTCTAACTCACCAAAATACTGTGTGCACTTCTTTGGAGATAACAAAGTTGGAGATATAAAAAAAAGATATAATAATTTATTTTGAAAATAAACTTGTTTATGGGCAACCTAAATCCGATAATTACAAAAATAAATGTTTCAATCGTGCCCTTAATGAAGCCGAAATAGCATTCAACAAGCTGCAATCGTCAAAATCAACGTCTGCTACAACTCTCCATAAAACCCTATCTGAAACTGTTAACTCTGACATTAAAAATATATCATTAACTGATTTAGAAAATAGTCTAACTGACAGCCACTATAATGAAAATGGCAACGAATTGGAAAAGTTAGAAATGGCAGCTAAAATTGGAACGGCATTGCTTGAGGAAAATAAAAAACTGAAGGTAGAAATTGAGAATCTAAGGGATGTTAATATCACACTAGAAGTTAAAGTGAATAACATGGAAGCAAAGATTGAAGAAATGGAACTTGAAGAAGAACACTATAGAAGTAATATAGAATGCCTGCTCGGAAAAGTAACTGAAGTTCAAGCCCAGCATGACAAAGAAAGGAAACTCCGTCTAGAAGCCCAAAACATTTTTGAGGAGCATGATAAAACACAGGAACAGTTAATAAACAAGTATACTACTCAAATTAAAAATCTACGGAAAACCATTACAAGTCTAAATACCAATATATATACACCAAAAACCGAACTTGGGACAACAAATATTGGCATTCAATGTGACTTACTACAAAATCTGTTTGGAAAAGAACCAATAAAAAGTTTGGAAAAAATAGAAGAAAACGAAAACAAATATAATCTGTTCAACTTGGAAAAAAAAATTAAGGAACTCCAAAAAGAAAATAATAAATTGATGGAGACAATGTTACCTTTTCCTCCGTCTGATCAAGAATTACTTAAAGAAATGGACTTCATAAAAAAACATATAAAAGATTTAGAAAAATTTCATCATCAAGAAATCATAACTAAAGATACTATAATCGAAATACTAGAATCAGAGAGGCATACTCATATAGATACTAATGTTGCACAGAACAGTTTCTTGAAGCATCCAGATCACCAAATCCTGATTCAACATGAACGTATAACAGATATACAAATGACAAAATCTGTCAAAGAACATCTACCCAAGTTAATACTTAGTAGTGATAGCCATGGACGAGGTTTAGGTCTTCAATTAGAAAATTTAATGGGTGTGACATAATATTTACAGCCATGTGCAGCCTGGGGCACCTTTAGAAGTTATACTGGAGTCATTAACACGCAGTACAGACATGAAAAAGATGACAAAGAAAGACTTTTGTATAATAATAGGAGGAGGCAACAATATTGCTAACAAACAACTGAATGGGAAAAAATTAACTTCATATAAACTCCTGAATTATATGAGAAATAAAATAACAGAATTCAAACATACCAATATCATACTTTCAACTATTCCATATAGATATGACCTGAATGAAAACTCCTATGAAAACAGACTTCTCAAAAAATAAACATTGGAATTAGAAGCCAAGCACAAAACAACAATAACATCATCCTGCTTGACCTAAATTTACTAGAGAGACGATACCACACAAGCCATGGTCTACATCTATCTAGAAGGGGGAAAAAACATATCGCTAAGCTCATTAATCAAATGATCTGTCACTGTGCTAAAGCAAGCAGCTGTAGTACAATTCAAACAAGTACAAGAGACAGTACACTCAAGAACGGGAGCAGCGTTTATCGTAGCTTGCAACAGCGGAGTGAAGGTCGAAGTAAAATGAGCTACGACCACTCAATCCTTAAGAATGGGAGCAGTGTTCATCGTGGCCTACAACAGCAGAGTGAAGAATCAAGTAAAACAAGCTACAACCACTCAACTCTTTCGAAAGGTCAAGGAAGTCCTGGTATGAGGAAAGAAGACAGAGCCCTATCACTCGAATCCCTGGAGGATTTCCCGCCACTACCAGCTGTCATCCATACATTAGAAGACAAATTCAATAACTCTAGCGATATACACAACAGATCTAGTAATACAAATGATAATATAAAGGTACAAAGACAGGTATTTAAAAACCAAAATTATATAACTCAACTAATTAAATCTACTAGAATAGAAAAGAAATCTCAGTTAGGTCACAGCATTGCCAGCAATTTAAACTAAGAGTATCTGACAAAGAGTATCACTCTGCATGTTCCAATTTCAGTAACTACCCTAAAACTAACGTAAGAGCTAGTAATATCTCCACAACCTTAGAACCACAAAATTGCCATAGTAATATTTTATATTTAAATATACAGGGTCTGAAAAATAAGATAGATATTTTAGATAGTTTTATCAGCAATAGTAAAGGACTAAATAATGAAATATCAATGATATGCTTATCTGAACACTGGCTTAATGAAGATATGCCCAATCTAGCATGTCCAAAAGACTTCTACTGTATATCCGATTTCTGTAGAAAAGATCACAGAAGAGGTGGTACCTCTATTCTTATTAACAAAAAATTAAATTCTAAAAAAATTGATATCTCAACTTTTTGCTCAGAACTTAATTTTGAAGCATGTATGGCTGCTGTTGATAGCCTTAAAGTTATAGCAGTTTCAATTTATCATTCACCTGCAGGTGACCCAAATATCTTTCTAGAAACACTGGTGAAATTGTTTACTTTCATCTCTTCATTTCGTGGCTATTCAATTGTAATGGGAGGTGACATAAATGCTAGCTTTGACATAACATCCCACAAAAAAAACAACAAGGGAGTTTTTAAATATTTTAAGACAGCATAATTATTTTTGTATCAACGATAAACCAACCCGAAAAAACCATTGCCTTGATAACATATTTTTAAATTGCCCAGATCTTGTAATCTCATGTAACATCTTTAACTTTCCTTTTTCAGATCATGATGGTCTTATCGTAAGTATTAAAACTAAAACCTTTTCAAAAATATCTAAACACTCGAAAAGAACCAGAGAACAATCTGCACCATTTGTAATCAGTTTTCCTAAGTCATCAATTGATAATCTGATCAGCAGCCTTTTGTCCCATGATTGGAATCCCTTACTTAAGAATGAAAAAACTTTAAGTGCGCAACAATTTTTTCAAGCATTTTTTTTCAGTTATAATTAATAACTTGACATTTTTTTCTGTATTAAAAAAACAGTGTTCCACAGGTAAATATATTAAAAATAACATTGAATGGTATACAAGGGAACTGGCCCAAATGAAAGAGAGACTTTTATTTCTTGACAAATTGGTGAAGAATTGTAGTTATGACAGGCTTCATGCTGAATATGCTAATCTAAAAACAACTTTATAAACAGTCAATCAAAGACGCTAAACTGGCTCACAATGCAGAAAAAATAGAAAATAGTAAAAATAAATGTAAGGCTGCATGGAACTTAATAAAAGAAAATATAAAT
This sequence comes from Stictocephala bisonia, assembly GCA_035578905.1. NCBI lineage: Eukaryota > Metazoa > Arthropoda > Insecta > Hemiptera > Membracidae > Stictocephala > Stictocephala bisonia. The sequence goes on along the minus strand of JAQJVL010001373.1, from coordinate 111,625 downwards.
AACTCATCTTTACAAACAGACATACATATTAGCCCAGACCAGTTTAATAATTTTTTTATTAATTCAATTAAACAAATAAAAGACAATATTAAGAAGCCCAACAATATCAATAGTATAAGCCTAGTCAAAAATCATCCAGTCAAGAGAAATAAATTTTATTTTATGAAAGTTTCTGTTGATAATGTCACTAACGCTGTTAAAAGACTAAAAAATTCTGAAAGCAAGGATATTTATAATTTATCAAATAACATGTTCAAGAAGATTAGTCATATAATTTTGAATCCTTTAACCACATGTATAAATAAATGTATGAAAGAGGGTATTTTTCCAGACGAACTGAAGTTGTCTAGACTATGCCCAATCTTTAAGAAAGGGTCAAAACAACTTGCTGAAAGTTATCGCCCTATATCCATTGTACCAGTGATATCCAAAATTATAGAAATTATAGTACATGATCAACTTGTCACCTATCTGGAAAACAATAATTACCTGAATTCATCACAGTTTGGTTTTAGAAGAAATAAATGTACAATTGATGCAGTTGATGCACTAGTTAGGGAAATTATAAAAGCTTTTGAGAGTAAGGCCTTTGCTCAAGCCACTCTCTGTGACTTGAGCAAGGCATTTGATTGTGTTGAACATGATGAGTTAATCTTAAAACTAAACTACTATGGCATAACTGGTATTTCTGCTAAGTTTTTTCAAGACTATTTAAAAAATCGTAGACAAAAGGTTTTAATTAATGGAAACTGGTCCAATGAACTAGTGGTTGAGTGTGGAGTACCCCAAGGGTCGGTGTTGGGACCCCTGCTATTTTTACTATACATAAATGACCTTCCAAGTGCTATTAAAACCAAATCCTTTTTGTATGCAGACGATACAACATTCTTAAACAGTAACACAAACTTTAACACTTTACAAGACATTGTACATGAAACACTTGATGAAGCATCTTTGTGGTTTAGGACAAATGGCCTTTTATTAAATGAAACTAAAACCCAAAATATCATGTTCAGTTTAAGACAGAGTCCTGCAAATAACTTACCTAATGATTTGCTTCCCAGTGTTAAATTTCTAGGTATTCATATTGATTGTAACTTATTATGGAACTCTCACGTTGAGTATATTTCTAAAAGATTATCTAGAGTAATCTTTTTACTTAAACGCTTAAAGGACAGTGTCCCCGGAAAGTTATGTAAAAACCGCATACTATGCTTTTTTTCAATCTATAATTAGATACGGACTTATAATATGGGGCTATAGTACTAAAGTTAGTGACATTCTTATTTTACAAAAGAAGGCCATTAGACTGATAAGTAAAGCACAAACCATTGGACCACTGCAAACCACTTTTCATTGAGCTTGAGTTTCAAACTGTTATAAATTTGTATATTTTTGATTTAATGTCATACATTTTAAAAATAGCCCATCCTCATTCTTAGCAGCAGCATTCACAGCTATAATACTAGAAATAAAAAATAATATTGCCATAGAGTTTTGCAGACTGAGTAGAACCCAACACAGTCATGTTTTTATTTCCCAGAAGATTTATAATAAATTAAAAGATTTAGTTAATAAATACCTGACAACACTTTTTAAAATCAAACTGTATAACTGGTTGCTAAAAAATCCATTTTATGAACTAGGGGAGTTTTTCAGTATGCAAGATATTAGTTTCTAGATGGTTGGACCTGTACTTTAGAATCATACCAGTTATGTAAAATTACTGTTTACTTAAATGACCGTTTGTTAACCATGTTTGTCATTCTAGATTGAATAATGTATATGTGCAATATGATTGTTTTTGACTATGTCTGTTAGATGTATATGCGACTGTGTCAATGCTTTATGTAAAACGACAATAAAGATTATTTATTTATTTATTTATTTGTTAAAGATATTTTTATATCATACAAATAAATATTTATGATGATTTGAATTTAAGAATTCTTAATAAAGGTCTGCAATTGTCCAAATAATGTGGATTTTAAATCATTCTAATAGATTTTTTTTAGAATAAATATATCAATAATTACTAGAAAGGCACCAAACTACAAGCCTATCCCTGAAAATAGACTGGACGATGACAAAATACTTCTGTATGGACACAAAGTAAGTGTTTACCAATAAATATTACTTTTGATTACTTATTAATTGCATCGAGTAAAAGCTAAAATCAAAAAGTAAACCACACTGTTAGTCAGTAGATATGATTTTCAAGTAGTAAATTTCACCTTTTGCAAATAAATTATTAATAAATGTAATGCTTCAGTGCGGAAAAAAACTTATGTAAATGGTAAAAGTTTGAATCTGGATATTTCACTAGGAAATTGATATACTCACTAGGATATTTCTCATCAATAAGGTGCATGATCTGGATGTACGGAGCAGGATTTAATTTTTCATTTTTAGAAGCTTGTTCTTCAACAACGATTGGTCTGTAATGGAGCTTTATAGGGTGAAGTCTGCCTGGAACCTTTAAAAATAATTAACAATAGTTGTTGATTCTTAAGCCAGCCATGTTTCCTGGGACAATGTATATTGTATACTGATTATTTATAGTCTTATTATTACTATCAAACTATATTTAGATGGGTAAATGTAGTAAACCTTAATTCCAGGCCTCAAGATGTTAACGACTTATAACCTGCATATATTTGGTCTTAACAAATACACAAAACAGGAAGAACTCTATTTTTTAAATGAGTTCTGGAATATTCCAAATGTTATACCACTTTAATCAGTTGACTCAAAATTGAACAGTACCTGGCAGTACAACTGACACACCAATACAACATAAAAAATATAAAAAAACCTGTCAACTAGTTAATCAAGCCCATTTATGTTAAGATCTATTGTAATACTTGTATTGATATTTATATTTTCGTAAAACATGTATAGAGGTAAGGAAAAGCAAGGCATTGTAATTAAAGGTGTGCAAAGTAGTTTCATATGTGAAATATTGGTAATAGTTCCACTAAAACACCGACAGCTCTGAAATGGTTCCAAAAACTAATTGCAACAAGTTCTAAAACCCAAATCAGTACCAGAGGATAGTTTCAGCCCTATTGATCAAATTGTGGTTTGTTACGGTAGCAGCCTCATTGCAGTTAGTTCTAAAATAGAATCGCTGCAATGAGATAACTTTTTTTCGTTTCACTTTCAGTTAAATTTATTTAAGTATGGAATAATAAGTATATTTGTGTAGAATAGTTCTCTTAAATAATATTATTTCTCTAAAAAATAAACCATCCTTATTTGGTTTTTACAAACCATAACCCATTTAATTAAATTTGCATTTCTCAAAATTATGGGTTTTTTTATCAGTTAATGTAATTTAAAACAAAATAATTCAATAAATTACAGAAAATTGGTTCATTATTATAATTTTAAATGAATTATTATTTTCAGTTAAATTAATAAATAATACTTTCAATAACTGGAAGTCTCGTTGCAACCACAAGCTTTACAGTTTACTATTTGACATAAGTAATTAGTATATTTTATGTAATATTTTTATACTAATGTGTCTCACTGATATATTGGAAACTAGTTTGTAATGAATTAAAAATAAACCCAAAAGGCAAAAACGTGAAACTCGATTAACACAGCCATTATTTTAAATTAAAATAATCCAAAAGTTGTACTTTTTAGTCATAATTGTTGAGTTATCACGAATAAAAATAATTTGCTATGAAATAATATAATAGACATTTTTGTTCTCTCCAAAATCTAAAATTGTGGAGATAAACAATACTTTAGAATAGTGTATAAATATAAGGGGGGGATTAATTATTAATTTATTATGCTTTGCAGCTCGTTTGGTTTGCATCAATGGGCGCAAAATGAGTTCCACTCCAAGTGAAGATAGGCTAGTTACGAATCATTATGCTGCAACAAAACGAGAACTTAAAATCAGTTCTGTTCCATGTAGAACTTGTTTGATGATTACCCTGGAGCGGTTGGAACTAGTTTCAATTTCAAAATTTTGCGACAAAGTACTTTCAGTATGGCATGGATTTATTTGAGTGTATGTTGACATGTTTAACGAAACATCTCAGGATGACATTTCTAAATTGGATAATTCTCATTACTATTCGACACATAACAGGAATATGTTTACCATTCAAAATCATAAATTTGAAATTTCTAAAAAGAAACCAACATTAGCGGGAATAAAATGTTATTACAAACATTCTAAATATCTTTGTAAATTGAATGACAGTAAATTTTAAATATCATTAAAATCATATTTAATATAGAGGGCCCTATACTGTTATTAATAATCATAAATTTATATATATTTGAACAAATTGTAGTATGAGTACATTTATTTTTAAGTATTATTTTGATTGTAGATATATAATAATTGAATTACTGACGCCGTTCTTCATCTGTACATGATACTCGTTGTACAAAAGACGACTAAAGTTATTCTGAATCTGAACATGAGTATCCATACAAGGCAAGGTATTGTAATGCATAGATTTTTTTTCAACTACAAATTATTTTAGCAGTAATTTAAAACATTTTAAACATTAACTCTATGTAAGCATTGTTTTGTAAGTGTTTGTCGGAGTATTCCTTGCTTTTGGTGTTCAACAAACAGGGACGTAACTGGTATATTTAAAAACTGCGCTAAACATTCTTTTTCACTGCTTATTTTTGGACAGTGTAACAGCTTAGACGCAAACACATTAAAACTAGTCATTTGCCAGATGAAGGGGTTATATTTCTGTGGAGTTACTTAAACAATTAATTTTACCTATTTTCATTTTAATTAAAAAGCTGTTTGATAACAAGTGATTTATCTTATTTACTTATGTACCTGAATAACACACGTTTCGTTTCCAAAGTACTGGCTGAATAGCTGGATATTGATGGTAGCAGACATGAGAATGACCTTGATTTCTGATCTTTGATGTAGTAGACATTTTACCACACCAAGAAGGAAATCTCCATGGAGATGTCTTTCATGGATCTCATCTAATACTAAAACGTCATACTGTGACAAATCTCCTTTGCCTGATGCCTGAAAAAGCAGATAGAGTTCTTGAATTTCCTTAACATTAATGGAGCTAATATAAAATCTTCAAAACAACTTCTTCAGCTACAAATAAACCAGAAATTAAACTGTATGCATTTTAGTCTCAATGCATATTGTAGTAATGCATATTGTAGTCAATAAAGGACACAAGAGCTACAGTGGTGTGATCTCTTTAGTCTCATTAGGATCATACATTAACCTCATTTAGACCTTCATTTTGCTCACTTTCAGTTTGGTGTGATATTTAGGAACTGTTAGTTAATGTTGAAATGTTTGTAAAGAATTAGCCCAACATTTAGTTGTCTCACTTAAACTCAAAGATGCAAGCAACATCTTTGCAAGCAATGGTTCAGTCAAATTACAATCTGGACAAATATCTTTATAATATTTAAACCAATCATTTGGTGACTAGACACACAGATTGTATCAATTTTAAAGGAAATACTAATGATTACTTAAGTACAGGATTAGTGTAAATTGAATGACCTGTGCAGTTTTTTTACTAACTGAGATCAACTTGTGCTCAGAAAGAGCCCAATAACATGTACAAATAGCCCAATAACCAGTGCAATTAAGGGGCCTTCAGCTTTGTGTGAAATCTAAATACGTTCTGATTCTTGCTGACAGTCTTGTACTCAGTTCTCTTCCTTAAACAACATCCAAACTAATATAAATTTTGCTATTTAATTCTTCGATTAGTATTCTGTACATATTAATTAAAAATGTAAGCTAAAGTAATAAGTTGTTGGTATGGTATTACAACAAGGTTATAGGTACAATCTTACTACCTGTGAGAAATTATCCATTTAAATAAAATTGGTTTACTATTTTATTAAAAGGCACACTGAATTACATAAGAGCTAAATCTCATGTAACATGCAATTGTAATAAAATATTTTAACATTTCTACATGAAAACTGATTTTAGTTTTAGCTTCTTATGTTAGATTGTAACTAAAAAATATACTCATATGTACATTTTTGAAAATATTACCAATTTTTAGCCTAATTATGTTTTAAGAAGAAATTACACAATTTCCTAATTTTATTGCTAACTTTACTTTCTTTGGGTTATAAATATAAATAAAATATTCAAGGAAATGTTTAATGTTAGACTAAAATATGTATCCATTTGAACATTTCTGATTTTAATTCTTTCTTCTTACTGAAAGTCTCAACATTTTAGCAAGTCCAAAAAAATTAGCTATGTGTGGGCAAATAACTGTTACAGTAGTTGCAACTTACTTAATTTTAATCAGCTATATACAGACAAACAAAAACAATAAAGGCTTAGAGCTTTTTATTTATGAAAACCAACTAAAACGCAGGCCTGACTAAATGTCACTAAATCAGTCTGGACGATGTTTGAGATACGCCTAATGATTTAAGAACTAATGATACGTGGTTCACTATACATTAATGCCAATGCGGAATTGTCACAGCCGCATTAATGTATGATAGGTATGTTTTTGGAGCTTGTGTTGTTTTAACACTATTTCAGTGTGGAATGCAGTGAAAAGTACAAATTTGTTCAATTTCAATAGTGAAGATGGATTTAGATATTGCTATTGCATTTATGTTGGAAAAAGAGGCTGAAGAAAAGGCATTATTCCCCAGCTACTAAATCCAATTAAAGAAATAACCCTTAACTTTGAAGAAGGATGTTTTCATGTATTGATTCTTAGGTACATGTTTGATTCTGAATAAAGTTTTGAAAGTATTGATTCTTAGGTACATGTTTGATTCTGAATAAAGTTTTGAAAGTATTTTAGAGTGACTCCTCCACTATTCTATGATATATTGGATAATTAAAAAGGAGTACATTACAGAGTACTTTAGAGTTCAACTGAGTTCAAAAATTCTCTTCATCAATTAAAATAGGTTTATATGTATGATTAACTGTTTTAACTTTAACACGTGGCATACTAACACAATTATTCTTTTAATAACTAAACAAATGACAATAAAATAACACTTTATCTTCTGAACTAAAGGGATGAACTTCTCATCAAATTTTATTTCATTTGTAAAATATCACATACAGTTAGACTAGGAGGCAACTGATGCAGCAACGGCTTGCATGTTGCACAGTCAATAATTGCAAGAACTGTCCTTCCGTGAATGACACTTGGTCTTGAAAAATGGCTCTATACCTATGCCTGGAATCGACTGTTGCCCAATCGAGAAATTAACGAATCATGGATAAATAATATCTGGGCTTAAGAGACAGGGTCCCTATCACTGGCACTGTTCACTACATTATAGATAAAACTAACATACCTGCCTGAGAAGCAGCCCTTCTGTTATAAAAACAATTTTTGTTTGTTGATTTCGGTTCTTCTCAAAACGTATCTGGTAGCCAACTTCATTCTTATACTCATTCAATGTTTCGAAAGCTACTCTTTTAGAGAGAGAAATACAGGCAATTCTTCGTGGTTGAGTGCAAGCTGTAAATAAATATTTTCAATACTTAGCTATAAGTTTCAAGTATTAAATGTGTTAATAAATCAGTTGATTAAACTAAAAAGCTTTCTTAGATTAACAAAATCTATCTGATTTCTTAAGTTGTAACGGCTGATTATTAATTACATTCAATTTTTCTTCCTTGATAGGCTGATATTGGAAAGAAGTTGTTTGTAAGGGAAGTATTGTTTTATAACATTTCACTTTAAAATAAATTACCAGTTTGATTCCCACAGGTCTTATTTTACAAATAAGGAGCAATACTACAAATAAAAAATAAAATCTTAAATTGGACTTTATCAATTTTGAAACAATAATTTTTGTACTATGAATATATTATTTTATTATGAATACCTATTTTTTCCATTTTTATTTAATATACAATAAACCTCGTTTTATCTGGAGCCAAATTATCCAGATTCTGGTTTATACAGAGTAGCTGACCGATCCGATGGACTGTGAATATTTGTTTTCTAAAGCTGTTACAATGTTTGGTTAAGTTTAGCAATGATGACATATTTTTATTGGGCGTTCTTTCAACTCTCAAATATTCTCACTGTCAGTATTTGAGTATTCTTCAGTTGCAAATGAAGCAAGGTCGGACCATCCGCGCGCCTCTGTGAAGCGTACATTCCCAATTGTACCATGTAGGCGTCTTTTACTGATATTTATCCAATTTTGATCTGTATTTTTTTATCTAGATTTATGTGTATACGTGAATTTACAGAATGTAGGTTATATGTATCCCGATTAGGATGCCGCCACATTAGTCCGGATAAAACGAGGTTTACTGTAGTTAATAATCAAGAAAATTCAAAAAATCAAAAAAAAGAAATTATGTAAAAATTAGTATTATAAAAAGTAATAAAAAGCCACCCTTTCAGTTACTTCTCTGTATCCGGACTTAAGAGTATGTTTTACATCACTTAAAAGTATTATATAATTGGATTAAATATACCATGGGATACAAACATTCCTGGATAGCATAAGTAGTAACTTAATAAATATGCCAATCTTTGTGCCAAAATAAGGATTAGAAGATGCAATTACTAATTGTATGCAGTTGAAGTTGTTACCAGGCCTGACTGCCAAGTCACTTTATTTGTTTTTGAAAGATCTTGGTTTCAGAAGGAAAAATATAGACTCATTCTTGAAAATATGGTCAGATCAGCATCAAGTAAAATCCTCATTCAAACACTAGCTTGAGATTTAAACCTTGGACTCAGCGAGGGGACAGTTGTGGCCACACAAAGAATCCTTATCCCACCACGCCCGGTCTGCAGTCTGGAGCTGAGTGTCATAAAGAAAAAGACTACAGGAAAGTGATTCATAAAAGAGCAAGATATCCAGAATGGGCCTCACCATGTGAGAGATACCATCATTTTGTATTTTCTACTCTATTCAAGAACTTATATACAAAATCCTTCTTAAAGATTTAACATAACAAATAATGACACTAAAACACTAATACTGGAAATTTTATTGTATAGTTAAAAATGTTATCTTACCAATTTTGTTATATCCAGTTCTCATTAGGTACTGAGGCACCTGGGTGGACTTGCCGCATCCCGTGTCCCCAGCAATGATTACTACTCTCTCCCTCTTTACTGCTCCTACTATTTCATCCCTAAAAAGTTTTTAAGGTTTTTTATTTGTACTTACAGGGATTTTAAATTAAATTTTTGGAATTTTTTTTTTAATTTGCTCCCTGCATAAGAAGTTTTTTGTGTAAAATTCTAAATTATAATAGTAGTCAGAAGCTTTATTCACAAACATCAAGTTTAGTATAAGTTTCAATAGAACGTGTACAAAACAAAATAATAATATTACGAATGATACTTAAAGTTTATAATGGTTAGTTTTGGCAGTCCTTTATTCTCTTGATTGTGTGGTGCAGTCTTGTTATCACAATCTATTTCCATGGTCTAGAAATTTGTCAATTGAGTAAATTGACTTACAAACAAGCCAACATCGTAGTTCTTTTTTGAGATTTTTTCATCAATTCTCTTAAAACTATTATACTTGGGTATTGCTAATTCCCTTTCCATTTTGAATAATAAGCGCCCACCCGCCCACCCATACACGTACAGTGGTATTAATCCTCCCTCCCACTTATACATGTACAGTGGTATTGACCCACCCACCCATCCATATACGTATAGTGGTATTGACCCTCTCTCCCACTTATACACGTACAGTGGTATTGACCCACCCACCCACCTATACACGGATAGTGGTATTGACCCTCCCTCCCACCCATACACGTACAGTGTTGTCGACCCACCCGCCAACTCATACACGTACAGTGGTATCAACCCACCCGCCCACTTATACACGTACATGGTATTGACCCACCCACCCACCCATACACGTACAGTGGTATTGACTCACCCGCCCACTTATACACGTACAGTGGTATTGAAAAAAAAATAGTCTTAATAATTGTTAATGTGTTATGTTTGTTAATATACGTCAATAACCTAACCTAACCTAACCTAACCCAGGCCTTCCACTAGGTCTGAGAAAAAAAGTAGGACATTTTAATGAAAAAAGTAGGACATTTAACGAAAGGCGCAACAGTCACACTTAGCGTTGTATTATTATTATTTATTAATTGTATTCCATACGGGGACCCCCCTCGTTCCGCATGCATGAATTGAGAGCTAAAACAGCTGAATTTATCGAAGCAAAAATAATACTGAAAACTAAATCCAAGACTATGAAGTAGTTTTGTTCTCATTTGAACCTACAATATACTAAGATTAGTTCAAACGGGCATTAATCTAAATTTATGACTAATAAATTAGGTCTTACCTAATGACTCACAAATGAATGTTAAATTTATGAGATAAATAAATAGAAATAACACTTTAAAAAATTATTTCAACCCAAAATTCATGCATGTCCCCGCTCTTTATAATTTATTTTCTCTTTTACTACAAAAGAATAGAAATACATAACTTATTTATATTTTTTCATAATGTAGTATTTAAAAAATACTTAGAGAAAGGAAACTAAACCATTATTTATGTATCAAAAGTTCATTAGCTGTTTTTAATCGTTTGGTTGAAATGTCAATCATCTCTGAGGCTAATGACACTTCTGCAAAGTCTTTCCTTTTCATAGCCAACTGGAGCTTCTTCTTGCCTTCTTCTAGAAGATTTTCAGCAGCTTTGATCTCATTTCTTGCTTTTATCTCTTTTTCTTTAGATGCCTCTTTTTCTTTTTGTTCAGCAGATTCCTTCTGTTTCCTTACTTCTTCATCTTTTCTTTGAGCTAAATACTCTTTGTACTTGGAGCTTGCCCCTTTAGCTGCATCTACCATTCTCTTTGTTATTTTAATATTTTCTACTTTGCCATTGACTCTTACAAAATCTTTTACAACTCTCAAGCCAATTATGGTATGCTCATTGAGTGCCTTCCTTTCATTGGTCACAATATTATTGTTCATAGAAAACCCTCTCTCAACATCTGCATTTCCATGTGCTAGTGTTAGAAGTGAGGGCAAATAACTAGCTAGCTGAGGATATCTGGGTTTACCAGTTGATGTCTTTAGTTGAAAAACTTTATTCCAGTAGGAATCCACCCTCATGTACTTGACCTCAGTCTGTGTCTTCGATTGGATATACCAATCTTCTGCTACATCCAAATCTGATTGGTATCCTAACCATTCCTCTTTAAGTCTATCAATTTTTTCCTCTGTCAGACCATGTGGTACTTGGGTGATTATCCGTTTGAACATGTCATAGCTTTTTTCTTCTTTTCTTGCCAACCCATGCAGGCACTGCATATTTTTCAGTATTTTGTTGTCGATGGGCAGATCTTTCATTAGCTTGTTGGTCACAGTAATAAAAAAAGAACTTATAGCTTGGTAAAACTCAGACTTTTCTTTGTCAAGGATCTTTAATGAAAGTAGAGTTTTTTTAGCTTCACTTCCAACTTCTAAGTCTTTAAACTCAAGCAAGTTTGATTTTTTTACCTCTATGTGACTGATGTTGTTTTTGTGTTTTTCAATTTCTTCAGCTTTGATAAATTTTCTCAAAAGAGTCTTCATTAAATGGTTCATTTCATCATACAGTACATGAACCAATGGTTGTTCAGATTGAAACATTGTCAGAAACTTAGAAAATACAGCACTGATATGAAGCAAAAACTGCATTAGAGGAAGAAGAATGTTATTCTTCAAAGCAGAGCAGATTCTTTGGTACTTATAATTCTTGTCGAGACTCTTTGAACTTTGGTTTTGTGGCAAAAACTTGAAAAAATAATGTTTCAGTGCCTCATGCTGTTCGATAAGTCTTTTCAAGACTGGACCAATACTCAACCATCTGCTATTTACATACTGACAAAAAAAATGTTCTTCTACTTGCATTAGCTCTTGACTTTTCTTGTAATCTTCTCTTCTTGCAGCAGACAGTTTGAAAAATTTGAAGATGTCAGTTGCAAATTCATCTATCAGTGAAAATGGATGGTCACGAAGTCCACTTCCAAAAGCATTGTGGACTTTGTGGAGAGAACAAGGTCCAATGTCCACTAGACCTGGGGAACCTAAAGATTTAACCTGTGAGTTAAGTTTGGTAAAAAGGGACTTGTTCACATTAGGACCATCCATTGACACCATAATAGCTTTTGAAATTGAGACACCTTCAATTTCAGATGATTTGATGATTGCATCAAACATGGTTTCTGCTTCAGCATGGCCCAAAAATATCGAAGTTAAATACCGACATTGGACTGGTTCTGCTACCTGCTGTGGTGACCAATACCTTACGTAGAGGTCAAGTTGTTTTTTAACTTGAGTTGTAGTCGTCTCATCGAGGCACAAAGTATAAAAGTTGTTTGACTCTCTAATATCCCTGGTTAGTTCTTTAACTAAGAAAGGACCCAATCCAAAGGAAATCAAATATGAAGCTTTGGTTTTGTCCATGTTAAAGTTCTTGGCACTTTCACCAAACATTAATGTAAACACTTCATGAAGACCATCACAAGAAGCAAAAGAAAAGTTTGATTGGGCTAGCTTGAAAGCCCATATTAACTCCGCACGAATAGGATCCTCCAAAGTAACCGCACTTTCCTTTAGCACTGATGTTGTTGCGACACTACCGCTTTCTGTCACTGTGAAAACAGTTTGCCGAGCAGAGAATGCAACATTCGCTTTTGAATAATGTTTTTTAGTTTCACTGTGCTTAATTAGTTGGTCTTTGCCTCTATTTGCACAGGAAAAATAATGATTACATATCTTGCAATGCACTTCAAAGTCATTTTTGCCTTTCTTGCACCACAAAGACATAAGATGCTTGTTAGAATCTTGGCTCAAAAGCCAGTCTTCTTTGAAATGTGTTTCCCGTGGCATTTTTTGTACTATAAACTATTCCATCATCTTACTGCCTGAAACAAATTAAACACATTAGAAAATAAGCATAAAACCATTGAAAATAATAATATATATATATATAAAATACACTATAAGGCTAATATATATATAAAACACAATATAAGGCTAATATATATAAAACACATCAAGTTATAAAATGCCAAGATTTGAAAGGTAGCTTTGCTACTTATAAATTGCAAAAATGTATGTAAACCGTTTAGTTGAGAAGGATTTTTACACAGAATACAATTATTTTATTAGCCTTTTATTGGTGTAAGTTCATCAGACAGGAATTAATTCACAAGCAGCTCTTGTCAATTAAATCCTATCTGATGAGCAGGCTTCCAACCCACCTTAGAAGCCTAAACGCCCTCCATCCACCCACTTCTTATTTTACAAATACAATAAATCTTTTTAAAACTGCCTATTAATATAAAAAATAAAATGATCCTTGGTCTTACATACGGTACATAGTGAGTATTTTAGAAGAAAAAGGCTTACCTTTAGGGTCGGGTAGGTTCAGAATCCTTAACACAGTCCCACATACAAAAAAACACATCGTCGGGAACGCACAAAGAGCAAAATAGATACAAAATTCCACACATCACACTATAAATCCTAAAACCCATCATCCAAATTGCATGGTTTTACCATGGCTTTACTTTGAAGCCTCCGAATTATAGTGTATATGTAATATTTAATTTATTTTTAAAAAACAGGCTAAAAATTCCAAGCAAATCTGTATTTTTGGGGTAAAATAGTGGATTATTCCTGAAATTTCAAAAAAAGTAGGAAAAGTAGGACATTGCTGAAAAAGTAGGACAAAGTAGGACATTTTTTGAAAAAGTAGGAAAAGTAGGAAAAGTAGGACAAGTGGAAGGCCTGCTAACCCACCCGTACAGGCATGGTGTTACAGTCATAGTAACACTATGACTGTACGGGTGGGCGGGTGGGTTAGTAACACCATGCCTGTATGGGTGGGCGGGTGGGTCAGTAACACCATGCCTGTACGGGTGGGTGGGTGGGTTAGTAACACCATGCCTGTACGGGTGGGCGGGTGGGTCAATAACACCATGCCTGTACGGGTGGGTGGGTGGGTCAGTAACACCATGCCTGTACGGGTGGGCGGGTGGGTTAGGTTAGGTTAGGTTATTGACGTATATTAACAAACATAACACATTAACAATTATTAAGACTATTTTTTTTTTTTTTTTTTTTGAATTATCAACAAGCTACATAAATAAGACAGGCTTTTGGTAGTACATAATCCAGAATTTACCTGGTTAATTATTTGATCAATATGCAGATCCTACTACAATGGTTTCTTATTATTGAGAGTTAAGCGGTATTATTATACAGTCTGTACAGTTTCTAGAGTGACGTTTGTGAATATTTTGTTTTTGTGGTTGACTTGAAGTTATTATATATATATCATTGCTTTTATATTAATATTTCTTATCCAGTGCTTGATTTTGTGTCTTCAATCAGTTTTGGGGTCTGGTAGTGGACATCACTGGTGTAGTCTCATGTCAATGTAATGAAGTTTAGACCAACAATTGTCGCAGACCTCACTAACTAATCAAATTACTGGCACAAATAATACTATTAGATGAGATATATACTCGTAAGTAATATAATCAAGGAAATTACTTTATATCTGTGTTCTTCAATTTCATTTCTTTAATACAAATTTCTTTATTAGCACAACTACTTTTACATGTAAAATAGCAATGCTATGAAAACAGGTGACATTGTCAGAATAAATTAAACTACCCTAAAGAGTAATATACTAAAATATTTACTATAAGCCTTGATTATATACACCAACAATAGATATTCCATCTTATAGAAATATTTGTGCCTATAATTTTGTTAGTTAGTGAGGCCCGCAACCACAGCTGGTTTAAACTGCATTACATTTACATGGGACTACACTAGCGCTCCACAAAAACAGCTGGAATATTTTGAGACTCAATTTTTAAAATTGGATGGGAAATCCATTTGTGTATAAAATCAATGCTATAAGGTATACCGTCAGCTCGATTAAAGTTAATCGTACTTTTTCTATTAACTTTTTAAGTTGTTTGCTAGTTAAGATAATGTTTAACTTCTACATTTAACTAGGCCTAGTTGAAACTCTGATAAAGGATTAAAGCAACTCATTTAGTTTTTAAAACATAGCAAAAAGTTCTATTTTGTCCATGGATTGTTGTCTGGGGAGAAAGTGTCTAAAACTTTAGGCCAAAAACCAGTTATTTTCCTCATCCCCTAATTGTCGCCGGCAAGCAAGATCATTGTTTTTAAAACGCACCTCCTCCCCTATACAAGGGTAATGTGTTATTGGACACCCCCCCCCCATACACATAACGATGGTATTGGCTCATCCACCCATATATGAAATAATGAATATTTATTCCACAATATAATACATATATACAAACAGAGTACAGAGCTTGGAATCGGCCTTGCCACAATTGCCAGTATGTGTGGCTTGGCGTCTAATTAATATACAAACAAGAAATAACATGTCAGATGAACTTGAATGAGTCTAGTCCATCTTGATGCTTACAACTAAACAAACATCTCACTGCAGCTCACACGGCTGATAACAAACAAAAGAGTACTTCTTATTGTTAGGACTAAATCTATTACATAACTCCTTCTTCCTTCCTCACTTATAGCTTTACTGACATTCGATTATAAAGTATTGGTGTATACAAATTAGCATCAGTATATTTTTAAATAAAAAAAATTATTCAGGAAACTCAGATCGCTTTAAGTAAATAGCCACGCTCTTAGCCTAATACAAAACTCATTTAAATAAGAAATTTCCTTAATATCCATTGGTAATTGATTAAAATATTTTGGCCCCAAATAGAGATACGATTGTCTAAAAATTGATTTGTTTACTTTAGGCATTTTAAAAAGTCTTTTGTTGATGCTTCTTGTTTCATGAAAAATCTGCACTGAACCTCTGTTACCACTTAATATATAAAACAGCTTCAGAGTTTTGTAAACAAATAAATGCTGTATTGGTAAAATGTTTTGATTAATATATAATGGGAAGCTACTTTCCCTGTATCCTTTTTTGTTAATAATTCTGATATATTTGTTTTAGGTCGTTCTAATGCTATTAATTAAAAATTTAAACCCCCCACCCCAGCAGGTGACACCGCACTGAAGACAAGACTGAATCAGACCATAATATGGCGTACATAGCAACTTTGTACCACAGAAATTTTTCAAATAATAAAACTTCCTGAGATTAAATTACTTGTTTTTTCCACGACATATGTTCATCTAGAATTACCCTAGATATTTGAATTCCTTAACTTTAATAATTTCTTCACAAGTACAAGTAATTGAATATTTACATTTTGAAGAGAAATCTAAATGGTCTATCGAAAGTAAAATCTACACTGTCAAAATTTATATATTTCGTTTTGTTTACATTAACAACCAATTTGTTAGAATCACAACATTTCTTCAACTGTTTCAGGTCATTACAGATTTCATCGTATATTATATCTTTTTCTTTGTTAGAATAAATGTACCCCAGGTCATCGGTAAAAGCATAAATTTCTCCAAAAAATTGAGTGTTTAGCAGATCGTTTATAAATATCAAAAAAAGATTTGCCGATAAAACACATCCCTGAGGAACACCACTTTGTACTACTAAAAAACTACTAAGTTCAATACCAACTTTTACTTGCTGGATTCTACCTTTTAAAAAACTGCTAAACCAATTTAACACTACTCCCATAATTCCTAAGGATTCCATTTTTGCAACAACACATCATGATCTACAAGCTCAAAGGCATTTTGGAAATTTATGAAGAGGGCAGACGTTTTACACTTATTGTTCATGCTTTGATATATTTTATTTACAAACCCCATCAACGCGTCTTCCGGGATTTGCCTTTTGTAAATCCAAATTGCCTATGATTTTGAAAATTAAAACTAGCAAGGTAACTTATTAATCTTTTTTTCATGCATTTTTCAAGAATCTTGGAAAATACTGAAACTAAGCTTATAGGACGTATATTACCTATTTTGAACGAATTAGGCTTTTTGAATAATGGAATAACAATACTTCTTTTTAATATTTCTGGGAACACTCCAAGTTTAAAACTTAGATTTATTAATTTACTAATTGGAACGACGTTTTCAGCTAATTGTTTAATTACATGCACTGATATGTTATCGAATCCGGTTGATTTCTTATTTTTTAAACCATTAATAATGCTTAGAATCTCATGTGGATCAGTTTTATCGATGAAAAACGAATCTCTCCGTGTGGAGGAAGGTTTCTATCGACTGATACCATGTGAAATATCATCATTTTTTGATAACCAACAAGAAATGAATTTAACTTTTCTGAAATTAATTTTGGGTCGTATTCGAGATTGCCATCTTCAAGAATGATTTTGTTTATTCCATTTTAACTACATTACCCGTTATACTATTTACTATTTTCCATTGCTGGCTTGCGTCGTTGTTACAATTTTGAATTAAATATTCATAATACACATTTTTGGCTTTGTCAATATCACTTTTTAATTTATTACTAAACCTGTTAAAATAATCCTTGAAATTTTCATCATAAGGCCTTTTTTTCAACATACCATATAGTCTTTTCCTCTTGTTTAATCTGTTTAAAATGTTACTATATATCCAAGGACTGATAAGTTTTGCTTTACTTAACCTACTAACAATCATTTGTTCCTCTTTATTACTGTCTAATATACCACTCAAAATATTAAAGAACTTTTCAAAAGATGTGTTTACATTTGCTTCTTCAATTATACTATTCCAGTCTGTATATTTTAATTCTTGATTGATCATATTAAAATTAAAAACAGTTTTTGTTAATGCAGTTTTTGAAACATTGGAGTTTTTTGTTAGCTTCATTTTTAGCGCTAAACAACAATGGTCAGTTAACCCAAGATCAAAAATTGCTGTCTCAAACATATTCAAATTCTTAAATTTTAGAAAAATGTGATCAATGCAGGTGGAAGAGGTTTTACATAATCTGGTCGGAGAATTAATTACTGACACAAATCCCATGTTACTTAATAAGCTAGTATATCTTAATGAATCAGGTGATTGTTTTAAAATATCTATATTTCCATCCCCTATGTAGACAGTATTTAACTTTAAAAGAGATAATTGTGATTCCAGCTCTTCTACAAAAGCACTCACTGTACATGATTGTAGTCTATAAAAAGCAAAAATATTACAGCGAGTTCTGTTGTATTTAAGCTCGAACAAAACACGATAATGATAATAATATTTATTTTGCATGAGACATTACATGAAATGTATTGCAGTCGTCAACTAATCTATAAAAATTTTCCATTCATAACTAATCTATTTCCACCCACGCACGCAAGTTTCGCAATCAACTTGGTTTTCAGACGAGTTTTAAACGCCTTTAGCGTATGAGCACACTTGATTTCATTTGGCAGCATGTTGACAAGATGAACGCCTGTCTACAAGGGCAAACGTTCATGAGCTACCATTCTGTGCCTTGCAGTCCGGTAGTCATCCCTGCCTCTAGTTGCATAAGAGTGTATATTGCTACCTCTTATGGTTTCAGATTTTGATTTGAAAAAAGACATGTTTCTAGGGTGTAGAGGCAGGGCAATGTGAACAGCTTCAAGTTTTTGAAGGCACGACTCTCTTTGATTCAGTTTCACAATTATTCGCACCGCTCTTTTTTGAAGAATGAATATTCTTGAAATGTTTGAATTTGAACTGCCAACCCACACCGTCAGCCCGTAGGTGAGTTGAGGGTATATCAGTCCGTCGTATGCCGTCATCAGCACCTAAGTTGGGCAATACTCTGACAGTTTTCTCAAAACATAAATTCCTGAGGAAAGTTTTGAGCAAACATGGTCTACATGACAATCCCAAGTCAACCCTTTATCAAGGTGTATTCCGAGGAATTTTGCTGTGTAGACCTTTTCGATCTCAGTGTCATCCAGTACGACTGTCAAGCTGTCTGAGTCTGAGTCTTTTTGTCGCAAAGAGAAATGAATGAAGTTTGATTTTGTTGGATTAGTTTTGAGATTGAGTTTGTTAAAATGTTGGATGGTGCTGTTGAGTTCAATGAAAGCGATTTTTTTGAGTTCTGTGTTTGAGTTTGCTTTCAGACAGAGAGTCGTGTCATCTGCATACTGGACGAGCTGTCCTTGTTGAACAGATGAGCTAACGTCGTTAACGTAGATCAAAAAGAGTAACGGGCTAAGTATGGACCCCTGTGAGAGCCATAACTTAGTCTTTCCTCCCTCGATCTGACTTCTGAAATTCCAACAAATTGTGTTCTATTACTGAGATATGACTCGAGCCATCTTAGAGGCACTCCTCGTATCCCGTAATATTCCAGTTTGTAGAGAAGTGAGTTGTGATCAACACAGTCGAAAGTTTTGGAAAGGTCAAGAAATACACTAAGCGTCTCTCTTCGACCTTCAATTCCTTTTACTATCATCTCGACTAGACGCACAACAGCATCTGTTGTCGATTTCCCACTTCGGAATCCGAACTGGTTGTTTGATAGTAAATTGTGACTTCCCAGGAATTCCACACATCTTGTGAGAAAAACCTTTTCGAAAATTTTGCTGAGGATCGGCAATATTGATATTGGCGTTAATTTTGAGTTGAAAGTAGTTCGCCCTTCTTGAAAATTGGTTAAACTTTTGCTTTTTTCAATGAAGAGGGGAAAATTCCTGTGCAGAGTGGGAGATTGATAAGATGTTCCAATGGTCCCAATAGGTGCTTAGAGCACTTCTTAAGGAGCCAAGTGGAAAAGTGACCTGAGTCATTGGACTTCTTTGATTGGAGGTCTTTGATCACCCGTTATATCTCATTTTGAGAGACTGGGGCCAATGCCATTGAGGCGACTGGGCTGGTTGTTGATGGTGGGAGGGGCTGACACGGAGAAGGACCAAATCCTTGGTTCACTCCGACCGAGGCAAAAAATCTGTTGAATTCATCAGCAACCCTGAGAGGGTCGCTGATGCGTTCATTTCCGGCTTGTAACTCTATTGGTTTGTCAGTCCGTGGATTTTTGTTTATGATGGCCCATGCTGTTTTTGACGTGAGCAAAACTGTTGATATCATAGGCCTTGGCAGCTTTTATGACTCTTATAGATGCGTTTATAATTTTGAAAAAATATCAAGAAGTGTTCATTTACTGCATGCTTTTTTATTTTGAAGAAAAATTTTAATTTTTCTCTCGAAACCAGGATACCTTTGGTGATCCATTTGCACATGTTTTTCCTAGGTTTTTGTTTAATCTTCTTCAGGGGGCCGCTCACGTCTAAATGAAAGTTGAAAGTTGATTCGAAAGATTGAAATTGTTGATCAACGGGATCGTCAAAATTTATGGAACTCCAATTTTCTCGCGAAAGAATAGAATTAAGGAGTCTAATATTTGTGGGCCTCGAGTCTCTGATCAATTTTTCTTGGATTTGATCCCGCTTCGGCTCATCGACACCGATGATAACTTGCTGGCCGAAATGATCTGAAATTGCTGTGTTGATCACTAACACCTCGAAGTGGGTCAAGTTTGTAATGATGTTGTCGATGGCGGTTGCTGATGAATCAGTCACTCGGGTTGGTGAGTTGATTGACCATGAGAGGCCAAATGAGCTAAACAGATCAGCAAACCGTTTTGTCAAAGGGCAACTTACGTCAAGGACGTTTATATTGAGATTCCCTATGACAATGAAGCATTCATTTTTTTCGATACTTCAGACAACATCTGATCAAATTTTGTAAGGAATGAGTCGAAATTTCCATTGGGAGACCTGTACAGTCCGATGAATGTCAGTGAATTCGATTTTCGTGTTTCGAATTTTACCCCTGTCACTTCGAAATTTTTTTCAGTAGGTTCAGTCACTTTGTAAGGGGTAGTGGATAATTCGTTTTTGGAAAATATTGCCACGCCTCCACCTTTGGTGGTTGAGCGACAATGGTAATTGGTCAATTGTGGTAATTTTGAATTTTTTGTTGTTAAAACCGTGCTCGGTAACAACTAACACATCGAGATCCTCACACAGCAGGGAAAACTCGTCCACCTTGTTTGTAGCGATTAGAGCATTTTGATGCACCAACGAGATTTGTTTTTTGGAATCAGACTGTTGTTTAGAATTTGATTTTTTATTGTTTATTTTTTTGTTGATCAGATTGTTTGAGTAATCAAAAGATGGGGCCCGGGCCCTGAAAAAATATCACTATTTTTCCTTGTTTGTTGGGGCTACGGTGACCCAACCGGTGGCTTTGGGCCAGAATTGGGAGGGCTCTGGAGAATCGGCGTTGCTGGGGTGGTCGGAGGGTGGAGGTTACAGATGGTAGCCCGCTCCGTCCTCTCCGCTGCCGGACTGTGCGCTGAGCTGGAACCACCGACTACCTCAGGAAACAAACCGGGTCCTAGCCTTAGGACATACTCGATCGCCGGGCACTGCCCCCCATCTGGCGTAGAGGCTGGGAAGGTTGCTGAGCGGCCAGGTGCTACTGCTGTAGTGGTCGGAGGGGTGGTGCTGGAGTTGACATCTAGCTCCTTTAGACGATCTAGAAGTGATCAGGCCAGCAGGCGCTTGGGCCGGGACTTAAGGTGCATCCCGTGGTTCGTGAATGCCCTTCTGTCAATTTGGTTAAAGTCGAGCACTGCTGCTCCCCGATGCCTGGCACACAGTTCTTCAATATATACATTGATTAAATGCGTTTCTTCATTGACCAAGTGATCGGGAGGAAGGTCATGGCTGTGAGGCAGCTTCGAGATGATCACATTCCTGGCATCCTTCAGCTTGCTGGTGATGCAGCGCTCTAGGTGTATGTAGATGTTATGCTGTCGGCCGGACGCGAAATCGTTGGTGCCAGCGACAATCAGACAGCAGCTGTCGGGCGATGGTGGGTCGGCGGATACGGCCTTCAGCAGCATGGCTCCCGGGATACAGGTGCTCTCCACTGACGTTTTCTCTGACACCATTTCCCGGATGAAGCGATCAAGATTGCGGATGTGGCTGTCACCATAGATGTAAACATTTTTAAATGGTAAAACTGTCTTCTGTTGATGTCGAGTAGTGTGTGTTACAATTTTGCGAGGTGTAATTTTTTTCTTTGGATAGTCCTTATTATTTTGTTTTTTTATTTAATTTAGGGGCAGGTTGAGTGTCCAGTTTGGAAAATCTGTTTTTGTGTGACGAGGGGTTGGTTTTTCCTTCCAAACTGAACGGTCCAAGGCGCATCGCACTTCCCCGCACACGAGCATATTCCGGCTTCCTCTCTCGTGCACCGTAGATCAGCCTTGAGCACCTCGACCGTTGTCTTGAACCTCTTGATTAGGTCCAGGTGTTCAGCGCACTCGCCGCATCCGGCTGGTAGGTCGCACTGCACGCCGCAGTCAGCCGCGGTAGCGCGGATCGAGGCATCGGCCAGTGACGTGTCGGCCACGAATATCTTGCTGGTGTAGTTCATCAGGCGCATGTTAGACTGAACTGCATGGTCAGTCACCTGGCGCAACCTTTCGGACAGCTCAGCAACCTCCTTCTGCAGGCGCCTGTTCTCTGCTATGAGGTGAACAGCATCTGGAGTGGAAGTTGGCAGTGGCACGTTCTTGATATCCATATGTGGGGTGAGAGAAGTTCTGTGAGCCGCGGGCATTAGCGTGGGTGGGGCCGTGGCCGAATAATCGTCATCGTCAACTCTGGATGGTGGTGAGAGTGGGATAGCGGTTACAGCAACCCCATCCGGCGACGCAGCCGCTGACGAGGGCGATGAGGTGGAGCTTCTGCGGCTCTGTGTAGGCGAGGACAGAGAGCGCATGGTGATGGGATGAGGGCCGGTATGTTTGGTGTTCATGACGGTTACGGTGATTTTGTCAACATGTAATTTTACCACCGACGAGCAAGTTCGGCCAAGGCATCGCCAGACTTCACCGGACTTCAGCGAGTAACTCTCCCAGAATTTTTTGTTTTTAAACACCATATGTGATATTCCGGTACGGCTCGTCTCGATTGTAAAAGACATGTCGTGAGTATTAGTGCCTACTTGGTACGGGAAATGCAACAAAAACACTCGAGAGTGTGTATGTGTCATGTTTAAAATGCTGGCGCTGGCAGCTGATTGTTTACCGAACGGGCGGTCACGGTCAGGTCAATCTTGGTTTTGCAAGTTGGCTAACTTGTCGTCAAATGCGCGTGCGCCAACTCTCAGGCTGGCGACATGACCTCCTCTTATCAGCGATTGCGAGTGAAATATGAAATATGAACTGTCCTACGATATAAATTGTTTGATTTAAACTCACAAATCTGGAATGAAGGCTCAGCGACGGAGAGAAATCATCAGGCACAAAGTATTTTATCATCGGGCAATCAGCCGTTATCATGTCAATTTCCATCTCTTGAACTGATAGCTCTTTGTCATAATAACATACAACGCCTCCAGATCTGTATTGATTATTGCATTTGCCAATTGCATTATAACCAGGTATTTTGTAAAAACTTAATTCTTCGCTGAGGATCCATACTTCACTTAAAATTATTGAACTGATTTTTTTTGTGCATTAATGAGTTCTGCTAGAAAACTATTGAAATTTTGTCTCAAACTTCGAATATTTAAATGAATTATTGAGACAGAGCCATCAGCGTCTGGAGAGGATGGTGAGAAAAATACGTCATCAAGAGAATTTAAATATGATTGTGAATCCAACTGAAATAAAATCGAAGCCTCATGGTTGTTTACTGATTACAAGCTTTAGCGGTATTTTTCCACTTCATCAAGGCTTGTGATTTTGAAGCACTTCTCCCCATCATCTCTCCTGAGATAGAACTTACCATCCTTAAACCAGACATACTTGACATTGCACTGCTTACTTCTTTCCTTGAGTTGAGCCAAGAAGATCTTGTTGTCCGGTGACAAATGTTCATTGATGTACACTCTGGTGTCCGGAAAGGTGTTGTTCACTCTGCGGGCTGACAGGTCCTTGTACTTCTTGTAGTTGGTGATCCAGACATCTTTCTGCATCTTGGTCTGGAACTGGATGACCATGGGTGGATCTCGACCTTGCTTGTAGCTGGGAACTCAATGTGCAGCCATCACCTGGGTGTCATGAAGCTCGACTCCTATGGTAGTACCGATGTCACGCAGGATCTTCATAGTGTCCTCGTTCCGAGTTACAGGGATGCCGCTGATTTCCAGGTTGGTTCTTCTAGAGTACTGCTCCAACTCTTTGACTTTACTTTTGAGCTCATTGACTGTCTCGCCCAACTTCAAGTTTGCTTCAATTAACTTGGTTTTGTTTCATAATCTCGGCATAATCCTTTGTAAGCTCCTGGTCTGCTGTGTCAACATTTGCTGACAGGAATTCAACCGACTTAGTAAGCTCCTGCATCTGACTTGAGTGAGACTTGAACTCTTGAAACATTTCTCTTTTGAATGCCTCCATGGTAGATACAAGAAACTCCTTTGTAATACATGTTGTACCAGATGACTTACTGCTTACTGAAGATAGTTTTTTAGATTTAGCACATTCCTCACATTTCCAACCCTTGTGGCCAGTACGAGTTTTGATTTTATCTTTGTCTTTGATACAGTCTATATGAAATACACGTTCACAACCACTAACACACTTCATAGTTACCAAGAAATAGTTGAAGTAGACGAAATATTCTGATATTCCGATAAGCTGGTTCACTTGTTACACACTAAATGTAGTAATAACCAGTAACTGCTTTTTCTCAATCCCTGATTTTACTAACAACAAGGCTTTGGCTTCATACCCGTTAATAGCTATTTATACATTTGTCTTTTAAATAAACACAAGTCATACGTAAAATTTAAATATTTATTCAAACACTAGTACTACGTTATTAGTTTAGAATTTTGTTCATTTTCTTAAATTTTTTCTATTAGCTTCTTTTTGGGGAGAAACTGTTCTTCTTGTTTAGCTCTTTCATTCTTGAGAATGAAAGTATTCGGACATAATACATCATAGCAAATTAATTTTCGTACCGTACATATTCATTTTTATTTAACGGTAGGTTAAATATTATAAGATGAGGGAGACAAAGGTAGTTGGACATTTGCCATCATTACGTGAAAATTACCAATTACCAATTATAAGATGTTCCATTGTTTTTTCAATAAATCCTATCAAAAGATGGTTCTCGGTTTTGATTTGGAAATCTATAAATAAATAACCAGTGCCAAGTATTGAAACAGCTGTTTAAATTGAGCATATTCTTACATTCTTAATAATAATAATAATTCAGTCTTGAATTATTACAGTTTTCATACTTTTTTTAAATAAAAAAATCAGTTCTTTTATTTGAAAATGTTCTATTTTATTCTTTTGGTAAAATTTCCATCATAATAATAGTATTATAAGTGTACTAGGGAACAACCCAGCACGCTTTGCGTGCCAACAACCATAAAAAATAATTAGTTATGGTAATTTTCGGATAATCCGAACTTTAAGGAATCCGAACAGGTTGTCCCCTCCCCCCCAATTAGTTCGGATTAGCGGAGTTCTACTGTATAATCTTACAAATTTATTTTTCACTAATAATTAGTATGCAATGTTTTACATTATTAATAACATGTCTAAATAAATAAACCCTAATATCTTAAACTCACTATAAAAACCTTTTAATTATTATACACAATAAAACTAGAAGCAATAATTATATTCATTATGCATATGAGTTTTAAACAAATGGAATGTTGCCATTAGGTGTTTTTATCAGGCAGGAAGCAATAAGAAAGGGTCAGGATAAACAAGGGTGGAGCTCAGGTGGCAAGGAAGATTTTCCTCTTTACTACCTTTGTAATTTTAATGTTATCTGTTCTTTCACATGCTAATAGTACTAAAGGAAATGGGCTGACTCTTGTGGTCAGATGTTGTGTTTCATCTGTCTGTTTATCAGCTCTTTTCACTCCTGAAACATTCCTGATATGAAATCTATCTCCCCCTTTACTGGAACCGGAACCGCAGAACCAACATTTTTCTATCGGTTCTCGGTTCCGGTTCTTTTATCAATAACTGATAGAACCGAGAACCAACTTTAGTAACCAACTCATCCCAATTCCCTATTAAAAAGTTATATTTTACAACATTATGCGACTATAAAATGGGAAAAGAACTTGAAGTGTAGTTTTAATGTTAAGAAAAGGGTTGTCAAATTAACGTTTGGTACTAAATAATTATATAAAACTAAAACTCTGTTTGTGGGTTGTAAAGTACATTATATTTAGCCTATTTACTTTCTTATTTGTATTTACTTTCAAATAAAAAATATAGATTCTTATAAAATACCCTAAATGATTTATCCTTCTTTCCTCACTTAATTTTAGCATCTGAAATAGCTTATAGAAATATTGATTTCACAAATATATACTTTTATACCTATAACTTGAAATAGGAAGATTTGCTTGAGTTTCCCTCAATTTCTTCAATTTACTGAATTTTTCTTTTTGTTTAAAGTCCAAATATGTGAGGAGAATTAACTGGAATTCTAAAAGATCGTCTCTGGACAAAAAGTAGTCATCATAATCTCTATCACGAGGTGGTAGTCTTCCTTCAAGTTCTTCTATTTTGGTTGTCAAAGTTAGATTTAACATGAGAGACTTGTCAAATAAACCTTGATTACTCCCAGTGTTGCTCACTATAAAAAAAACATATTTTTAATGATTAACCTTAATTATTTTCCTTAAAAATAAAATGTTTGATATTGAGACTAAGCTAGGCATAAAACAGGTAACAATGACTTTGTACCATGACCAATTATCATATTTGTCTTGGAATAATATTTTTAATAAGATGTCATCAACATAAATCTTGATTGATATCCCATCTACCCTTAACTTCTTAAGGGGGTTCGGTACTCCCTATCCCGCCCATGTTAAATTTAACAACTTTGTTGTTCCTTTTCTAGAAATCTACTTAAGATATTGGAGTTAAATTTTTCAGGCTTGTTTTTACACCCTTTCTACACACTTTAACGACGAGAATTGTAAAAAAAAAACACACAGAAAAAAATGAAAATCTTTTTAGAAAATCTTTAAAAAAATTCTTTTTTTATGGTCATAATATATTTTTTTTTATTATTCAAAGAAAGTCATTGGAAAAAGCTCTTCGTCAAAGTGTGTACATGCATGTAATAAATAAGAGACAAAAATTTGGTTGGCCTATGTCAAATAGTTCCTGAGAAAAGGTACATTTTATAATAAAAAATATAGTTTTCGGAAAAACGGCTTTAAAAGTTTTATTTACCTTCTAATACATGCCAGCAGCATAAGAGGGACCTGCTACACAATCATCCTCCTCCATATCATCCTCCAGCTTCCTTTTCAAGAGTCTCTTGCTTTGTCTAGCTTTCTTCTGGATTTCAGCAGCTTCTCGATCACCTTTTTGAATGCGAGCGATGTCCAGATCTTTCATCACCGACGCACAGTTTAGTCCTGGTTCAATTCCCAAACTCTTCAACACTTGACACTTGGCAATATTACCTTCATTGAAGGATGCTACAGCATCATATACACCTAAACAAAGGGTATTGAGGCCAACAAAATTTATTTTTGGCAGACGACCCCAGATTACGCTGTTTAGCGACTCGTTCGGGTTCTGCGTTTTACCGTGCAAACATTTTCTCAACAAGTCAGGGTTGGCTAGGTCCCTAAAAGTAGGCTTAATTTGTTTCATTATAATTTCTGGCAAATGAAAATGCTTGGTGTGGTCATAAGTAAGGTTTTCAGCCATTGCCCTTTGGTACTTACACCAACTTGTCTCACCCTTAGGGCAGAGACCGTGCTGCGGGTTTTCATTGCTCGAGCAAATGTGAAAATATTCAGCCCAAACGTCTTTTTTCATAGACTCTAAGTTAGAGGTATTGCGCCTAATTGCTACACCATAATAGTTTTGAATTTTTTGTATGGCTGCATCACTTAGCCTACCTTTTCCGAACATAGACTTTTCATCTGCTAACTTCTTTCCCTTGCTTTTCTGCTTCAATGCCCTCAACCGTGATCCCATTCTTTTTTGAATATGGCCGATACATTCTAACTTTTTAATTACAAAGTCTTCACCATATATTTTCCTGTCTTCTACATTCTTGAATGCTTTGGAGTCACCATCCCCCAAGTAGTAAGCATACCGAACATTTTTTTCAAGTGATCGTTGAAAGATTTCCATCACACCTTCTATTTCCATTCCACCACTCACTCCCTGATAATTGGCAATACAAGTAGGCAAATGAATGCCCTCATCTTTTTGTTCACATCTACAAAATTTAGATTTGATGGACACATCTACGACCTTGCCTGTGTCGAAACTTGTAGCTGAGACCACGCCATTCAGCGAGGTGTGGCCTCGCTTTTGCCAAGTACCATCCAGGGCAATACTTATGTCTCTGGAGTCCTCATTTATTTTCACAGCTTCTTCTAGAGCTGATGACATTGACTGTGAACATACATCTTTTACATATTTTCCAATAATTTTGTTGTATTTTATAAACCGTGTAGGGGGTGAAGGTAAGTTCATTACTGCAGCCAGAATCTTGCCACCAGTTTGTCCTTTCCCGATACAACGCATGCCGTACACATACCTTACATTTACATCATAGACTTCACATTTTTTCCCATCTTCTTTCACTAGGCTTACTTTAGATGAAGTAAAATACTTATTTCTTCTATCACAACCCTCACATTCAAACATTATTTCTGCTGCTAGGCCTACATGTTTACCTACGCGGAGGGAAAGATCGGAACCGCAGTCCCGACACACGGCAACTTCAGATAGTATTTTTTTAAGTACATTACTGCTTATAATAAGATTTGTACAATCAGACCTTGAAAAGGAATCATATTTGTCTAAATTTGGTATGAGCTTTATATGTGATGAGCTTTTGATGTCAATAGTGGACCCAGGCAAAAGGGGTTGATCTTGGTCTGGTGTCAGCATAGGCCTATGAGTAGGTTCACTTGCAATAGGACTATTTGTTCCTTCTGATTTAGGTTTACCAATGTTTTTGCGTTTTTTAAAAACTCTAGGAATACTTGATCTAGGCATTTTTGAAAATAACTAATATTAGCACTGTTTACACTCAAATGTTCTTCAAAACACAATGAACTAACACTTTTCACAGAAACTGTAAGTAAGTAAACAAACAATATAAAAGGCATAACCTCAACTGAGAATGACAGCTGTCAACAACACAGAGAACAGTAGAAATATAAACAGTGTTACCAAGGCAACAAAATGTAAAAACATTAGTTTATGAGTCTTATATGCTATACGATGATCTATTCTAGCAGGTAGCTAGAAAAGTATGGTTTTTAGTGGGTGCCAAAGGACGTTTCAACATTTTTTTAAATATGTTCCCAATACCGTACATACATTTTTTATATACCAAAATGTTCAGAAAGAAACAGAGAGTTAAAAACAGTTAAAAACCAAAAATGCATTTTTTTAAAGTTTTTCTGTACCGAACCCCCTTAAGGGATTGTTAAATTTGACGTTTTTTAAAAAAGTGCTTATTTTTTTTATTTTCTAATCTAATTTGTTATAGTTTTAAAATAACTAGTATTGTTTTGTGAAACCATTAGTTGTTTTTGTAATTTGGGTTTAAACATTTTAAATAATAAAAAATCACATACAGACAGTAAACAGATTGAGATATACCATTAATTCCATCGTTTTTTGCTTCATTTCACCCAAGGAACAATATCCTAAAGTTTGTGTAGAGAGTATTAATACATCCTATATGTCACATTATATGACATGTTGATGCCTCTTCATATAACAATTACAGTAGATACCAATATGTATGTGACGATGCAGTTTAATCACTACGGCCCAAACTCCTTCGCCTTCCATCTTTCTCAGGACAGTTAATTATGCTATGCTATGAATATATGTGAATTCGGTTTCTGTGGTCAATAGTTGGAGTATATAATGATCACATATTGGCCACGCTAAAATTACAATAAACCACGCATGTAGTTTTTCCTTTATATACAGTACAAGTAAACGTCACACAACACAAATTTATTACAATATAAGCACAAAATGCACAAATATATTACAATACAAGCACAAAATGCACAAATATTATGGTGATCGATTTCGGTGAACCACGCTCACCTTCCTCAGACCAGAGGGATTCACAAAAGAAATCTAATCAAGTTTCTTTGTGAATCCCTGTTTATGTTGTCCCTGTTTGAAGTTGTCAAACAGTAATCTATATTTGTGCATTTTGTGCTTGTATTGTAATAAATTTGTGTTGTGTGACGTTTAATTGTACTGTATATGTACCAACACGTATTATGCTAATTAAAAAACTATTCCTTTATATCTCAAGTAATAATTGTAGTAGACAAAATAATTTTCAAATTTGTATTTAGTTTTAAAAATACATCAAATTAACACGTTTGCTACCACCAGGCAAAAAAAGTCTATATCTATAACCCATCGCCGCAAAATTGTGGCGTTGTACCCATGATACTTAAAAGCATATTGCTATTAAACAGTATATTGTAGAGGCCTGATTTATTTATTGTGGGTTACGGGAAAGCTTGCCGTATCTTTGAGGCACTTGGTCTGTGAATGAACAACTTATGACGTCACAAAACATTTGGCAATACTGCACAACCAAGTTCTACAAAGTTGCAACACTGCTCACCCCAGTGCACGTAGCCAGTAACTCGCCACCCTTCAAGTGAATTGTTGAGTTGTTTGTGCGTGCGAAATAAAAGACAAAATTGTGTAACTGGTAATGGTGGTAGTGGGAAACTATATAGGTAAAACCCCTACTTTTTACAGTATGGACTGAGCGCCGCACATTTGTTTATAGTGTAGTGCTAATAGATGTTAAAGATATTCAAAAGTTTCTAAATGTATATATATAGTTTACAAAAATATAGTTTTATATTACTTACATGTTATATGTATACTGCCTTTGCTTATCATATAACTGCAACAATGCACGAATGCCAAATCATGTTTACATGGTACTACTACTTTTTAAAAAAATTATTATAAATACGTTTTTGAACAAATGTACTATACAAATTTTATATCATTTTATACACAATTAACAGGAAAACAGTCGACAATGTAAATATTGAAATGTGATATTAAAATCTATTCGTTATTTTTATTTTATTTTATACTACAACAAAATTTAGAGAATTTCCTTACAGGAATGTGTATAATATGGTGCTAATACATTTTTATAAAAATAGAAAAGATCCCATTTTATCCAATGTAAGAAAATATTTCGTTTTATATTACTTTAGATATGTATATTACATTGGTTGTCAAATAACTGCAAAAATGCATGAACGCCTATTCTTGTTACTAAGGTAATACTAATTCTCAACAATTTATTATAAATATGTTTAAGTATAGATCTTCATGTATTGCTAAGCATTTTATTCACAATTATACAATGGTATATAACAATTGCGTTGATTACAGCAACACATGTTTTATAATATCGCCTCAAAATCACCAATTTACGGGCATTGCCAATATCAGATCACTAGTTAACGCCTGATTTTAAGGCGATGGCAGCATTAGGGTTAATAAAAAAATACTAAAAGTTGTGACCTTGGTTTTATTCAAATTTCTCTGTACAACTGTGTTTTCTGAGGAAAACAGCATATCTCCTGAAAATATTGCCAATTCTTTAACCACTTCAGACAGTTTTCAAATATTTTTATGTGGCAAGAAACTGTATAATAACTTTTATTTTATTATAATCACATTTTTTCACTGAGTACCTCCCCTTTTTGCCAATTTTAGAATTTCCAAATGTTACACATTTTTTGTTAATTTTTAACAACTGCATGCAAATTAGCCAAAACTCGTCTGTAATTAATCAAAGGTAAAAGTGACTGCCAGCTCAAGGTTTTTATTTCTGACAGCCACAGCTTTATGAGTTAATGGTATTTATTTCTAGATTGGCGTCTAGAAAGTGCATAAACACCTCACCTTTTTTACTTTAGGAATATGCAGCTTAAGAAAAGTCTACTGTCACACATATCAAGTTCGTGTTAAGTTTAAAACAAATAAATAGGCATAACCTACTCACCACAGCTTTTTTCTTGAGACTTGTTTTTTATGCTTTCAAATTTTTGAACAAATAACCAAAAGTCATTATTGTCCTCTATTAAATTAGCGTCACGACCACAAAACACTTTATTAATTTCATATTTGTATTTTAAAAAAGAAAAATTTTCAGGTCTACGAACATCGTCAGTAGATTTTTGAGCTAGACATGATTTTGAATTTTCTAAAGTTTTATTGCCAGATTTTTCTCTTTTAGAAATATTAATTTTGTCATATTGTCTTTTGGATGTATTATTGCTTTCATCCAATGAGGAATAACTGGACGGCTTACTTCTTGGACGTTTGTAATTATCATTTCTCTTATCACTGGAATCAAATCTACGCATCTCCTTCAATAATTTTATAATCTTGAATTAAATATAAATATATGACTTATATGTTGACAAACATGACTGTCCTTCATTCCACTAACTAGCGAGCACAGCAGCCGACGCATTTGTCTTAACCCTTTGCTTTGCACTCGATAGGCCAGTTCCACCGTTCCACGGTAAATAGATAGAACATACGGTAGGTAAAGGCAGAGGCATCCCAGAAGACGAGCCGCGCTACTACTCATTTCGCCTTCCTTTTGTGTACTAACGTGCCTGCAAACATTGAATCCCCGGAAATGAGGGGTGGGTCTAAAGGCAGTATTTACGGCGTTGTTTCATAGAATCCTTTTTCTCATTGTTGATTTATTTATTTGGGTGGTCTCTCTCTTTCCGTGCGGTCAAGTATTTGTCAGTTTATTAACACCGTTAGTTGTTAAGTTAACTGTGATTTTTTATTGATTAGTGCAATTATGTTGACTGTTGAATACATTGAGTTAATTAATGATTACTAGTATTAAATTTCTATTGAGTGTATAATAGTGGATATATTAATAACGATTATTAGGTATTATCATGCCTAAGTTAGGTGGTAAAGGAACTGTTCTACCACAGTCAAGGTAAAGAAATAGTTTTTAATGTATATAATTATTTTTGTAATAGGTATTCAAAAAGGAAATAAATTATAGATAGATAGATAGATAAATTCTTTATTTTCTTTCTTTCATACAGTACAATTCATTACAAAAAGATACAAATACATTTTTAGTTGAAACATATACGTATTTCGTTCCCAGGCTGATCTAATACACGAAAGAAAGAATATAAAATAGGGCCCCTGAGACTGATTCGTCTGTTTAGGGGTTCCATCACACACAAAAATAAAAATTAGTTCGGAGCAGTTGAATATAATAAGAAAATGAGTGTCCTATATACAGCAGTTTCAATGAAAATAAAATTGTTTCTGTGCTTTTCTGGCCTATTTAAGTCAAATACAAAACAGATTACAATATTTACACAATCTAGCCTATACTATGGTTTGCATCTGCCAAACCACGCACCGCACCAGTACCACCAGGCTGCTCTGGCCTTAGAAGAATACTCAGGTTAAAAAATGAAGAAAATTAAAGTCAGTAATAATAGTTGTTGAAACCAGTAAAGTTTCCAGGCGATCAGTAGAAAGAATTCTGAAAGAAAGTTCCTGCGATGTAAAAATTACTCCACCAGCATTTTTTACGCCTAAAAATGTGAACAGGAAAAAGACAGTTTGTGATCTAGATTCGTTCGATTTGGAAGCCTTGAGACGTTTGATAAATAATTATTATCACATAACGCATAAATCATGTGTAACTGTAAAAAAATAATGATTGAAATTGAAAATTCAAATATTATTTTTAAGGGAAGCGCAAGGTCTCTACGGCAAATTATGCATAAAATGGGATTTTAATGGAAGACAACTGAAGATAACAGAAAAATACTTGTGGAACGACATGATATCAAACTCTTAAGATTAAAATATCTTCGACAAATTACCCAATATACAGCAGAAGGTAGACCGATAATTTTTACAGATGAAACTTACATTCATAGCACACACACGAAGCAACAGTCCTGGATAGATTCACATAATTATAATTTAGGTATTAAAAAACAGTATCAGATGGATCCAGATTAATTATTCTCCATGCAGATTGGAATAAAGGATTTATTCAAAATAGTTTATTGATGTGGAAATATGGATTAAAAACCGGTAACTACCATGACGAGATGAACAGCGAGAACTATATGAAATAACTAAAGGAAAAGCTTACCCCCAACCTACCTCCCAGATCAGTTCTTGTATTGGACAATGTATCGTACCATAATACAGTAAGTGTCAGACAGCCTACAATAAATACTGTTAAATCAGAAATGATTAACTGGTTAAATGAACGGAACATCAACTTTGACCCTAAATTAACAAAACCAGAACTTTATGAAATTATAAGAGTTCGAAAGGGAGAAGATAAGCAATACAAAGTTGATGATCTATTGGCAGAACATGGCCACAGTGTTTTGCGTTTGCTCCTATATCACCCGGAACTTAACGCAATTGAAAAAAATATGAGCTGCCGTGAAGGGAAAAGTAGCTGAGAAAAATAATACATTAAAAATTAATGACATTATTCACCTAGATGCTGAGGCCTTCAATGACATATCTGAGGAACCATGGGCCAAAGTATGTCGCCAAGTTACGGACTAGGAGAAAAAAATACATTGAAGAAGAGCATATGTGGGATATTGGCATGGAACAGTTCATAAGACTTCATAGTGACACATCTTCTGATTCAGAGGAAGACGACGATGTCGATTGTGGAGTTAGTGAGCTTCCCGCAGAGTAACTGTAAGCAATTTAATTTCAAGAAACATTTTTCCTATAAAATATTTATTAGTAGGCCTAGTTTAAGTAATTGTGTTATAACTTACTTTAAGTAAGAAAATAACAGTGGAATATTAAATTATATAACTGTGTAAACAATTATCATGCGGCACATCGAAAAAACATAAAAATACTTCATAATATTTTACAGTCAGTGGTTTTTGTTCGTGATTTTTTTAAATTTAAAACGTAAGATA